>CM075818.1:11282048-11732136 GCA_037975025.1 Excoecaria agallocha | reverse complement strand
TCGAGAATTTAACAAGTTTTTGATACAAAAACATACATATGAATAAAGGTTTCAATCAAGTTGTAAAGATGTATGTATATCTACCTTACATGTTGCAAGTTAAATGTATTTATTACATGAAGACTTATCGATAATTTGTATAGTACTTGATTCATACTTGATGATGAAGATGGTTATATGTATAGATAAATATGCATATAAGAATGCATCAATTGTATGCGAATAAATCTACAGGTACGTACAATGATGATTATGAAGTGATGATTAAATGTCATGCCTACATGTTATATATGAATGTATACCTATGATCATGGAAATTTTATATTAATAGTTAAGTTATAGCACCATGAATAATTATGAAAATTATTGTTAATCATATATGTGTATGATAATATGATTGATGAGTGTAAGAGGTATACATATTGATAATGATGCTTACAAGAACAAGCTTAATGGATGCAAATGTACTACAGGTATGTACATTCTATGATCATAATTATGGGTGCATGAGTTTATAATTACCCTATGAGTTGGAAAATGATTGAATGACACTTAATATAAGAGATTGTATGTATGTGCAAATGATATACTATAAGTACAACTTTGAAGTATGAAATGAACATGTACATAGTGTTACCTACCATAGAGTTCAAATGTGAATATAAATACACATATGATAGTCAATATTAAATATGCTATCCATGAATGTTTACTTGATGTTGAGGTATATGAACCAAGAAAATGAAAACATGTCATGTTATATGTATTTATATGTAAAGATGATGGTACCTAGTTGTGTACATACCGATGAACCTAAGGCTACTAAATCTAGTTGTATGACTGGCCTTTAATTGGTTGATATAAGTCGTGATGATTATACATGATTCCTATCGATTTCTTGAAAATTAATATCGTACATGCAGCTTGAGAAATTAACTTTGCTTGTATGAAGAAGTAATATGATTAGTGGAAAATATGTGTGCATATAAACATATATTCATATGTATGACCTTACATGGTTGGGTTTAAAGCTTGAAAACTATGTTAAAGTAACGACTCAAAGAATATGTTAAAGTGAAATATATGAATATGTCTTTGCTTAATTGAAATGACATGATTAAGCATATGTGTTGTCACATGTTGGCATGCTAAATTATAAATCTACAGTGCTATAGACTCAATGATATAAATCTTATTAAAGTATATAATGACAATGCTATACGTGACCATGTATACAAATGTATACATTAAAGGAGAAATAACTTGTCATGTGATTGTTACATAAGCAAATAGTATAAATTGGTATGAATTGCACATATATGTTTATGTGCTAGAGAAGATATATTTTACATGATTATGTAAATGGCATGTAATAAGTATATGCTTGACATGAGGAATAGTTACAACGAGTGAATAAGAGTACGAGGATTAAAAAGTAATACTCAACAGTGATTACCGTCACAAAATTATAGAAAGTTACACATGAGTGTGTCTATGAATACATTGTTTCGGGTTACACAAGAGTATACATGAGCACATAAGATTAGTGATGAAATATCCAACCTATACATGTAATTAAACTTGCATACGATGGTCATATGCCAAACTGACATATACATATGTAATCTGGTGACATGAAAGTGCACACGATTGGAATGATGATAAAGGTATATATACTGTTAAGCATGCTCATAAGAATAAATCTGTTATATGAGAATGTGCCCACATGTATGTACATATATGATTATGTATATGAACGTATGAGCATATAATTGCCCATGAAATAGATAATGTTTTGGCATGATACATAACATGTATAATGCTTAAAGAGGACATGATCAAGTATATGATATGATGATTATATGTCATGCCCATATGATATGATGCAAATCTATAGTATCTTGGCTCGGATGAGCTACTTGTATATCTTGACATATGAATTGTGCATATATATGCTTATGCACCATGGAATTCACAGTTTTGACAAGACTTTGTTTATGTTCAAAAAGCATACTATGAATGAAATCTTGATATGTGAATTGAATAAGAAATAAGAATATAATTATGCCTGCATAGAGTTTCAGATGTGGATAGATAGGCGCCTATAGGGAAATTGCAGCTGCCACAGTCGATCCTGCTGGATCTTACACAGCCCATTAGGGTTGTTTATTTTTGCCCTCGTGTGGGTGCTCACGTGCGAGCATTTGACCGGTCCAAAGTATAGTTGGCCCCGTTTGGGTCTATAGTTTTGATATCTTCGGATATCTACCGTTTTGATACCATTGTGTATCCCCCGTTCCCGTTATCCACTGATAAAACTAAGGCAGGCTAAGGCTAAAGATAATAATAGGCTAAATGTTAATTACAGTAATGATCAAGATTAATCAGTTAAAGTTGATATTGTTAAAGATCATTATTGTGTATCATTAATTGTTGCTTTGATATGGAAAGTATGCCTCTTTTGAATGTGTTCACATGAGAAACCGCCATTCATATGGATTATGTAAATGAAAATATTTGTTACTCTCTTGGGTGTAATGTTTATATACATGATGATGTGCTTAAAGCTATTGAGTATTTGTTAATATGGATATGTTATATGTATATGCGTTACAAATATGTATATTTTGTATGTGCATTTTGATGACCGTTGTGAGTGGTCATCCATGTGTAGATGTTTCTACTAAGCCATGGAACATTAGAGCTTACATGGGTTATACATATATATATATATATATGTTGATTAAAGCATAAATGCAAGTTTTATCGTTGAACCTCATGAGTTCAGTAATATGAGTTAACTGTTGCATTTTGTTCATTTCATGGAATAAAGCTTTGTTATATTGGAAGCATATTGTGTGCTTTTTGACGACCACTGTGAGTGGTTGTCTTTCATGTTTAGAATTCCCCACTAAGCTGTAAAGCTTAGCACGGGTTATTTGATCCGTGTAGGTTTTGGGTAGCGAAGACTTTTTGCACAGGATCTAATTCTGCATCAGGATGGGCCAACACCAGTCGATAGAAGTTGATGTAGGAAATTTTGATAAATTTTGTTTAGCTCCTTACATGTATAACATGTTTAAGAGTTGTAATGTGTGTATATATATATATGTGTACATTATATAAAAGTAAAGACCGTAATAATCTCATGATGAGAATACTAGTATATGCATGCATGATGAAATTAGAATTACTTTATATAAATGTATTGATATGATGAACGCTAAGCATGAAAGTACAATAGTTACAGTATAATGATATAGTCATATGACTTGATGAATTAAAATGGCATAGTTTGCATTGGATATAGTGAACATGGGATTTAGGGTGTTACAATTTGGTATCAGAGCAAAGGTTTAGCCGTTCCTAGGCTATAAGTGTTTAGAGTAATTGTTATTAGAAGTTATAGTGTGTTGGCCAATGCAGATATTCTTGATTTGCTATGGTTACATTAAAGTGAGATGACTTGATAGAATCAGATAATGAAGATACATGAATAACTGTATATGAGGGTAAATGTATATGAGTGAAGATTCAAAAGTAGACTATATGTATGATAGTGTTTTCTTTGGGATCATAATCCTGGATTGAATAGTACAAGATGTGTACATATGAAAGGTATATAGGATTATGAAACAAGGATGTCAGAGGGACAAGTACTGATTATTTAATTATAATACATGAGATGGAGCTTTGCTTAGATGATGAGAGTATCCATGGTTGAAAGTTCTGAGATATCAAGTTGAGGTGTAATTATGATGCTCTATATACCTGTCAGTATTTCCTTATCGAGTACGGGCAATTGACGAAACATTACACTTGGGTGGGGCATAAGATATACAGAACAAGAGAATACACCTTTGTATTCCATTGCATACATGAAAGCATACATTCATCGCATAGCATTGTGCATTACTTGACAAACCATGAACAACATCATACTACATGTACAGGCCCCAACTGATAAAGAAAAACTGACAGGATATGTGTTGAGTATAGTACTGAGGCAATTTTATGATAATATTGCTCTTTATGGAGATTGAGTTAGATGAAAAGTGAATTAAGACAAAGTGAGCATCAAGGAAAGTTGACAAAGATAGTATGGAATGGAAGTTTATTGTGTTAGACATAAAAGTCTAAGAATTGTTAGTGGTACTTTTGAGCAAAGTATACAGGTATGAATTTCGAGGACGAAATTCCTTAAGGGGGAAAGAATTGTAAGGACCCTAAATAGGCCCTAGTAGAATTCAAGGGCAATTACATGTTAATAAAGTCTAATTGAACATTATTAGATGAATTATTAAGAGTTAAGTTATTAATTGAGGCAAAAATAGTATTAAGTTATTAATAATTATGTGATAAATGTGTAAATTATATGGTATGAATTTTATAAGGTCATAATTAAATTATTATTGTTGGTTTAAAAATATTCAAGGATGTAATTGAAGTAAAAAGTATTAATTTGGGGGAGATTTGTAATTACAGCATCTTTAGAGGCAAATGTGAATAAAGGAATAATTGAGAGGTCAATTTAAGAAGAAAAGTTAGTGGAGAGGTCACTTTGTAACATGCAAATAGATGCATGGTCATAGTGTGACATGCAAATTCTTAAAGGACCTAAAGAGAGATTTGCCAAAGCACTATATATAGGTGTGTGTGTTAATGGAAGGAAAGAGAAATTAAAGAATTGTGAGAGTGTGTGTGTGGTGGTCGGCCATTAGAGAGGAAAACCCAGAAAATTCATCTCCTTCATCCTTCTAAATCATCTCAAGAGAATTAATGAGAAATCTTGTGAGTTCATTAAGAGTTTAAGACTTTCAACTAAGGTAATGTATATGTTAATGAACCCATCATCATCTTCATCTCTTTTCTTTTCATTTTGATTGAAGAAGATGTTGTATAAGTGTTGGATTTTGAATGATGATGATATTTGTGAAGGAGAAGAAGAAAGAAGGAAGAACAAAGGGAAAGACATTGCTAAGGATTGAAAGATTTTGTGATTTTGGCTAAGGTATGGGAATTTAGGGTTTCTCATATTGCTTGTGAATGGATCTTTTGGAACATGATGTGTTTTGCTTGAAAACTTGAGAAATAAACAAAGAGAACATAAGATGAGACATGCATGTGAATTTGATAAAATTCTGGGTTTGAGTTCTTTTGACCTATGAGTATTGTTTTGATAATATCTGGAGTTTGAAAATAGATATTGAGGTGATTCAAAATGGGACTTAAACTAGACCTATAGACAAAGATTTTATAAGAAGAAACCATATACGAATTCTGTCTTTAAATTGGTCTAAATCCAGTTTGAATTTCGGACAAAAATGCAGAATTTGTGAGCATGAACAGTCCTTAGTATTTTCTTCATATCTCGAGTTATATAAATGATTTTGAAGAGATTTTTGATTTCCTAGAAACTAGACACATAGGGCTACAAGTTTTTAGAAGAAAGTATTCTCTAAAAATGATGATTTAAAGGTCAAAATTGCAATACAAGTTGAATCTGTAAATCGGCCTCTGGACAAAATATATGTCACGGTTACCAGGATTTCCTTAGTAACCGTGACCTAGTCCATTTTTTAGTGCAGAATAGAAAAGTAACCTATCTCACGGTTACTAAGGAATTCATAGTAACCGTGAGACCCTTTGTACATATATGACACGGTTACTAGTATTTTCATAGTAACCGTGACCTAGTGCAGTTTTTAGTACAGAACCGAAATGTGACCTATCTCACGGTTACCAACAATTTCATAGTAACCGTGACCTATTTGTCCTTATATGTCACGGCTGTCAAATATTCATAGTAACCGTGACCCTTGCTGTTTTACTCAAAATTCACAGAAAGGTTTCAAATGAATAGTAATGATTAACTAAACTGTTTTTATCGAGAATTTAACAAGTTTTTGATACAAAAACATACATATGAATAAAGGTTTCAATCAAGTTGTAAAGATGTATGTATATCTACCTTACATGTTGCAAGTTAAATGTATTTATTACATGAAGACTTATCGATAATTTGTATAGTACTTGATTCATACTTGATGATGAAGATGGTTATATGTATAGATAAATATGCATATAAGAATGCATCAATTGTATGCGAATAAATCTACAGGTACGTACAATGATGATTATGAAGTGATGATTAAATGTCATGCCTACATGTTATATATGAATGTATACCTATGATCATGGAAATTTTATATTAATAGTTAAGTTATAGCACCATGAATAATTATGAAAATTATTGTTAATCATATATGTGTATGATAATATGATTGATGAGTGTAAGAGGTATACATATTGATAATGATGCTTACAAGAACAAGCTTAATGGATGCAAATGTACTACAGGTATGTACATTCTATGATCATAATTATGGGTGCATGAGTTTATAATTACCCTATGAGTTGGAAAATGATTGAATGACACTTAATATAAGAGATTGTATGTATGTGCAAATGATATACTATAAGTACAACTTTGAAGTATGAAATGAACATGTACATAGTGTTACCTACCATAGAGTTCAAATGTGAATATAAATACACATATGATAGTCAATATTAAATATGCTATCCATGAATGTTTACTTGATGTTGAGGTATATGAACCAAGAAAATGAAAACATGTCATGTTATATGTATTTATATGTAAAGATGATGGTACCTAGTTGTGTACATACCGATGAACCTAAGGCTACTAAATCTAGTTGTATGACTGGCCTTTAATTGGTTGATATAAGTCGTGATGATTATACATGATTCCTATCGATTTCTTGAAAATTAATATCGTACATGCAGCTTGAGAAATTAACTTTGCTTGTATGAAGAAGTAATATGATTAGTGGAAAATATGTGTGCATATAAACATATATTCATATGTATGACCTTACATGGTTGGGTTTAAAGCTTGAAAACTATGTTAAAGTAACGACTCAAAGAATATGTTAAAGTGAAATATATGAATATGTCTTTGCTTAATTGAAATGACATGATTAAGCATATGTGTTGTCACATGTTGGCATGCTAAATTATAAATCTACAGTGCTATAGACTCAATGATATAAATCTTATTAAAGTATATAATGACAATGCTATACGTGACCATGTATACAAATGTATACATTAAAGGAGAAATAACTTGTCATGTGATTGTTACATAAGCAAATAGTATAAATTGGTATGAATTGCACATATATGTTTATGTGCTAGAGAAGATATATTTTACATGATTATGTAAATGGCATGTAATAAGTATATGCTTGACATGAGGAATAGTTACAACGAGTGAATAAGAGTACGAGGATTAAAAAGTAATACTCAACAGTGATTACCGTCACAAAATTATAGAAAGTTACACATGAGTGTGTCTATGAATACATTGTTTCGGGTTACACAAGAGTATACATGAGCACATAAGATTAGTGATGAAATATCCAACCTATACATGTAATTAAACTTGCATACGATGGTCATATGCCAAACTGACATATACATATGTAATCTGGTGACATGAAAGTGCACACGATTGGAATGATGATAAAGGTATATATACTGTTAAGCATGCTCATAAGAATAAATCTGTTATATGAGAATGTGCCCACATGTATGTACATATATGATTATGTATATGAACGTATGAGCATATAATTGCCCATGAAATAGATAATGTTTTGGCATGATACATAACATGTATAATGCTTAAAGAGGACATGATCAAGTATATGATATGATGATTATATGTCATGCCCATATGATATGATGCAAATCTATAGTATCTTGGCTCGGATGAGCTACTTGTATATCTTGACATATGAATTGTGCATATATATGCTTATGCACCATGGAATTCACAGTTTTGACAAGACTTTGTTTATGTTCAAAAAGCATACTATGAATGAAATCTTGATATGTGAATTGAATAAGAAATAAGAATATAATTATGCCTGCATAGAGTTTCAGATGTGGATAGATAGGCGCCTATAGGGAAATTGCAGCTGCCACAGTCGATCCTGCTGGATCTTACACAGCCCATTAGGGTTGTTTATTTTTGCCCTCGTGTGGGTGCTCACGTGCGAGCATTTGACCGGTCCAAAGTATAGTTGGCCCCGTTTGGGTCTATAGTTTCGATATCTTCGGATATCTACCGTTTTGATACCATTGTGTATCCCCCGTTCCCGTTATCCACTGATAAAACTAAGGCAGGCTAAGGCTAAAGATAATAATAGGCTAAATGTTAATTACAGTAATGATCAAGATTAATCAGTTAAAGTTGATATTGTTAAAGATCATTATTGTGTATCATTAATTGTTGCTTTGATATGGAAAGTATGCCTCTTTTGAATGTGTTCACATGAGAAACCGCCATTCATATGGATTATGTAAATGAAAATATTTGTTACTCTCTTGGGTGTAATGTTTATATACATGATGATGTGCTTAAAGCTATTGAGTATTTGTTAATATGGATATGTTATATGTATATGCGTTACAAATATGTATATTTTGTATGTGCATTTTGATGACCGTTGTGAGTGGTCATCCATGTGTAGATGTTTCTACTAAGCCATGGAACATTAGAGCTTACATGGGTTATACATATATATATATATATATGTTGATTAAAGCATAAATGCAAGTTTTATCGTTGAACCTCATGAGTTCAGTAATATGAGTTAACTGTTGCATTTTGTTCATTTCATGGAATAAAGCTTTGTTATATTGGAAGCATATTGTGTGCTTTTTGACGACCACTGTGAGTGGTTGTCTTTCATGTTTAGAATTCCCCACTAAGCTGTAAAGCTTAGCACGGGTTATTTGATCCGTGTAGGTTTTGGGTAGCGAAGACTTTTTGCACAGGATCTAATTCTGCATCAGGATGGGCCAACACCAGTCGATAGAAGTTGATGTAGGAAATTTTGATAAATTTTGTTTAGCTCCTTACATGTATAACATGTTTAAGAGTTGTAATGTGTGTATATATATATATGTGTACATTATATAAAAGTAAAGACCGTAATAATCTCATGATGAGAATACTAGTATATGCATGCATGATGAAATTAGAATTACTTTATATAAATGTATTGATATGATGAACGCTAAGCATGAAAGTACAATAGTTACAGTATAATGATATAGTCATATGACTTGATGAATTAAAATGGCATAGTTTGCATTGGATATAGTGAACATGGGATTTAGGGTGTTACATACAAGCTTTCAAAACAAAATTTATACAAAACTATCAAGAATAATATATTATACAAAGAGAACAACTATAAATACAGTTTACAAACTATGCAAAAAACTCAAAAATGAATATCTACAAGAATAAAAGTTTTAGATCTACATGTGAGCAACAAGTTTGCCTCTTACATTACCTTCAGTATAGCTACTTCAATAAACCAATGAGTGCACCCTACTCCTTCCTGCTTCCCCCATTCTAAAAACTAAATGAAACAAAGCTTTTATTCTTTTATTTCTCTCTCTAAATTTTCTATTATTTTTCCCAATATTTTGTTATGTTTCATTTAAAGAAAATCATTACCCTTAAATACATTCAGATTAGGACTAATAACGTAGAATATTTTTATCCTATAAATAATCCCTTATTTTTTTGGGAAAATCTATAATTTTAGATGAAAAAAGCCCAGTCATGGCCTTGACTGGTGAGTCAAGGGCATGACTGGGAGGTGGACCCCTTAAAAAAGTCCAAAAAATAATTTTAAATAGGAAATAGGTGAGTCACAGGCTTGGGTTTGTGACTCACTAGTGAGTCATGGTCTTAAGTCATGTATAGTGACTAAAATGACAGTCCAAAGGAAAGGGAGTGAGTCACCCTTAATAGCCATGACTTAGAAGTGAGTCACGATCTTGACCCGTTATTTAAGGCCATAACTCATTTTTGAGGCAACCTGAAGCCTTCAGATGTGCTCATTCAACCCATCAAAGAGAGAAAAAAATACATGTATGCTCTTAAAGAACTATTTTTTGACTCTTAAAACTATAAAACTTAAGAATAAAACATTTTTTGAAAACCTAGTACTGGAGAAGGATAGAGTGTTACTACTTCCTAGTTGCTTTTGAAATAGCATTATCCTTATTAGGTAACCCTAACAGAGGTTGACTTAGGCCTAGTGTCTACAGTTGCCCCTAAGTTTAGGAAGGCTAGTGCATTAGTGTCTAAGTTTGCCAAAGTTCAAAGTAAAGTGATAAAAGACGCATACTTAAGGAAGTGAACATTGGGATGCAGACATGTACCACTTGCAATAGTGAATTTTTGGTTGAGTAATTATCGCTAGCTTGTTAGCGTGTTAACTCTTAATTGATTGAGTAATTATCGTCGGCTTATTGATCTTTTAACTCTTGGTTGGGTGATTACCATCAATTTGTCAACCTTTTAACCTTTGATTAGGTAGTTACCATCTACTGGTCAATGTTTTAATGCTAGATCAATTGAGGGATTACCATCCACTTGTCGATGTTTTAACTCTTGATCAATTGGGGTGGTTACCATCAACTTATCGATGTTTTAATCCTTAGTTCACTGGGTAGTTACCGTCAGTTGGTCGACATGTTAACCCTTGGCCAGGACATCTGATCACCACCAATTCATTGGTGTGTAGGATTAGGGAAAATAATAGATTAAATTCATTATGAGAGGACTTTTGCCTTGTATAGGTATATCACTTCTTAAGTGGGCATTGGTACCTATAAAAGGGTCATGATACGATGAATTACATCATTATGTGTTGCTCACACCATATTATTATACACTTTATTATATTTATTTTTTATTTTGCTTTTTGATTGATGAATTTAACTCTGCATTTGAATTTGCTATAATGATTATGTAAGTGATTATTATTATTTTTTACTTTTTATTTGTTTATTACATTGAGCATTATGTTAATAATTGTAGAAAATAAACATATAATTGCATGCATAAACATCATAAGGAATAATGTTACCCATACATCACTTAAACAAAATAAAATTCCAAATCCATGAATGTAAATACAACTAGAAATAAACAACAGTTCAAATAATCAACATAAAAATCTAAATGCATCTCCTTGAAGATCATCTCCAGCATCTAAATCCTGAGGGACCCGATGGTTTAACTGAGGGATAAGGTGGCAACTGAGGAAATTGGGAAGGAATTTCTTGGAAAAGGTTAGTATGTGGTAGTGGTGGCTAAGACACCTCGAACTCAAAGCCTATTACCTGAGCCAAAGGAGTCAGGATCTAACCCACAAGCCCTACTAGATGGTGTACACTCTCATGTACCTATCTGATGGCTATCTCTTATTAATACACCACCGTCTCTATTCGAGCAAGCCATACAATATGGTGTTCTTTGCCTTCTTTCACACGTTCTCTAAGACCAATGACCTCTATCTCGAACCTCTGTGTTGTCTTCCCTATAGTGGTCACTGATGTGCCTAAGATCTGATACTTTTGATCAACAAAGTGGCTAGAAGCAACTATCATCTCCTGTACTCTGCACATATCCCATCCTAGAGCCCTGACAACAGTCTCTAGGCACATTATTCTACGCTTTAAATCTATAGTATTAGGAGCAGAGGAAACCAGAGTGGGTGGCATTGGTCCTCGAAAAGTAGATACATTCGGGTCACCATGTGGAGGAAATCTGTAGGCCTTATACAGTGCTAGTATCTATAACCCATCAAATGTTGAGGTGGTGTAGGCTGTGGGCCTATGTGCCCTACAGAGAGACTTGAGTTGGACCTCATATCAGAAGTCTAGGTCTCTACCAAATGTGCCTAGTAAAGAGGAGAATCACCACTAAGTGCATTGTCATCTAACTACTCCTCATCAGACTACACTGCAAGCTATTGTCTATTAATTCTCAAATCCCTATCTATATCCTCTAGTAAGAGCAATCTATACCCAATAGGTGTACGCTTGATCATGTGCATATCTAATAGCATCTCAAAACTCACGACCACACTACCCTCGGCCTATGGCCCCATCTCTGACTTAGGGACCCCAAATGCTAGTAGCAGTCAAGTAACTACTCCACCAATGACCACTAATGTGCCTAGCATATGGACTATTCTAGTGATGTTTTGTAGGATATTGTGATGGATATTGAGGCACTATCTGGTGGTCATAGCCCATAAGTTCCAAATATCCACAACATTGAGGGACCCCAAGTTTCCTAATTGTCCTATGTAAGAATATGATAAGACTCACTATAAATGTCTGAGAACCTGCGAGGTTAACATAGTGGCCTTTGCCATTAAAGGGTTATAAGGGATGCCTAGCCTAATAATGGCAGCCTAATGGTTTAACTTAGTAGTCCTCCTGGTGATAGCAAAATTCTCACCCATATGTATCTGGAAGATATTAGCCACCTGTTCTAATGACAGACTGAATGGAATGTCAAAAACTCGAAATGTGATGATCCCTGCCTTGGTATTAGGGTGCTGGTATCCTCGGTAGTGAAAAGTAGCCTAAAACTATTGAACTACCTCGGGATATGTTGAAAAAGTAGAAGCATAGAAATCTAGGCTACCGGTCCGTGCAAGCAACTCTTATGCTTCCTTCCAAATCCCAATAGTCTCAAGGAAATGCCAGCTCATAAACTTGTTGTGCTTGATATGGACATTACACAAAGCTCAGTATTTAACAACCTACTCCTATGTCATCCAATGGGGTGTTTGAGCATCAGGCTGAGCCTGCGGCTATCTGCAATGAGGCATCTGCATAAATGTAAAATCAACTAACCTATTTGACGAACCAATCATGTCAAATGAACATTTAATTGTAAGCTTAAGATTGAAAGATAATCATGATTGAAATACTAGATTACAGTGTGAATAACTATGATAATTTGCCAAAATTAATGAATTTGAATATTAGCATAAATTGCTAGCCTAAATATTAAAGATGCTAGGATAAGATGCAAAAACAATGCATATTCTAGTAAATTAGTTAACTTAAACGTCATAATTTTTGGCAAGATTACTACTATTAGGCAATTAAAAATATTCATAAAAAACTGCCAACATGAGGGAATAAGTTTGAATTTACCCAATCTCAGTAGCACATTGATTAATTGCTTACTAGATAATTTGCATAGGGAAGCGCACATACATATTCAATTTCAGAATTCAAACTGAAACTCGACTTTAAAAATAAATACTAAAGCTTAATTTACTCTTTAAAATCTAGTGTTAACACATAATACATGAATTATATACAAGTATAAAAATTAAAAATATATTTGACAAAAATCGGGCAGCATAATGGCTAAGCGTTAGAGGCCCCATTAAAAAAAATGGCACAAACAATGCCCACAATAATTCACAAACATTTTTACACGCAATTGATCAAGTTAAGTCACAATTCAAGCGATTATGTATGTCCATTTACTTATTTAATTGAGTATGTATAATAAAACTATTAATTAAATACATGATCAATATTTACTTCTTACTATTTAATCTATATTGATCATTTTTCTTTACACATTTTACTTAGCAAATTATCCTTTTCTTGCAATTGTACATGCATCACGAATTGAAGTATAGATACTTGATCTATTTGTACTCGTCATTCTTACTCAAAACATTTCTATTAAACAACATATTTACATGCCTTTTTCTATTTATTCACACTTATTTCAAATCTCCAAGCATACCAAATAGTTATTCATAATAACCACTTGCTAAAAAAACTTGTACAAATCTACTTATAAATAATTCTAATTAATCCTAGTTTTTTTACATACAAAATTTGCTTTCTTTTTTCTTGCTTTTTCATTTCCTTCTACCGCCTCTTCTACTTTTCATTTTTCTCATTCTCATTTTCATCCCATTTCTACCTATTGCTTCTTCTTTTTTTCTTTACATTTTTTTTCTTTTTTTGCTTGATGTTTCTTATTTTTCCTAATTACTACTCTCTTTTTTTATTACCCTAATTAACTAGAGATTTGGATCATGAAATTATTAAAGCAAAAGGAAATTAGAGTAAAGAAATTAAACAAAATGAAAATATAAATAATATTTTAAAATGTTATATATATATAACCCTCTCAAATTAAACAAACAATTCGAAAAGGAAAATAACAGAACTCAATATAAACTGGAGAATATATGAAATAAGTGGAAAATTAAAGAAACACTAACCTTATGACTTTAATGGTGAATTGAGTTTTAAGAGAAAAAATTGACAAAATTAGTACATAAACATGCGTAATTCGATTACGAATGTAACGGTGAAGATAGCACACAAAACAGAGCTCAGACGGGGGAGAAACTACCAAAAACTGCCCCAAGGAGACCATAAGTCGCATTCTAAGGGAGAGAGAAAAGAAAGAAGAAAAAAAGAATAAGAAGACAACCTGTTTTAAAGGATTTTTAATGAACCACAGCTCAAAGGCATGACTCGCTTAACGATTCACGATCCTGAGGTGTGACTCATAAGAAAAACAACACAATATCATTTAAAAGAGGTGAGTCATGGCCTTAGGGCATGACTTGGCAAGCGAGTCATGACCTTAAGGCGTGACTCCGCCAAAATGGTCAAAAAGACAACTGACAATCATGAGTGGCATTTAATTTTATTAAATCCCTATTAAATGTCAATTAAACACTTATTAAATTAATTAATTAAACAAATTTAAACCCCAATTTAATCATTTTCCATAATATATATAGGATTATTTTGCATGTACCCATAAATTTGCCTATTATTATTTTACTATTATTTTTATTATTTTTTATTTTTACTATTATTACCATTATTTATATTTTGTCATCTTAAGAACCAGTACACATATATAATATTATTATTTTTTACTCCTTGAATATCATGACACTCTTAATTCCCTATGCAATTTTTGTGGAATTTTCCTGCAAAATTGAAGAAATTTACAAGGTAAGCCAAAAGAATGCATGTCCCATACAAAATGCATCATCTAAGTGGATTAGATGTGACTCAAGGCCTAAGAGTGTGACTCAAATGAGTCAAGGGAGTGACTCGCCCTTAGCCTATAAATACCCTTCAAATCTTCTCATTTGCATGCTAGGCTTCTTTAAGTGGTCTTCTTTTTCCCAGTAAGTGCTCTTCTCCCTTTTCTTTTCCTTTTGTCAATTATTATTGACTATTTTTGCTATTTTTTTATTTTTTATTTTTATATTGTTTTTATTTATTATCATTATTTTATTATTTTTACTATTATTTCTTTACTATTTATTATTATTCTCCCCTTTCTTTTATTTTACTTATTACTTATCATGCTATTATTTTTCAATGCTTTCAAACCATACTAATATTATGCTATGATTATTTTTATACATATGTTCCATTTAATATTTTGATTATCGTTATCTCACATATTTGTACATTTTACTATACAACCCTCATTATTATTTGATTAATTATCATTTTATATATTATATTTATTATAAAAATTCTTACTATTACTATGTACATTTTTCTTTTCTTTTCTTTTCTTTTTCATAGATTTGTCTGTCCATATGGCCACTCTTCTTTTACCAAGGTATATAGGCTATTTGATGCCCCCAGAACCTAAAAAAACCCCATCTTAGCTCTATATTCTAGCTTAAGAGTTTTAAAAAGAGTTTGACCTAACACGAGTCTTTTGCTGGCAGCTACCTAGTATTGGGATCCCGGATCTACATCTTTAGATTTGCCCATCAGGAGTTGTGTCCCCTAGCTAAAGCGTTTGCTAAAATTATGGGTGTGAATTTTATTCCTAGAACCTTTCCCTATGTCTTGAGTTGTGTACCAGATTATCCGAGAGATGCAAGTCAAGTTTTGGGAATTCTTCCCTCTGTTGCTATTAGATTAGTGCCTTGAAATGGACCTATTCCTCTAGAGCCACTACTTGATGCACTAGAAAACTGATGTGACATACCCATTTTCCATGTTGGCATTATTTTATTATATGTCTTGCTCTATATTTAACAATGAACTCAGGGGAACCAACAAGCGACTACCGACTGCTCAACATCATCAAAGCCATATACAGTGGTTTGACTCCCTTTCCTATATTCTTAGTAGAAACCATCTTTGGCTTGGACACTGTCTGCACTGACCCTACTGTGGCCTTTTTTGGAAGCCTCTTATTACTCCAGGTAACAGTCATTGTTTTAGAAGGTAATGCACCCCTTGTAGGTTTTCACACTAACTTTTATTAGCGAAAAACATATCCTTTGGAATTTTTACGCAATCCTTTGACTCACCCCAGTGGCTTTTATTTCATTATTTTTTTCATTTTTTTAGAATTTTTTCAGATATGGCTACAGGAAAAATTGAAATTACAAAAAGAACCCCCTCCCAAGGTAATTAGCACATACTACTTAAGGCACCATCTTCTTAGAAGATGACTTTATGACTTTGATTCACTATAGGAAGGCTTTGTATGGCTAGTGACAGCAGCTGACAATCACATCAATTTCATGTATGCATGGTTGATACCCGATTATATGACCTAAGATGGGCATTCTGGATGTGTACCATTATATGGCCTCTATAGAGCCACCTTTGGTGTAGTCTCCCACTATTCTCGATAATTTAGGGAGCAACAGGATGTTGTAAGGTGCCCGCTATCATTTCAAGGAGGTACCCTATCTATTGCCTTTGTTTCTAGTTGTCATCACCTCTAGGCTCAACTATATGCAAAAGTCAATATTCAAAGATTGAATGATTGTGATTTTACCATTTCTTCTGCATATAAAAGATGGGTTACCAGCCCTATAGTTGAAACAGAGCAAACTAGCTAAGACAAAGCTCAAATGAAAGCAATAGAGGATGATCCTTAGACTTACATATGTATTGTAATAAAACTATGTATTATTTTCTATTTTGAACAAGATAACTCAGAGTATGTAAAATAAACTTCTCTATTTATATTAATGTACGAGTTTGCACTACATATGAGAATATTTCAACATACTTTCACTACACATGATCACTATTTAACATTAAGTTCAAAAAGTACAAGACTCTATTCAACCTTATGATTAAGCCTTGAAAACATCTTTCCCTTGTTATCAATCAGCCCTTTGGGATTTTCTTGATTGAACATTTTCACTCTGCCTCTATTTTTTGCCTAAGATGCCTTTTTTCAGTTTTCACCTTGGCAAGGTGCCTAATTTTAACGAGGACACTGTTTTTTGATTTTTGACCAGTAATGTTATATTCCCTTCTTTTTCTCTTTTATTTTATTTATTTTTTCCTCCAAGTCTAGCCATATAACCTATTTAGCCTATCAGTGTTGATTGAGGATTTATGATGATGTACTCCATACCTATTGAGCATTCATTCGATTTCTCTCCAGAAGTGTGACCCATTGTCTGACATAATATGGTACGAAAGCCTGTATCTATATATCAGGTTTTTCTCAATGCGCTTGGCCATTTCTCTTGCAACTAATTTTTTGAATGACTTTGCTTCTATCTATTTTGAGAAGTAATCAATAGCCACCATAATGAACCTGTGTTCATTTGATGCCAGTGGGTAAATCATTCCTCTAATATCAATGGCCCGAGTAGCAAATGGCTACGAGGAAGTAAGATTACATAGCTCTGACACTGCCACATGTCTTAAGTCAACATATTATTGGCACAATTGACATTCCTTCACATACTTGGAATAGTTTGTACCCACAGCAAGCCAAAAGAAGCCCTGGAGCATTATCTTTTTGGCCAAAGCCAGCACATTCATGTGAGCACCACAAACTCCATCATGCACCTCTTCCATGACTCTCTAGGGTTCTTTCTCATCTAGGCACCTTAACTGTAAGCCATCCAACTATCTTTTATATAGTACTCCTACACTGATGAACTGAGCAAATAGCTTGCATAGCATCTTTTGATCTTTTTTTATAGCTTTTTCTAAAAATACAAACTTCTCGAGGTAATTTTGAATACCAAAATACCAGGGCTTTCCATTATTTACCTCGATATCCATCACCTGCTTAAATTCGAAGCATGATTTATTAAAACTGAAAACATGTAAAGGCTTCAACCGTACCGCTTTTGGATTATTCCACATTGACACCAGCATTGCCAAAGCATCAGCTAATTGGTTTTCATCCCGAGGAACATACCAAAAAGTACAAACCTCAAACTAATCACTCAAAGCCATCAAACATTTCATGTAAGGCAATAATCATTCTTCTTTAACAACCCATTCACCCTTTACTTGGTAGATCACTAAAGATAAATTGTTGTAGACTTATACATTTCTTGCCCCCAGGGCTAATAAAACTTTTATCCTGAAGATACATTCCTCATATTCAGCTTCATTATTCATAGCCTTGTACCTGAACTTCTTGGCTCAAAGCAACTTTTCCCCCTCTAGGGTTACCAAAATTACTCTTACCTCAACACCTTTGTTGTTCATAGCTCCATCGAGAAGCATATTCCATCTCTGAACTATTATAGTTGTAAGGTTTTCATCAAGGAACTCATAAGTTATCTCTTCCCCTTCTAACGATTGATCTGCCAGGAATTCTTCGATAGCCCTTTCCTTGATGGTTTTTCAAGTAATATACTCAATGTCAAACTCTTGAAGAGAATTAGCCATCTACCCATTTTTTTCCAGCAATAAGGGCACTTCTTATAAGTACTTAAGAGGATTCTACTTGGCCACTACTTATACCCTGTAAGAGTGAAAGTAGTATTTTAAATTCTTGAAGGCCTAGATAACAGCTAAACAAATCTTGTCTACCTCTACATACTTAGTTTCATATGGCAGAAACTTCTTATAGAGATTATACACAGTCAATTCCAAAGTCATCTTCTCGTGCCATCATGGCTCCCACTAAGCTATATTCTATGGCTAGATACAAAATCAAAGGTCTCCTAGCCTGTGGTGGTCTCAACACTAGGAGATATAAAAGATATTACCTAATCGTATCAAAAGCTACCTAACAGTCATTGTTGCACACTACTGGCTAATTTTTTCGAATCAACTTGAAAATAGGCTCACTGATTGAAGTTAGTTTAGCTATAAACCAACTAATATACCAAAGTCTACATAGAAACCCTCAAACTTCTTTTTCCTTTTATGGAACGAGCACTTCTCTGATAGCTTTTACTTTATCAAGATCTACTTATATTCCTTTCTTGCTTACAATATGTCCCAAAAGCGTCACTAAAATCACCCCAAACAAAACTTCTTCGGGTTCAAATGGAGGTTGTAGCTATCAATCCTCTGAAAGAACTTTTCCAAGGCTTCAAAGTGACCTTTTTAAGTTGCCAATTTAATCATCATGTCACCAGCATATACCTCTACTTCCTTATGGATTAGATCATCTAGGATCTTTGTAGCCATTCTCTGGTAGGTAGTGTTTGCATTATTTAATCCAAACAACATAATTCGATAATTATATATGCTATATTTAGTGACGAATACTATCTTGATTCTGTCTATAATCTTATTCAGAATCTGGTTGTATCTAGCATATCCATCTAAAAAATTGTCCATCACATATGCAGCTGCACTACCCACTAGAACGTCTATGTGAGGAAGCAAAAAGTCATCCTTTGAACAAGCTTTATTCATATCCCTATAATCCACATAGACTCTAACTCTTCCATCCTTTTTTGTAACGGGCACCACATTTGTTAACCATATGGGATATTGAACTTCCACTAGAAGCTTACCCTCTATCTACTTTTTTACTTCTTCTTTAAGCTTTTCTGCCCATTCTGGTCTAAACCTCCTAAGTTTTTACTTAATAGGCTTATATCCAAGATAGGTGGGAATGGCATGCTCAGCAACTGTCTAGTCAATCCCTGGCATGTCTTCATAGGTCCAAGCAAAGACTCCTTCATATTTTTTTAATATTCTCCCAAATTATTTTCTCTCCTTAGGGGTAATATCAGATGCTATCAAGATTTCCCTTGGATTTTCAATAGTACTAAGATTGAATGGAGTGATATTTATTTAATTGATGTCAAATATAAATGCTTTATGATCATGATCATGATCATGTGAAACATCACACAAGTAAGCAAAGTTATTCATATTATTAATATAAGAAGAGCTACATACTTCATCATTAAAAAGTTCAGGTACAAAAATTACATCTACAAAAACATCCTCATCTACATCTGGTGATGCATCAGATAAGCCTTCCCCATTTTTTTACATTCAGTGAAGTCTCTTATCTATTTTTGTAATAGCTTTTACAACATCATTCCTCAACTCAAGCACCGAGACTTTAAATTCAACTTTCTCTTTTCCTTTGACTCTCAAGGCTACAGCTCTAGCATCATAATTTCCTCAGGAACATCATCATCCCATTCAAATAGCTTAATTATAATTTCTTTATCCCAAAAACCCCTAGCAGGTTTGATGGTTTTGCTGACCCACTCGAAAACATCATTGAATATATCAAACCTAGGGACAACCTTACCTCCAATCAGAATAGGTTCAATCTCATCATAATATTGAGATATAACATATGCAGGCATAAAGATATCCAGAATGTGGGGGATGCCTTCTAGCTTTGGTGGAATATTCTTTTTGGCACTAGGCTTACAATAACCTAAACCTCTTTGACTCGTTTATCCTGTGGTAGTAATTCCTTTGGAAGGGCCCTGTGAATCTTTACAAGCCCAGCTCCTGTTAAGAAATTCATTTTCTTTATCATACTTACTACTTGAGGAGTAGACTCCTATTTACCATCATTATCAGCACTGATAGCAACCACATGAAACTCGTTAAATGGATGGTTTGCTATACCGAAGATAAAAATTTGATTTTCCAAAGTAGCCCTTATAGTAATCACTTTATCTTTATAGGGAATCTTGATCATTTGGTAAAGAGTGGATGGGACTCCTCCCAATTTATAAAACCAAGGTCTTGCCAGTAACACATAAAAATTAGCCAGTATTGGCAATACTACAAATTATGCTCTATGCCAATTAGCCTTATCTTCAAACCGTTCTTAAAGTACCTTCCGTTTTCCTTTGAGAATTATCATAAGCTTTCCACCAAGTTAGACTTGCTTAAAATAGACTTATTCAGCCAAAAGCTGGAAGCACCACAAGCAGGAATACATTGATAGTGGATCCATCACATAGGCTATATGTTTATCATTAACCTGTGCCTTTATATGCAAAAGGCGGTTATGCTCTCTACCTTTAACAGGTAAATCCCTATTAGTATACATAATATTCTCCCCTGCATTTCCTCTAACCAAGTCTATTTAGAAAGTAAAATTCTGGGGAATTTTGAAGTTTCTTTCCTAATTTTATTCTTCTTTTCTCTTCTAAACTTTTCCTCTTATTTCTTGTTGAACTTTAATTCAAATATTTTTTTTGGATAGTTTCCTTTGTACATTAGAAATGTGAAGTGATATTTATTTAAGATCAAGATTATTTTTATTATAAATGAAGTATGATTTAAATCCATTTGTGTGATTTGTTTTGCTATGTATGCTTGATCACCATATTTAGCATGTTAGTTAATTGATTTGCAATGAGAATTGGAATTTATTGATGGAAATATAAATGAATTTACTTAAAGTATTGAACTTCACTTAGACATAAGGAATTCTCTTTAAGGCATTAAAGAATTGGCATTGAGCCTCAAAATTTTTTTTATCTCTATAATGACATGAGAGTGCTTATAGACTCTAAACAAGAACATATTAATGACAATGAGAATTAGCTTAAATAATATTTGGTTAAATTCTCCAATCACTTTATTTATACAATTACTCTTTACTTGTACTTAAATGAATTATTCTCTCTATTGCTATGTATATTTATATTATTTACTAAGTCATCTTTAATCCAATTTGATTCAATCTACGTATATTAGTTTAGATATTAATTTAAAAAGTTAATCTTCATTATTAATTACCTATCCATCTACTTCTTATGGTTTCAATACAAGATTTACCTCGTTCCCTTTGGAATGATACCCTACTCATTCTATACTCAGTCTAGAATCACTAAAAGTTCAAATAATCCACCTACCATTGGTCTGGTAGTGCAACTTTAGGGCTACCTAAGTATGGTCCCTACCAATAGGTCTAGCTCATCATGAGTGTGATGGACCAATCGGGTCACCATTTGATATACCACATGGTACAAGGCTTAGGCTGGTGATTATTCCCTAACACTTTCTTACATTGAATGAGCATAGGGTTGTGTTTCGAGAATGCACCATTGGTCAAATGGGGATGCCTACCTCAATTCTAAGGCCATAGCATGTTCTAATGCAACCTACTTTAGAAGAAGGTTTGAATGATTAACCACAAATACTTATTTATGTTAAATTAAAGTTGTGTTCAAAGCAAAATCTTATGGTCCCCAGCGAAGTTTGATACCATATATAATGGTCTATATTTTTAATGCATGTTTTCTTTATTTTAGGTAGCTAGTATGTTAAATTATTTATATTTTATGTGTTTTTGTCTAGTTTATGTATTTGTTTGTATTTGAGGAAAAATTAGGTCAAAAAGGAAGAAGAAATAGTTGAAGAAGCAAGCCAAAGCACGAGTCGTGAAGAACATCCAACTTGTAATGAAGAGGAAAAAGAAGCAGCACGACTTATGAAGTACATTCGAGTCATTACAGAAAGCAAGGTTGTCAAAGTCAAAAAGTTTATCTAATTGGTGAAGGGAAGCGAGAAGAAAAAACCTGACTCGTGATATTTGCACGAGTCATTACAGAGAGCATGGCAGCACGACTCGTGAAGAGAAGCAGTAAGTTGTGAAGAACGTTCGACTCATTATAGAAGCAAAAGGGACACGACTCGTGAAGGCTGTTTGAGTCCTTCCAGGCACTAGTTCCAAAGTAATACAATTTTTCATCTCACCTCTTCTCAACCACCAAGTGTTTTCATCAGGCCTTTTTGTGGCAACTTTCCACCATGACACTCATTCTAAAGAGGCATGATTTGGGGTGCAAATTTCTCTATAAATAGAGACCAAATATGCAATGGTAAATGAGAGCTTTTTCTTGATATACGATTAATATTTATATAGTTGTTATGTAGAGATATGCTTAGTTTTTAGTAGATGATGACAAAGGAACAAAGCCAAAGGAACAAGAGATACATTAGAAGGTTTAATTAGAAAGTACATTTTCTGGGGAGTTTATTTTTTTCTCTAATTCTCTTTTTTGAATTTTAATTCAAATATGTATTTTGGCTAGTTTCCCTTGTATACTGGAAATGTGAAGTGACATTGTTTAAGATCAAGTTTATGTTTATTATAAATGAAGTATGATTTAAATCCATTTGTGTGATTGTTTTGCTATATATGCTTGATCACCATATTTAGCATGTTAGTCAATTAGTTTGCAATGAGAATTGGAATTTATTGATGGAAAGACAAATGAATTTACTTAAAGTATTGAATTCACTTAGAGATAAGGAATTCTCTTTAAGGGATTAAAGAATTGGCATTAAGCTTCATAATTTTTGTTTATCTCTATAATGACATGAGTGCTTATAGACTCTAAATAAGAACATCTTTAATGACAATGAGAATTGGTTTAAAGAATCTTTGGCTAAATTCTCCAATCACTTCAATTATACAATTATTTTTACTTGTCCTTAAATGACTTATCCTTTTTATTTTTATGTATTTTTATACTAATTACTAAGTCATTTTTAATCCAACTTGATTTAATACATGTATATTAGTTTAGAAATTAATTAAATACTTAATCTTCATTATTGGTTGCCTATCCATCTACTTCTTATGGTTTTAATACTAGATTTACCCCATTCCCTTTGGAACGATACCCTACTCATTCTATACTTAGTCTGAAAGGACTATGGGTTCAAATAATCCCTTATCAAATTTTGGCACTATTGCCGAGGAACGGTTCACTTAAATCTTTATTGATTAAAATAAAGAAGTGGTTGTTTTAGGAATATATTAGTTAGTTAGTTAGTTAGTTAGTTAGTTAGTTAGTTAGATAGATAGTTACTTATTTTTGTATATGAGTTTTTATTGTTTATTTTAATCTATGTGCACAAAACTTAGGAGAAAACAAGAAGAACTTAGATTGAAAGTAGAAGAAGAACAAAGGTCTAAATTGGAAAAGGATCAAAATATCCGAAATATGGCAGATCAAGAAAGGAGAATCCTTAGAGTTTTTGCTAGCCTAATATTTTTGAAAGTTCTGGAGGTATAGTAGCACTAACCATTGCCAACAACAACTTTGAGATCAAGCCTGCTATCATACAAATGGTTCAAAATAACCAGTTCAGAGGTTTGCAAGGGGAAGATCCTTATGCTACTTTCAAAATCAATAGAGTAACCAATGATGCTATAAGGCTTAGGTTATTCCCATTTTCTTTAAAACATAAAGCACAAATTTGACTTGCTAGTATACCTAGTGAAACTATAACCACTTGGAATTAACTTAAACAAGTTTTCTTCATAAATATTTCCCACCCCATAAAATAGAAAAATTTAGAAATCAAATAACTACCTTTAAGGAAATGCCAAATGAGACCATATATTCCTCTTGGGAAAGGTTTAAGAAACTCCAAAGGTAATGTCCTCACCATGGCTTGCCGAATTGGATGATTCCTTAAATCTTTTAGAATGGATTAATGGAAGAAAATAGATATATTGTAAATGCTACTATAGGTGGGAAGTGGTTGGAGAAAATAGGCCAAGAAGAATAAACTTTGTTGGAAGAATTGGCTTCACAAGGTTACATGGGAGAAGAACCAATAATGGCTAAAGCTAAAAGACTTTTGGAGCTAGATTCCATCAATTTATTAACGGCTTAGGTTAAAGCTTTGACCAAATTGGTAAGAAATTCTCATTCTAGTATTGAAAATGTGAGTCAAGTATGTTAGAAATGTAGGGGATCTCATTTATATGCTCATTGTAATGAAAATTCCAATGAGGATGTGAATTTTGTCTAACGTAATTACAATCAAAGGTTGGGTGAAATTCTAGTTATTATAATCCTTAATGGAGGAATCATCCTGGTTTTTCTTGGTCCAATCCTAATGCTCAATTAAACCCATTAAATAACCCTGCCACCAAAATACCTAACTCGTCCGCTTTCCCTATTAAACCCCATTTTAACCCCCAACAACCCAAATCTCATATTGAGAATTTGATGGAATAATTTATTAACCATTAAATGACTACCAATAAACAAAATGAGGATCAAATTAAGCAATTAAATACAAAGATTGATCAAATTGTTACCCATAACAAAATCTTTGAAATCAAATTGGCTTAACATGCTATTTCTAATCCTAAACCAATAAGCAAACTGCCTAGCCAACCTAAATTTTTGCCACAAGAGTTTGTCCAATCTATTATGCTAAGAAGTGGGAAGAAGGTTGAGAGTAATATTAAGGGTAAAAAAGATAATGTTGTAACTGATGATCAAGTTATTGAGGTTGAGATAAATAATGATAATTTGGATAAGAACTCTAATGAATCTAAGGACAAGGTGGTAACATCTTAGGAAGATAACTCTAAGGTTAATCTTAATATTTTTCCTTTTCCTTAAAGATTTCTTAGACGTAATCTTGACAAGCAATTTGGAAAATTTTTGAATTATTTACCGGATCTTACTATAACAATTCTTTTTGTGGATTCCATTAAGGACATGCCTTCATGGACAAAATTTTTAAAGGAAATTGTAAGTCACAATGGTAACCTTGAAGAGTATGGTTATATTTCCTTAGTAGAAGAGTCTAAAGCAATGTATTTTAATTATCCACCTAAACTAAAGGATCCTAGTTGTTTTACGGTTCCTTGTGTGATAAGTGATCTCACTTTGATAAGGCATTATGTGATATGGGTGCTAGTGTCAGCCTTGTGCCATATTCCATTTATAAGAGGCTTGATTTAGGTGAATTGAAACCTACCAATATGTGTTTATCTATGGCAAATAAATCTATATCATAACTTATAGGCATACTTGAAAATATCCCCACCAAGGTAGGTAAATTTATTATACTTGCTGATTTTGTGGTTCTTGATATGGAGGAACATCTAGAAATTCCTATTTTGTTTGGTAGACCTTTTCTTATTACAATTGGGGCTATTATTGATATGAAAAAAGGGGAAATTTTCTTTTGAAGTTAATGGTGAAACAATTGAATTTGATGTCTTTAAAATTGTTAAATCATCTCCTATAAAAGTAGTAAATAGGATTGATGCCTATGATATTATTGATGAATGTATTAATGATGTAGTTCATGATTGTATTAGTTAAGGTCCTAGTATACCATATAGCTTGCATGAAACTGGTGATGAAGTATTGCAAGTTGCATCTTATCCTCCTTACCAAAGATTTTCAATGTTTGAGTCTTTGAGGAAGGATGATGATCTACCATTAAGTTCAAGTGATAAAGAATTCAAGCTTGAACTCAAGCCTTTAGCCTCAAGTTTAAGGTACGATTATCTTGACTCAAAATCTCAATTCCCTTTCATTGTTAATTCTTCTATTGATGAGAAATATGTTCATGCTTTGCGTGATGTTTTGATTGCTCATAAAAATGCTATTGGTTATTCTATAAATGATTTGAAAGGAATTGCTCAAAACATTTGCATGTATAGAATTTTATTAGAAGAGGATTCTATGCCTACCATTGAAGGTCAAAAAAGGCTTAATCCTACTCTAAAGGAAGTAGTAAGGAAAGAGATTATAAAATTGTTTGATAACGGCATAATATACTCCATTAGTGATAGCAAGTGGGTGAGCCCAATTCCAGTTGTCCCTAAAAAAGGTAGGTTAACTGTAATTCGTAATGAGAACAATGATTTAATGCCCACTAGAACTATCATAGGGTGGTATATGTGTGTTTATTATAGGAATCTGAATAAGGCTACAAGGAAAGACCATTTTCCCTTGCCTTTTATTGATCAAGTTCTTGAAAGACTAGCTAATTTTTCCTATTTTTGTCATTTGGATGGCCTAAGTGGTTTCTATCAAATACCTATACATCCAAATGATCAATCTAAAAAAAATTTTACATGTCTATATGGAACATTTACATGTAGGCGTATGCCTTGTGATTTGTACAATGCACCAGCTACTTTTTAAAGATGCATGTTCTATATTTTTAGTGATTTGATTGATCAATGTGTAAAAGTTTTTATGGATGATTTTAGTGTTTATGGAACTTTATATGAAAATTGTTTGTCTAATCTTTCAACAGTACTTGATAGGTGTATGGAATATGGTTTAGTCTTGAATTGGGAAAAGTGTCATTTCATGGCACAAGAAAGCATTGTCTTAAGTCACCTAGTTTTTAATTGGGGAAACAAAGTTAATAGAGTAAAAATTTACATAATTGCTAAATTGCCTCCTCCTAAAAATGTTACAGATGTTAGGAGTTTCCTTGGTCATGCTAGGTTCTACAGAAGGTTTATATGAGATTTTTCTAAAATAGCAAAATCCTTATGTTCTTTGCCAAGTACAGACATTGAATTTAATTTTAATGAGACATGTTTAAGTGCTTTTGAAACTCTTAAGAATACTTTTGTCACTTCACCCGTGTTGTAACCACCAAATTGTGAGCATCCATTTGAATTGATGTGTGATGCTAGTAATTATGCAATTAGGGTTGTTTTAGGACAAAAGATTGATGGAAAGCCTTTTGTTATCTACTATGCAAGTAAATTATTAGATGATGCTCAAATTAATTACTCTACAACTGAAAAGGAACTCTTAGTTATAGTTTATACATTTGATAAATTTAGAGCGTATCTTGTAGGGTAAAAAATAATTGTCTATTCATATCATGCTACCCTTAAGTATCTTTTAACTAAAAAGGATGCTAAACCTAGGCTATTAAGATGGATTCTAATGTTGCAAGAGTTTGATTGGGAGATAAGGGATAAGAAAGGAAAAGAGAACCTAGTTGCTGATCATTTATCTAGATTTAACCAAGGTGATTTGAGAAATAGTGATGATAGTATACCAATTGATGAAACTTTTCATGGTGAACATCTCTTTAATGTAGTTTCAAAGGAAATTCCATGGTTTGCTAATATTGCCAACTATTTGGTAAGTGGTGTGCTTCCCTATGATCTAAATCTTAGGCAAAGGAAGAAATTCCTCCATGATGTGAAATTTTATTATTGGGAGGAACCCTTGTTATATAGGAGGTGTGCTGATGAGATAATTAGGAGGTGTATTCCTCAAGAAGATGTGAGTGATGTATTAGCTCATTATCATTCTTTGGATTTTGGAGGCCATTTTGAAATTTCTAAAACAGCATCCAAAGTATTGAAAGCTGGGTTTTGATGGCCTACTTTATTTAGAGATGTGAAAGAGTTTGTGCTTAAGTGTGATAAGTGCTAAAGAATGGGTACTATATCTAAAAGAGATTAAATGCCCTTACATGGAATTCTAGAGGTTGAATTATTTGATGTATGGGGTATGGACTTTATGGGACCATTCCCAAGTTCTTTAGGACATAGACATATTTTGGTTATGGTTGATTATGTTTCAAAATGGGTGAAAGCAATTCCAGCCATTACTAATGATGCTAAAGTGGTGAGAAAAATGCTTAAAAAGATAATATTTCCTATATTTGGAACATCTAGGGCAATTATTAGTGATGGTGGTTCTCATTTTTATAACAAGATTATAGAGCAATTGTTGAAACAATATAGTGTTACCCATAAGATTGCTACTCCTTATCACCCACAAACTAGTGGGCAAGTAGAAGTTAGTGATAGAGAGCTTATATGGATACTAGAGAAAATAGTCTCTAAGTCAAGGAAGGATTGGGCACTTAAACTAGATGATGCTCTATGGGCATATAGGACTGCCTTTAAAACCCCTATAGGACTTACACCATATCAGTTGGTTTATGGTAATTTTGCCATTTACCTATTGAAATTAAGCATAAGGCATATTGGGCTACAAGGGTATTGAATTTTGATATTCAAAAAGCTGGTAGGAAAAAGTTACTTCAACTCTAAGAACTTGAAGAAATTTGTATGAATTCTTATGAAAATGCTAAATTATATAAAGAAAGAACTAAATTATGGCATGATAAGCATTTGTTAAAGAAGGATTTTCAGGTTGGAGACTTGGTCTTGCTATACAATTCAAGGTTGAGCTTATTTCCTGAAAATTTGAGATCAAGGTGGTCGTGCCCTTTTAAAGTAGTCCAGGTTTATTCTTATAGGGCAGTGGATATTGCTAATGACAAGGGAGAAACTTTTAAGGTTAATGGTCATAGACTTAAACCTTATTTTATATGTGATACATTAGATCCTGCCCAATCTATTAATTTGTTAAACTCTTTCGTAGCATGAAAATTTTCTTGTTTTTAATTTTATTTTTACATTATAATTGTTCCTTTTTACTTTTAATTTATCTTTTAGGTTCCTTCTTGTTGATTATTTTTGTTAATGTTTTTCATGTTTTAAGTGTTTTTTTTTTGTTTTTTTTAGTGTATTTTGGGAAGAAGGAACTTAACATAGTTTTGCAAAGAAGGACACGACTCATGACAGTCATCACGAGTCGATACAAAGGTGGCATCTTCATGAGTCGTGACATTTGTCCGACTCATGTCTTTACTTTTGCTGTGATGATTGACTTGTGTCCCCCATCCGACTCATTACAAAGACTTTCTCTTCACAAGTTGTGCTGATTGTTCGACTCGTGTCCCACTCAATTTTGAGTATTTCTTTTTCTCAATTTAGTTTTCTTATCCTTTTTCTTTTTCTATTAATTGGTTTGTTTTCCTTTTATTTCACCCCACAGTGGTCCCAAAACCTTATAGGTTGTTTTTATTTCAAAACCCTAACATTGTGCAATGACATGCCCTTTACATCAAGGCATCGTTTCCACTTTTTCCTTTAATTTCTCCTATTCCCTATGCATTCTTCATTTATTATACGTCATATCTCTCACTATTGCACTTATTAATCTTCTTCTTCTTCGTAATCCTTTTCTTTTTCTTCTTCATGCATTTCTTCTCTTGGTCTTTTCTTTTTTCTTTGGTTACCCCATATTTGTTCTTCTGTGTTTTTCTCTGTTTCTCTTTTTCCACCAAGATGGTACGAACTAAGAATCCATCTTCTTCATATGCTCAACCTAAGGAGGGTGAACCACACCCTAGGGATATTCTGTTGAAGAAGGTAACCGATTTCCTGCTCTTAAGCATAGGTCCATATTGCCCTATAAGTATTTTTTAGAATCTCTCCTTCAACAGGTTTGTATGTTAGATGTTGTTAATGAAATGCTTTCTCAATATGGATTGTTAACATTTGTTCATAATCATGGCCACTCTCATGTTGATTTAATGTTAGAGTTTTATACCTACTTGAAAGATAATAATAAAAATTCTAGGCTTTTAGACTATCGTTTAGATGGAGAGTATCATTCTCTAACATATTTCATCATGCATAAAGCTTTTGGTTTTAAGCAAACTGGTTTATGTGATCCCCCTCTTCGATTTTTTTCAAATGAATTTTGGCAATTTCTCACTGGTTTGATAACTCTATTTAAATCTAGGGATGCTAAATCTATGTTTATCAAGGATTTGAAATATTAAATTTTGCATAAGATTCTTGCTTCCTTTGTTTTTAACAAAAATGAATTTAATCGGGTTTCTTATCAAGAGCTTTTCTTGAAGTGGTGTGTTCACAATAAGAAATCTATTTGCTAGTCATATTGGATATTTAACCAACTTTTGCAATGTGTGGATCATAGAGATGCTCCTCTCACTCATGGATATGTTATAGCTATCATTGCTCAGAATCATTTTATTGATCTTAGTAGTTATTCTCGAGTTATTCCTCGTGTGTATTTTACTAAGCATCTCTTTGTTTGTGGTGAGGTTATTAATAAAGCTTTTCAACCCATTCCACATCACTCAAGATCTTGTTGGAGGGATCTTTAAGGTTCTTCTACTATTCCCCCTGCAATTATAGATGACAGTAGTGATGATGATGCATAGAAGGACCAGGACAGTAGTGATGATGATATGGCTAATGTTCCTTATGATAGTCCACCATCTCCTTCCATTCCAAGTTTTTCCTCCAAGGACATTCCAACCATGCTTGGCCAAATATTGCAGAACCAGTCATCTATGCAAAATTAACTAACTTTCTTGGCACAACGTCAATGCAGAATAGAGCACAAGATTGACACCTTCATTGCATAGGCTGGTTATGTAGTCCTCTCTCCTCCACCTACACCATGATATTCAGGGGAGTTCTTTTCTTATCATTTTTTTTCTTTTATTTTACCTTTCTTTGTCTTTCATTTCATTTCTTCACATTGAGGACAATGTTTGTTCTAAGTGTGGGGGAATTAGTATGTTTAGTATGTTTTGCATGTTTATTTATGTGTTGTCTATATGTTAGTTGCATATGTTTTAAATGTTTCTTTTGTTTCTCCTAGACCATTTTAGTCATTTTACTATTAAGTATTGTTTATTTTGCAGGTTATATAGGTTGTCTTGATAAATCATTTACCTTTTATGCTCATTCTATTAGTCTTTGAAAGCTTTTAGCATGAGTTTTCTATTTTTTAAGTTATCTCTTTTTATTTATTTCAAAATTTTAGATTATTTAGTTCCTTCACTAACTATGCTTCAAGGTCGAGAATTGCTCATTTAGTTTAAGGTTTTAGAGTTTCTAGTTGCTTCATTGAAACTATAGCTATAATACTTACCCTTAAGCTTTCAATAATGGATGAGGACTCAAAAGAAAAGAAAAAGAAAAAAAAAAGAAGCAATGCAAGATATATATCCAAAATTCCAATAAAGTATGGGATAGAGCGTAAAACGCAACCATGCTACATTCTCTTGCTATTTTAAATGCATGGGATAAAGTTTAAAAGTATACTCAATGCTCTATCTAAAAAAAAGAAAAAAAAAGACAAATAAATAAAGTATAAAAATGCAATGAGATTGGTTAAGTGTATGTGTGCTTACAATTGTCCTAAAAAGCAATTGAAAATTTTAAAATCTTAAGGTTTATGATCATTGTTCTTTCCCTGAGCATGTATAGTTTTGTGACTTTATATTCTTTATTTTCGAATTAGTAAATTTAGGTGACTTGTTAAATTTTGAATACATGCTTTAAGAGTTGATTCACTAGTATTTTGAGTCTTCAAGGTGTTTGATTACTTTTCAATTCTATCACATATGCATAATGAACAATGCTTTATAGTAAAGTTTACTTAGTTTTTCTTTGGCATTGAATTCTTTCATCCTTTTCTCTTGCTTGAGGACAAGCAAAGTTTAAGTATGGGGGAATTTGATACCATATATAATGGTCTATATTTTTAATATATGTTTTCTTTATTTTATGTAGCTAGTAGGTTAAATTATTTATATTTTATGTGTTTTTCTCTAGTTTATGTATTTGTTTGTATTTCAGGTAAAATTAGGTCAAAAAAGAAGAAGATATAGTTGAAAAAGCAAGCCAGAGCACGAGTCATGAAGAACGTTTGACTCGTGATAAAGAGGAAAAAGAAGTAGCATGACTCTTGAAGTACATCTAATTCATTACAGAGAGCAAGGTTTTTCGAGTCGGCAAGTTTGTCCAAGTGGTAAAGGGAAGCGAGAAGAAGAGATAAGACTCATGATATTTGCACGAGTCGTTATAGAGAGCAAGGAAGTACGACTCGTGAAGGAGGACATGACTCATGAAGAGAAGTAGCAAGTCTTGAAGAACGTTCGACTCATTACAAAAGCAAGAGGGACACAACTCGTGAAGGCTATTTGAGTCGGTCCAGGCACCAATTTTGAAGCAATACAATTTTTCATCTCACTTCTTCTCAACCACCAAGTTTTTTCATCAGGCCTTTTCGTGGTAAATTTTCACCATGACACTTATTCTGAAGAGGCATGATTTGGGTGCAAATTTCTTTATAAATAAGGACCAAATATGCAGTGGTAAAGGAGAGCATTTTCTGGATATACAATTGATATTTATATAGTTATGTAGAGAAATACTTAGTTTTTAGTAGATTATGAAAAAAAAAACAAAGGAACAAGAGATACATCAGAAGGTTTAATTATAAAGTACATTTTCTGTGGAGTTTATTTTTTTCTCTAATTCTCTTGTTTGAATTTTAATTCAAATATGTATTTTGGCTAGTTTCCCTTGTATACTAGAAATGTGAAGTGACATTGTTTAAGATCAAATTTATGTTTATTATAAATGAAGTATGATTTAAATCCATTTGTGTGATTGTTTTGCTATGTATGCTTGATCACCATAGTTAGCATGTTAGTCAATTAGTTCTCAATGAGAATTGGAATTTATTGATAGAAAAACAAATGAATTTACTTAAAGTATTGAATTCACTTAGAGATAAGGAATTCTCTTTGAGGGATTAAAGAATTGGCATTGAGCTTTATAATTTTTATTTATCTCTATAATGACATAAGAGTGCTTATAGACTCTAAACAATAACATCTTTATTTATAATGAGAATTGCTTTAAAAAATCTTTGGCTAAATTCTCCAATCACTTCAATTGTACAATTATTTTTACTTGTCCTTAAATGATTTATCCTTTCTATTTCTATGTATTTTTATACTAATTACTAAGTCATCCTTAATCTTGTTGGGAATTATCGGTTGCATACATCTCATACATAAGCGAAATTTAAAATTTTAACCAATAGATCTGATCTTAACATGAATTTACAATATACATATTAATGAGAAAAAGAAAAAATCACCTTTGATTTTTGTTGAACAGTTGATTTTTCTTCTCACCGGATTGTCGCAAACCACAATGTCCAAAATTGAACACCTCTAATGAGTAATCCACACTAGAAAATGATTGAATGAACCAACAAAGGAGGAAAACAAGGGCTGGCCAAAATCCCCTTGATGCTAGAAAGGGGTGGCGGCTAGGGGTGAGAGAGTGAGAGAAATTCTTTTCTCTTAATTGTTCACCTTTTTTTTTTTACTAAAACCCTATCACTTGGATTTTTATAGTTAGGTTAAAAAATCCAACTTCATAATAGGATTGGGCTCCTTAAAATTGCTGGAGAAATATTAAATGGGCTTTTAGAGTTATTAATAATTTATTTGGGCTCAATTAAATCCAATTTAAGTCCTTTCACAAAAGACTATGCATAAAACCCACAAACTAGACCCTTTGTGTATATACTTTGATTTAATCACCCAAATGAATTCAAAATCCATCCAAATTAAATATGTAGACTCCATAACACGTATAAAATATATTTAATTTATCTTGTTCCAAAAATTAGGCCTCTAAGGCCTTCTATCAGTAAGTGGCGTGAAACCCTTCATTTAGAGGGTTTCTGCACCAAAATCATTTCCTTGGGCCTCTTTAAATTTCTCAAATGGATCTATTAATTATTATATCAGCCTTATAATACTTATAATCCAATAATAATTAATTATTAAATACATTATTTCAATTAGGTCTATTTTATAGAATATTTCTAAAAATTCTGCGAATAATTTTACTTGATCATAATTAATTAAAATCTTTAATTAATTATTCTCTTATTCACTTCTTTATTCCCATAATAATATCAAATATTATTATCCTTGTCATTTTACCATTTTATCCTTTTCTCTATATGTGTGTGACCTATTGGGATCCTGTCCATATTGGCAGTATAATATGTAATTGTGAGTTCTATTCAAAAATCACATGATTTAAACTTCATTAAATCATTTTATCAATCCCTATTGATATTTATGATATACTATTATACAAGTTATGATGGGCCTCTAGCTAGGCATCATGACTACCCAAATGTCAGGAAAGTTAAGTGGTTTGACTATACCCTTCCATAGAAACAGTTACCGTGCAATTACTCCTTTCACCACTCTTATCTCAATTAGATTCTGAGTATGTATTTCTGTCAACTCATATAAATCTAATTATGTATGTTCTATTAATTTAACCATTGTTCCCAAAATGCCCTTCATGGATCCCTATAAGGACCCAATCATGACCCTAAGAGGATTATTGCTAATTAATAAGGACTATCATTAATTAAGGAAAAATTGGATTATTTTACAATTATCAAGGTTAAGTCACAAGAGGGGTATTTTGATAATTTTAACATGTAAGTATATGAATTAAGTAAAATTAAAATTTGAGAAAATGATACAATTGAAGTGAATTAGAAAGTCTTGGGGTTAAGTTGGAAGAAATTGAAATAATAGGGGTTTATTTGTGTAAGGGTGCAGTGGTAATTTCCCTAGGGAGCTATTTATCCCACTAACTCCTTTACTTTAGCTTCTTGGAGAAGGAACACTTAGAGTTTGGAGAGGTGGGAATCGGCAAAGGCAAGGGAGATCTCTCCCTTTCTTTCTTTCTCTCTCTCTCTTTCCTTTGCTCTGTTGATTACGGGTTGGAGATGAGCTAGGGTTTGTGAGCTAGCATCAAAGGTGATGTTTCCCCCTTGCTTTCTTTTTTTTTTGTGCTTTGTGTTTCACTTCTGGATTTAGGGTTAAAGGGTTTATGATTGTTATCTTCTTGTGTGAGAGGGAAGGACAATCTCAAGAATGGGTCAATGGATGTTGAAGGAGATGAAGCTTGAATAAAAGGTATGGGAAAATTGGTTATGAGTGGTTGCTGTACATGTTTTCCCTCACTTGCTATATGTGTTTTCTTAGTTGAGATTACAGGCTCAAAATAGTAAATAAGATGAGTTTTAAGGATTGAAAACTTAGATGAGCATTTAAGGAAGTTGGGATATGAGATTTAGGGTTTTAATGCATGCTCTGCTTAATCGGGGTCTTTGGGTTTCGTGGTATTCTCCCATACGTGGCCATATGTGTGTTTCTTCTTCAAAACACATGGCCACGTGTGTTTCTTCATCCAGCATGCGGCCACATTTGTGTTTGAAGAAGAAAACACATGGCCACGTGTGCTTCTTCTTCAAAATGCACGGCCACGTATGTTTGCTTCATTTCTTGTACACAGCCACATGTGTGTATCTTTTGTGTTTCTTCTTCAAAGCACACGGCCATGCAAAAGCTTTCTTCTTCCCACATGTGGCCACGCCTAGCTTTCTGCCTTATTGTTCTTCACCCATGCACGGCCACGCATGGGAACTTACTCACCCATGCACGGCCACGCATGGGAAGTTCCTCACCCATGCATGGCCATGTATGAATGTCTCTTCCCCAATGCATTGTAACTTACTTCCTCTATTTTCCTTGCTTGGCCGCATATGACTTTTCTCTATTCTTCTACACGGCCACTTGGCCATGCAACCCATGTAAATGCACAACCACTTGACCTTTATTTCCATGAAATGCACAGTCATTTGTGCACTATTCTCATTAAATATTTTTCTCCCCAAAATTATAATTCATTCATAAATTGTGAACTAGTATTTTATAGTCTGTGCATATGAAGATATTCATATGAATAGGGTGAAATGAGCTAGCAATAAGAAATGTTGATTATGGTTGAGTACACAAGTGGTGAGTACTATGTTAATTGATTAGTGAGGAATGATTATAGTTCTAAGAGTCTTTCCAATGCTAAGGTTTAAAATAAGATATAGTTAAGCAAGGCTTACTTTGCATGACTACGATAGTTAATAAGCTAGTTGAATATTGATGGGCTAATAAATCATGAAGTCTCTTTTGTTGATAAAGACTAGAAAGACCTAGTTTATAAAGACCTGGCTATCAAATGAAGTAACAATGAAAGATTTAGAATAATAACCCATTGAAACAAGGAAAGGTGTTCCCTTGAAGGCTGATTTTAAGGGTTGTCAAGGGCACTTTGTATATGAACTGTTTTAAGTAGAATGTGGTTTAGTGCATAACACTCACAAAACTAGGTAGAGTAAGGAGCAACCTAGTAATCTTAAACCCGTATGCTAGTTGTCATGTCCTATAAAGTTGGGATATGGTATGTAATCTATCATAGTAAATGATTTTGCCCAATATCACATGTTAATACTTGGTGGCAATGATATGATATATTATGATATAATATGTGGCAATTAGAGGGTAGTGGTAAGGTTGCATGTTTAAGCTAAAAAGGGGTATCATGCAATGCACTTAATCATGAACGATAGGAGTTGGTTATACTCCAAGTCATAATGGAAAATAATAATTAGCCTAGATGTAAGGAAAAACTACTTGCTTGCATGTTTATGTTCTATGACTTAAATAAGGAAACCCAGTCTGTAAGTAGTGTGCTATTTGCAAGATGAAATACTTTTGCATATTTTACCTGGGTATAATATGTTATATGATGAAAAAGTATTAATAAGCTATTGAAGCATGCATGATGGGGTTAAGGTAGATAACCTGTTGTCCATGTTATAATAGACTATAAAAGTGAACTAAAAGATGAAAGTTGTACAAGTGTCGATCTTAATTCAAAAGAGACCCTACTCATATTCTTATACGGATCATAATTATATGGGTATTGTTTAAAGTAATTATTCATTGATGGGAGTTATGATGCTATGAAAGCTACTCGTGGCAAATAACAACAAGGCACGCAATTAAGAATTATTTATGAGTTATGTAAGTTTATATGGTATAATTGATTCGACCATGCTATGATGAGTAGTCTGTGTCATAAGATGAACAAATATGAGAACCCCAAATGTATGAATTGCTATGATTATACATATATGGACATGCATATAATCTTAGGAAGACTTTTAATTGCAAGAACTACACTTTTATAGTTATTTTATTGACTTCATGCATAATGCTAGGTATGACAAGATTAACCAATGAAAGTAATGCTTTATTGTGTTTGCATTATCATGTAAATTACTATGATATGTATGAAGGATGTTTATGCGGCTATGTGATTACATGATCTGTAACCATGTATATTGGAGCCTATTACTCAACATTGATATATGATAAAAATAATATGCACTCTTTTATGAAATGTGGCTTTAAGCCAAATGACGTACTAAGTAAAGAAGAATATGTTGAATCAGAATATGCTTAAGAATGGTAAAAGCCTGCGGGTCTTAGTTCAGTTGTGGATTAGATAGGCATGCCTAGAGGGATACAGTCGTAGCTACCATAGTTGACCCCGTTTGGGCCTTGTTCCTTAATGGAACCATCGTTTGACCCCATTTGGGTCCATAGTTTGTTCCTTACTGGAACCATTGCTTGACCCCATTTGGGTCCATTTTTTGATATCTTCGAATATCCATAGTTCGATACCTTCGGGTATCCATTGCTCCTATTATCCACCCTTAGAACTAGTACTTAGGCATGCTATCAAAGATGATAAAATGTACATAACATAAAGAAAATATGTAATGATTGCTCCATTTATATGATGGAAGCATGATGAATGGCCTATTATGGTGTTATATCCTAATTCTTGATGACTTTAAACTATTTCTATGAAATGAAATGCCATATTATGTGTTACATGACTATGATATCTCACATTTATTATGAAAAAGGTTCTCGTGTGAGTGTCGTTACGAGCTAGGCTCACCAATGGGCTCCACAGAGAATAGTTTGGCCATTTGAGCCATAAGCTTACAGTATTATATTAAAAGTTATACGAACCACAGTATACATAATGATCTTTATGTATATGGAAATTATAGTATGTTGCATATGGTATGAGGACTTGGTCCATTAATCGTGATATGTGGCACATGTTCGTTGAAATGGCATGCAAACTTGTTAGTATGTATATGAACATTTCACATGTATCTGCATATGTATAATTTTGATATAAACCCAAATGCAAACCATGATATACTATGATGTGGTATGATGTCTTAAATTCCAATGATAAGATAGTGTTAAGGAATAAGTGTGTATGAACCCGAAATGAGAATTAAGTAAAGATATATGAAGAAATCAAGTATAACAATAACTCTATGGTTGTTAAATGGCATAAGCACGTTGGTGTATAGATTTAATATTGAATGCAAGAATTATGTAACGATATGATTAATGCATTAAGTTAACATTTTGTACTATCAACAACCTGGATTCATGAATTTATGGAGTAGTAAGGATTAGGAAGGGTATAAATCAAGCTAGTTTATGGAAGAAATGAAGTAAACTTATGATAGTAATTTGACAAGTTCTGAGATAAGATAATTTATAGAATGCTCTAGACGTTGGTAAGCAGGGTTTTATTATTAAGTTTGAGGACTTCCCTAATATGTCCATTGTGATACGATCAATATAATTGACTCATATGTTATCTTATGCTGTTGTGAAAGTTTACATGATGAGATGAATTGTGTAAAGAGGTTATGTTCATGCATATAGAGTTTTGTTTCCCACTAAGTTTTATAGCTTAGCATAGGTAAGTTTATTCGTGTAGGTTTCAAGTTCAGCTCCAGATGATCGAGCTAGATATAGTTGCCTTGAGGATTTTGATATTCTTGAAGGCCATTTATATTATAATTATTTAATTATAAGCTTGATTATTTTATTGTGGCATGTAATTATGGCCTATTCTTTTTTTTTTCCTGGCTTTACTAGGTTTATGATGATGATGATGAATGATGGTTATCCATGGTAAAGGAATTAGGGTGTTACAATCCCTATCCATCTTGGCATATTACTCTGGTCAGAGATTCTTTGAACAAGGCAATTATAGAATCATGCGAGAGAACTTCCCTTAATAAATCTAGGATGGTAAATCCTTTGTTAATCACTCAACTATCTTCAAGTAGGTCATGATATACCCAACCTCCTAACTATGTTCACCCCCAATTAGAAGTAATCAGTTATGGAGTCAAAGTATACCACTTGCTACTTAAGATAACTTTGGTGATCTCAAGTCTAAGGATACTTACACAACCGCTATAAAGAGATTCCTCACTGACATAGATTTAATATCCATGTGAGGATTCTCTTTGCGGGTTTCTAATGAACTTTTTCTTCTAACAAGCATCCATATGTTAGCTTTGATTATCTTCCATAATAACAGTTATGAGAACCACTGCTTGAACCATTCAAGAAGCATAACATGTTTTAGTCTGTCCAAATTAACAATGTCCTATCTTGTTAATTCTATGACTAGGGATATTTAGATATTAACACATTTGCATGCAATAGACATCTCATATCATGAACACTTTCATGATTGCCTTTGCACTGTGTTTATAATATCTAGGACTTTATTTTTTAATTTAAGATTTACAAACTCATGTATTTAAACATAGCATTAATAAATGAATGATGCCTTTTATTAAGAATATGAGTTCATACATATGAAATACATCCCTATTACATAGGCTCTAGGGCATACTCTCTAACAAATCCAACTTTATTTAATACATGTATATTAGTTTAGAAATTAATTAAATACTTAATCTTCATTATCGGTTGCCTATCCATCTACTTCTTGTGGTTTCAATACTAGCTTTACCCCATTCTCAGTTTAGAAGGACTAAGGGTTCAAATAATCCCTTATCAAAGTCACCACTGTGATACGCGCCAAACCACGTAGGCATCTGGTATACCTTAAAAACTCATTTTTAGGGCTCAAGATCTAACAGCAGATCATTTAACTTAAGAAGGCCGATTGCTTTGCAATTGATAGGATTTTATTCCCATCTATTATTGATGATCAACCTACGAGGGCATCTGCTAGGCACCAAAGGCAAGTATGATGGAGTCACCACCCAATAAAACATTGGGAAAGTGAGTTCTCACCTCGTGAAGCTGAAATTAGAGATAGTTTGGACTAAACTCTTATTTACAACTTGGTTAATGTTTACATAAATGATTGTTTATGGCACACTGCAAGCACGTAAAAAGTGGTAAAATATACACATGAAAGCATTAAATGATAAATCATATATAAATCGAAGAATTTATTAAGCTTTATCTAAAATGAGACATTGGTCTTCACATGCATATTTACAAAATGGCATAATTTCGGATGCATTTTGGATAAAGAAAATGGGACAATTGATCCTTCACAGCTTTGAAAGAATCATGTTAATTAATTTTAAGGTATAAAATCACTTATGTATTAAAGAAATAAACCATTAATTTATATATTATTTTGTGGGTGAAAATCAGGACACTGGTCCCACTCACTATAGAAAAATCGCACTCAAATTGATATAAAATTATTTGGTGAGTTTCTAAATTGATCATTCAAAAAATCATTTATTACACTATTTACAACAAAGAACAATAATGCTAAAAATATACATAAATCAAGCAGTGGATTAATTTGGAAACGTTGGTTTCCTCATGCATATTTTATAAATTCTTTGTGTAACTTTTAGGATTGAAAGTGGACATTAGCCTATTTTATGTGGAAAAAATCTAATTAATTAAGTAGAAAATATTTAATATGAATTTTCATAATTATTGTGCCAAAAATTCCTTTTTTACTAGCTATGACAAACCACTTTATAGAAAAACAATAAAAGGCCAAACACAAAATAAACAAATAAAATAATGAGGCTAAAATTAAGCTCAAACTAGATTAACCCGGACCTCCAACTCCTAAGCTCCTCCACACAAGTTTTTATGTAATTTGGTCAAGGAAAAAGAAACATAATGATCAACTAAATAAAATAAATAACACGTTTAAATCATAAAAAATTAACAAAATAACAAAAATTAATAAAAAGTTAAATAAAAGGAAAAATAGAATAAACAAATCACTAAAACAAAAATTAAAAAGGAGAAAAAGATAAAATAAAAAAAAACAAAGAATGAGGAAAATAAAGAAAACTAGAAAGAAAAATAAAAAAAATAAAAAAAAAGCCAAAGGGATAAGTTTGGAAGAAAGGGCGAGTCACAGCCTAAAAGAGGTAAGTCACGGCCTTGAGTAGGGTGAGTCATACCCCCTTAAGTGAGTCATTAACCATTCCATAAGTGAATCATAGTGAGTTAAAAGCAAGTCACGACCCAAAACCGTGACTTACTCACAACTTAAGATTGTAAGCCACTTCTGGCTTGTCTAGCAACTACTGGAACGACACCATAACCCATTTTGATTCTCCTAAAAGGCATTGTAAGGTCTAAAATGCATAAAATGGACTCCAAATTCAAAAAAAAATTGACTTAAAAGCTTAAAATGATCAACAAAACTACTGAAAACAATAATTTCAAGAAATCACCATATGAGAGAATCAAGTTCTAAAGAGAGAAAGTTAACACCATTAAGCATCAAACTCACTCAAATCCATATATAAACAAGGAATTCATGCATAAAACTTAATATTACACACATAAAATCTTTCAAAACATAATTTATACAAAACTATCAAGAATAGCATATATTATACAAAGAGAAAAACTAAAAATAGGGGATACAAACTATACAGAAAACTAAAAATGAATATTTATAAGAATAAAAGTTTTAGATCTATATGTTATAAACAAGTTTTCCTTTTTCATTACCTTTAGTAGAGCTACTTTAACAAACCAATGAGTGCACCCTACTCCTTCTTTCTGGTTCCTTCATTCTTAAAAAACCAAGTAAAAATAAAGTTTTTTCCTCTTTTTTCTCTCTTTAGATTTTCTATTACTTTTCCCAAGATTTTGTTATGTTTCATTTAAAGAAAATAATTACCTTTAAATGTATTTAGATTAGGACTAATAAAGCAAAAGATTTTTATCCTAAAAATAATCCCCTGTTTCACAAGGAAAATCTGCAATCTTGGACAAAAAAAGCCCAGTGACCGCCTTGACTGGTGAGTCAAGGGCATGACTAGGAGGTGGACCCCTTAGAAAAGTCCAAAAACTCATTTTAAATAGGAAATAGGTGAGTCACGGGCTTAGGGTCGTGACTATCTAATGATTCACTATCTTGAGTTATGCCCAGTGACTCAAATGATAGTCTAAAAGAGGGGAAGTGAGTCACCTTAAAGACCGTGACTCAGAAGCAAGTCATGATCTTAACCTGTGAGTTAGGGCTGTGACTCATTTTTTAGTCAACCTAGAGCCTTCAGATGTGCTCATTCCACCCATCCAAGAGAGAAAAAATACATGCATGCTCCTAAAGCACTATTTTTTAACTCCAAAACTATAAAACTTGCGATAAAACATTTTTTGAAAATGTAGTGCCGAAGAAGAATAGGGTGTTTTTGCTTCCTAGCTGCTTTTGAAATTGCATTATCCTCATTAGGCAACCCTAATAGAGGCTGAGTCAAGCCCAGTATCTGCATTATTATTATCGTCGTTGTCCAAAAATTAACTACTAAAATATGGGTAACTATTCATTTGGTAAATTTTTTGCAGCACAACAACTGTAATTGTTCCTATCCCTCTTAAACATTCAAAATTTAACACTTCTAATTACACATAACCATTTCAACCTCCATCAACACAAGATGAAACAACATCATAAAGCATCAAATATTACAACATATTAACTATTACCATTCCTCTAAAAAGAGTACATAAACTTTCACTAACTTTATAGTTTTATAGATACATACAAAATACAGTTCTTAATACATAAGGTTATTTAGATATACATGCCATTTATAAAATCAAATTACATCTCGTCATAACAATAAGTCTCCAATTTGCATAATTTGTCCTATCCCTTTTAGCAACTTTTATATGCTCACATTGTACCTATGTACAATAACAAATTATGTGCTAAACATTTCATGCCTAGTCGTGGATACTATACTAACATTTTTCATAATCACACAAACATGCACACTAATAAAATTATATCACACATATACGTATAGAAATATGAAATACGTCAATAATTAAATATTCAAATAGATATATTTACTCACATATTATTAATTTTAAATACCATATATATTATCTAGCATAAATAATTCATTTAAATGATTATTAATTTATTTTTCAAATTTCCATACCATTAATTACCATTTTGCATTTTTTATTCTACCTCATTATTACTATTTTGCCTTATTTATTACTGTCTTATATCAAAATTATTGTTTTCCCCCAATAATATTCAATGGAAACCTAAAGAACCAAATATGCAGGATAAGGACCTTAAAGGTCTAAAACCATCGAAGTGACCACTTACGAGTCAAACAGTCTAACTAACTGCATAATGCCAATTGTATGACTATATAAACCACTATTGATTTACAAATACAAGTTGCTATTATCCGAAATTATGTATATGTTTCTATGACTAGCTAATTATATCTTATTACTTCTGATTTTACTACTAGTTACTAAAGGTAAAATAACTCCAGCAATTCATTTCCTTTAGTTATATCACATGCTCATTTCATCTTGGCACCATATTATGTCTCAATATATAATCCATGTTTCTTGGTTCACATTGTCATATATATATCTTTTCACATATTCACATAAATTTATTTTTATTCAAATTCATACTCCTTTTCCATCTTTCATCACTTTTATCACCCAATGCCAATTTCATCATAAATACATGTATTAATTAATTTCACATTCTAACATTATCAATTTTCTACTCATATGTATGGCCTCATTAATTCTATTTCACATATTCACATCATTTACATACTTCTTCAAGAATGAAAATGGTATTTTTCACATACGTAGATTTTGACCAAGTCACATATAACTTCCATTTAAGCTTTATTCTTGAATTTATGATGATTATTCATTAATCAAGACAAAATTAACTTAATTATGTAAGAATATCTATATTTCTTACATTATGTTCCATTCAGCCAAGGTAAGTTAAGATTCTAAAGTTTTCTTTTTCTTCCATTAATTAACTTAGTTAAGTTCTTATGACATTCACAACATAATTTTCACATCAATTCATCAAGTTCTTATACACATAGCAATCTCAAGCTCTTAGATAACGTGTGCCACAATGTGAATTGACAATTTTAGGGGCTATAATATCAAATTAAGCATACCATTCATCACATTTAATTCCCAATTTAACTTTCATAACAAAAATTTCAATTAAGCACATCATTTTTCTCAAAGTTATACACATACGTAATCATACATAACCTAAAAAATGTGAGTGTTAGTATCCATAAATCTTATTTTCCTTAGCTTCTTTTATATTCCTCTCTTTCTTTCTCTTTCTATTTCTTCTTTCTTCCTGCTTCTTCTTATTCTGCACCTAACCAAATTCATGGATAAGAAATTCCCTCAATTTTTCTTCCATTTCATCAAATTCTACTTACTACCTAGTTGTATACACTACATATTTTCACCAAACTCTAAAAAATCTAACACTACACTTACTTGGTGTATTTTCTCTTCACTTATTCTTCATAAATTCTTTGACGATTCCTTTAATTGATATATGCACATGGGCAAATGGGAGACTAGAATTGAATTTAGGGTGTAATTATGGTAGAAATCAACTTAATTTAGGTAAGAATTGAAACAAGAATGGAGGAAAATTGGAGTATGGTTCGGCTAAGAAGAAGATGGAGATGGTGTGTGTGTGTGTGCATAAAAATTCCACACACTTTTTTCTCCTTTATATGTGCACAAATGGATGGTTAAGATTAATTCCCTCACTGATCAATCTAAAAGTTCATATTATGCCAAGTGTCATCTTTCCATTAATCCCATATTTCTTTTATGTAATTTCTATAAAAATATGTCCATAACACTATAAGAATTATTCTTTAGGTGTATACAAATTTTTAGGTTAAAATTATATCGATTCGATGAATTTTTCAATCTGACAATATATTTACTGGTCCGATGTCTCAATTTTATTTCCACTTTCAACATTAAAATTATCATTCTATCATTTATAATGGATTATTGATACCATGCAATATAGCATAGTTATTTAGGCAGTTGTGTTACATTTTCATAGTTTTATGCATGTATTTGTTTAATTTTGTTTTGTTATTTTTCACTTTTGTGTTATTTTTTTAAATACATGTTTTGGAAGTGAAATTGGATGCTTTTATCTAAAGGATTGAGGAATGAAGATCAAAGGAGAAATTTTAGGCTGTGCCCACTTATTCCCTATGGTGCTGACTCATTACAAAGCCTGATCATGCCAACTCATTATGTGTCATGCCAAGTCATGACAGAAGCATTTTATGCTGACTTGTTATAGATCTCCTTATGCTAACTCAGCCTAACTCGACACTAGTGTGCTGAGTCTTCACCATAGCCAATCAACACAACTCTTCAAGGCACCTTTTTAACTTCACACCCTTTAGAAGTGAAAAATAATTTTTTTGATAACTTTATTTTGTTTTCACATACCTACTAGAAATAATCTCAATTAATATTTGGAAGTGAAAAATAATTTTTCTGATAACTTTAAATTTTTGAATTTCGAACCGATAAAGTTTACCTTCGGTGTTAGAAGTATATTGAGACAAAGTTGAATTGACCCAAAATTTTAAATATAGCCTAATTAATATTTTTCTATATTTTGGATCAATTTTCATAGAAAGCTGATAAGGAAAATACTAGGATCAATGAAACAGTAACAAATGGATGTAATTTTGGTTATCCAGGCTAAGTTTCACTCACTCTCATGGGGTAGTAGCCACCCATGGGGTGAGAGTGAGATGGGTCGGAATTAATAAGGAAGTAACAAGTGTTATAATATGGACATGTGGATTAAATAGTGATTAAGTGATCCTAGCCATTCATGAAGGTATATAAATAGCCTAAAAATCTGAATTTTCTAGCAAACTCACTCATCTTCTTCATCTCTTCATGTTGTTACATCCTTCTCCTTTTTTCTCCATTTTTATTTTAACTCCATTAACCTAATTCCATCAGATTTTGTACTGTAAATAATTCTAAGGCCCTAAATTCATCTTTAGCTATCTCTAAAGCCTATTTTAGGTAGAGAAAGTAGATGGAATTGTAGAGAAATGGTTTAGAGCAAAAATTCAAAAATTTGAGGAAAGAATTTAAAGAGGAATTTGGCCAAGGTAGAAATTTAAGGGGGACCAAGTAAAATCAAAAGCAAAATAAAGGAAAAGGTAAAAAAGGAAGAGAAAACATGGAAAAAGCTTGGAAAATAGGTATGTGGATATCCAAACTAATTTATTTCTTGCGATTATGGTTATGTAAGTTAGGACTTGTGTGTGTGAGATGAATAAAAATTAGATTAATGATATATAAGTGAAATTAGATGTTAAATAATGTGATTGATGAACTAAAATGCAAGAAAGTATGATTAAAATCATGAAAATAGAATTAGAACCTATTATGCCACTTAGGGTACTTATGAGTAACATGTGTTTTAATTCAATTAAATGGTAAATAAATGAAATTAAGTGATAAATAATGAGGTCTGTGAAGTTAAAGGCATGACAATATGATTAACAAAGGAAGATCAGTATGGAAACCTATTATGTAATTATAGAAAAATAAGTGAAATGGTGAGATAATATAAGATAAACTAGTGAATTAATAAGTTAACATGAAGTAAATGATGTATAATGAAAAAACCAATTTGTATACATTGTATACATAGGTATACAAGGTGATAAGTTGATAATTAGTTCAAAAATAAGCATGGACTGACCATTAGTATAGTAAATGAACTTAATGTGAAATAAATGGAAAGAGGTAGGGACCAAATAAAGAAATAAAGAGAATGGGTAAATTGATGAAACTTTAATAAAAAAAACTTATGAATTTGGCACTTGAACAAGATTAAAAACTAAAGGAAGTGAAAGCATAATGGATGGCGAATAAATAATGTTGGTCGAATGATGATGATGGTGAAATTATAATTATTTAAAATGAAATGATAAATGGGAACTTGATATATATATATGTATATGTAGGTATGTATGTATGTATGAATGATGACGATGTAATAGAACTTGATGTGCATGATAAGAACATGATATGAATTGAATTATGAATATGAATAATGGACATGGAAAAAGGATGTGAATGTGATATATGATAGAAAATGATGATTTAATGAGTATAAATTATTGATATGAAGTTGATTGTGATATTATGTGAAGATGTGGAAAAGTGTGAGAATGATGCTTATATTGATTAAAATAGAGAAAATGTTATTGCCCTTAGTACTTGGTAATGAAACTAGAGGTATAGGATAAAATGGCTAGCCATAGGTGTTAGTGTAAGCCCTAGCCCCAATACATTGTAATAAAACACTTTAGTTAATAAATGAGGCATTTGTTTTATCTATTGTATTCCTGTGCATATCAATTGATAGAACTATCCAAGAGTGTTGTTTCGGTTTAAGTTATCATGTGTGAGGCACATGGTTGTAAGACCTTGAAACAAATGAGACTTCATTCTAAATATCCCTAGTCAGTCATTGTTATGGGAATAACAAATGAATTAAGACTAGTAGGCTCTCTCTGATAAGTTGAGTTCTGTTTTATAGATCATAAGGACAAAAGTGTCAATCAGAGATCATAGATACATTTTTAGAACATGGTATCTGGATTCGGTCCACTCATGAGAACACTACATGGTACAAGTCATAAGTGTTTCTCATATGCGAGTTTTGTATCGGAGTTCTTAGACCTAAAATCTCTATGAAACTCTTTATGAATTACTGTATGCTTTGACATACACTTAACGTGCTCATAACAGAGTGACAAGTACGGGTATGCTTGGGTATGCATTGATTCATGTTAGAGAGCATGAGAGACCTGAAGGGATTACCCCTCTCTATAAGAGAGAAAATATCATCGGCCACTTGATCAGTGAATTGAGAAGTGTACGGCCATACCAAGATGAAATAATGAGTAATCATTATTTATCTGAGAGTTCAGTGTCACTGAAATATCAAGAAAGGAATTAATATATATAAGGATGACTAGTTCCATGCCTTATATTAATTCTGATATTTATGGGTAAGGGACTATGCAAAATTGCATTAGGTCACTAAATTCCATATGCATTTTCATTTAATTTGGAATGCTATAATATCTTGCTAGAGAATATATATATCCTTTGAATTAATTCATTAATTCATTGCCAACATTAAATGGACCTATAGGATCGCACACAAAGCATTGAGCTTAAAATATTTAAATAAATTATTGGGCATTAATTTGGTCTTTTAATTAAAGTCAAATTAATGTATGTAATGGGCATTATAAATGCTATTGGACCTTGGCCCATGAGAGAGAGAAATTCAGCCCACATGGTTTAATTTCAATTAATTAATTATCTTGTATTAATTAAGTTAATTAAGTATTAAATCCTAATGATATTTAAATCAAATTAAAACACTTAATTAAGAGATGACATAGCCGAAATTCCTAGATTAAATACTAAGGGAATTTCGGCACATGTGAATTTCCAAATTAAGTGATTAATTTGATTATAATGTCTTATGGTTTATCTTGGATTAAATCAAAAGAGTTTGAATCAATATATATTACTTATTTTAAGGAAGTGATTAAGGCTAAAATAAATTATCTTGAGGTAGTAGATTTTAGATTAATCACTTACATAATGAGATGATATATATTGAAAGAGAAAAAACGTGAAACCCTAGTTCTTTTATGGTTTTGGCTTGAACTTCTCTCTCTCTCACATAAAAATTCTTTTGGCCAATTTTCATAAGGAGAAAGGATTGTTCCTCATTTTCTTATGTTCTTGGGCATTAATAGCACCTAAAAGAAGTACAAGATCAAGTTTTGTAGCTTCAGACCATAGCCATTACACAATACTTAATTTGAGAGCTAGCAATCTCGATTTTTAAGCTATCTTTGCAAATGTATGTGCAAGAATAGAGAGGAGTGGCATAAAGGCTATTCCTTGGCATTGGTGGTGAAGGTCTAAGGCTAAGATATCCTCCTTGGTTGCTGGTCATCATCAAAATCAAGTTTTAAAGGCATCTAAAGTTGTAAGTTTTAAAACCCTAAAATTGCATGTTCGATTCTTGTCATGGAATTGTATGGCATGTATGATCGAATTTTTATTATTTTCTGCTACGTGATCTTTATGTGCATACCATGTAATATTCCATCAATAGGGACATTCATTGCGGTAGCAGGTTATGGTGACTCACATAACTGGACCAAAGGCAGATTCATACCGTAAATATGAGAAAAAGATGATGGAAATGAGAAAAAGATAAAAAAAAAAGAGATAGTATGATGTGGTTGAGGTACCCTCCAACTTATTTCAAATATTTGGGCCTATGTCCCATATATCCAGCTCGAAGGTTTCACCACTAAGGGCAAAACAAGAATTTGATTAGTAAATTATGGTGAAAAGTTTATGGATATGTAAATTAACAATAAAAATGGATAAATATGTAAATTCTTAATAAATATTTAAAGAAATACTGAAAAAGTAATAATTATTTGAGTAAAAGATAAAAAGAAGGCAAGTATGTAAGTTAATAATAAATAGTGAATAAACATGTAAATGGCTAATCATGAATGAATTAAATGTAGATTAAGGGTAAAAGCAAACAAAATACAAATAAGTGAATAAATGGTGGCAAATATGTAATTAAGTGAGAAAAAAGGACTAAAAAGTTAAATAAGTGAAAAGAATGTTATATGTGTAAATAAAGAATAAATAGTATGAAAGATATGGTTAAGTGATTAAAAGGGCAATATTGTAATTAAGCGAGAAACCAGGGGTATGAATGTAAATTAATACTAAAAATATAATTATAAGGGATAAAATGGTAAAAAGGATAAGAAAGTATGGAAAAGTAACTAATAGGGAGCAATCAGTAATTTGCCACTATATAAAAAAGTATAAGGACTAAAATGTAAATTAAAGTGCGAATTTATAATAATTAGTATGAAAGGAGCAAAACAGTGAAAAGTGGTGATACTAAATGAAAATTGTGATAAAAATAAAAATTAATGACCAAAATAGAATTTTCACTTAAGTAGTGGTAATTAAATAAATAAGGGATAGGAATAAGTAGTAAATAGTGATTAAAAGGTAATTTATGGATTAAAATAGTAAACGTATGGGGAAATATACTTAAACAGGGGAAATATACTTAAAAAAAGAGAAATTAAGGATAAGATGATAATTATGGCAAAAGATGGAACCTTAGGGACATAAAGGTAATTTTGATAAAAGATGGGACCTATATGTCATTTTGATAAATGTTGGGACCTAAATGTAATTATAATAAAAGATGGGGACGTAAACGTAATTTTGACAAAGATCTAACTATTAGGGGTAAAAATTTAATTTCATTCTAAATTATAGATGTTAGTGAAAATTGCAAAAAAAATAGTAGGAAAATAAAGAATTAGGGTAAATAAAGTGATTAATTAAAGAAAGGAAATAAAATTAAAAAGTAATTAAGAGTAATTTATAAATTCAGTGAGATGGGATTATGTTAAGTAAAGTAAATAAAGAAATTAATTATATTGGATTAAGTATAGTTTGGAAATCAAATAGAAAGAAAAGAAGGAATGAAATTATAGGGACTAAATGGTAAATCGACATTGATAACCGTAAAAGAAATTGAGGAAAGGTTGTTATAAAAGTAATTAGCAACAAAAAAGTAAAGACTTAATTTGTTTAAGTCACATGTAAGAATAGAAATGAAAATAAATCGACTCAGTAAATTAAATGTGTAATCTTTAATAAGAAAAATTAAAATATTAAATATAATTGAGAAAACAACTTGAAAGGGAAATAGGTAAAATACTAAGAAATAAATCAAGCATTTAATAATGCTACGATTGTCGAAATAGTGGAATAGAAATTGTCAAGTTTGAATAAAATGCGGAGTGTAAACAAGCCGTACAAATGTGAAAATAAGAATTAAAGTAGAATCTTGGTGACTAAATCGAAATAAGATAATAATGACAGGTATAATGTCGAATAGGTATGAAAAGGAATAATTTCGATATAGTAAGTGCACTAGAAATGTTTATTAAACCAATACAAGAGAAGAAACATGAATGATGGATTAACAATACGAATGAGAAAGTAATGAAATGGAAAGAGATTAGAGGAATAAAGTCAAAAGGAAAGACAAAACATAAGTGAACTATATTAGAATAGTAAACTGATAAAAACAAAGAGAATAGTATGAAACTAAATGTATGACAAGGAAAGACAAAGCATAAGTGAACTATGTTAGAATAATTAAGTTACCTGTGTATGAATAAAAGTAAATAAAGGCTGACAATAATGCAAACTAAAGGAGAGAGGCAAGAAATGTTGAGAAATTTAAAATAAAGAACTGATAGAAACTAAAGGAGAGAGATAAGGAATGTTGAGAAATTTTTTGTGTGCAAGTTTTGTGAAATTTATTAGTCGGGTACCCACCACTAGGCATTTTATGCTTAGTGTGTAGTTGTTTACTGTCTGCAGGTACCTGAGAGATGTAGACAAGAGTTTGAAGGGACAAGCACTGGATACAAATGAAGTCGTGTAGTGAAAAAGATAATTTTATATTTTATTATGCGGCATGTATATGAGATTGGATTCTGTATGTGTATTGTAGTGGAATATGTCTAAAAAACATTGTAATAATTATTGTATAAGGATGTCGCATGAAGAGGCAAAGCCATAACTCAAGCCTTTACCATCTAATGTAAGATACGTATTTCTTGACTAACTTTAAATTTCCTTTTATTACAAATTCATCTTTGCCGAATGATCATGTTGATGCACTACATGCTATGTTGCTTCATAATAAGGATGCCATTGGTTACTCTATTAATGGATTTGAAGGTTTGCATGCAAAAAATTCTATTGGAAGATGATGCCAAGCCTTCTATTGAAGGCCAAAGGTAATTAAATCCCACTCTTAAAGAAGTGGTGAGGAAAGAGGTCATTAAGTTGCTAAATGCTGGGATCATATTTTATATTGGTGATAGTAAGTGGGTGAGCCATGTTCAAGTTATCCCTAAGAAGTGAGGCTTGAAGGCTATTAAAAATGAGTCTAATGATTTAATACCCATTAGGACTATTATGGGCTAACATATGTGCATCGATTATCGTAAGCTAATAAAGCAACTAAGAATTATCATTTTTCATTACCATTCCTTGATCAAGTTCTAGAAAGGCTAGCCAACTTTTATTACTTTTGTTATATAGGTGGCCTTGGTGATTTTTATCAAACACCTATTCCCCCTAAGGACCAAGCTAAGACCACATTCACACGTCCATATGGCACTTTTGCTTTTAGGTGTATGCCTGTTGGTTTTTGCAATACTCCTTCTACTTTTCAAAAATGAATGTTATCCATCTTTAGTGATTTGATTGATGAATGTGTTGAAGTTTTCAAGGATGATTTTAGTTTTTATGGATCTAGCTTTGAACATTGTCTGGAGAATCTTTCTAAAGTTCTTGATAGGTGCATAGAGCATAAGTTAATACTCAATTGGAAAAAGTGTCACTTTATAGGACAAGAAGGCATCGCACTTGGGCATTTGGTATCAAGCAAAGGCATTGGGGTTGATAGAGCAAAGATAGAAGTGATTGCTAATTTGCCACCCCCAAAGTGTGTTAAGGATATAAGGAGCTTTCTTGGCCATGCGGGTTTCTATAGGAGATTTATGAAGGATTTTTCCAAGATAGCAAAGCCATTATGCAATTTACTTGCTAAAGATGTCGATTTTGAGTTTGATGAGGCATGTCTTCAAGCATTTGAGACTTTGAAGAAAGCTCTTATTTCAGCACCTATTTTGCAAACCACCTAATTGGGAGCAACTGTTTGAACTCATGTTTAATGCAAGCAATTTTGCAGTGGGGGCTATTTTGGGATAAACGAAAGAAGGTAAGCCTTATGTGATCTACTATGTTAGCAAGTTAATGAAGCTCAAATTAGCTACACCACTACAGAGAAGGAGTTGTTAGCTATTGTTTAGGCATTTGACAAGTTTATAGTATATCTTGTGGGACAAAAAGTTATTGTGTATTTGGACAATGCTGCCTTTAAGTATCTTCTAAGTAAGAAAGATGGGCAAACCTTAAACTTTTAAGATAGATTTTGATGTTTCAGGAATTTGACTAGGAAGTTAAAGATAAGAAAGAAAGTGAGAATCTTGTAGCGAATCACTTATCTAGGTTAGATCAAGAGGGCTTAAAGAAGTATGATGATGGTGTGCCAATCAATGAGACACTTCATGGTGAATACCTCCTTAGTGTAGCATTAAAAGAAGTACCATGGTTTGCTATCATTGGTAACTATCTTATGAGTGGTATTATTCCCTATGGGTTGGATTATAGCCAAAGGAAGAAATTCTAGCATGATAGTAGGTTTTACTATTGGGAGGAACCATTACTTTATAAAAGATGTATAGATAAACTGACTAGGAGGTGTATTCTACAAGATGAAGTTTAAAAAGTTTTGAGTCATTGTCACTCTATGGAAGTAGGTGTACATTTTGGTATAACCAAAATAGCATCTAAGGTACTTCAATCTGGATTTTGGTGGCCTACATTGTTCAAATATGTTAGGAATTTTGTGCTTATATGTGATCGGTGTCAAAGAATAGGTAATATTTCGAGAAAACATGAGATGCTCTTAAAAGGAATTCTAGAGGTTGATATTTTTTATGTATGGGGAATGGATTTCATGGGTCCTTTCCCTAGTTCTTTGGGATATAAGCACATATTGGTTATGGTTGACTATATTTTGAAACGGGTGTAAGTAATTCCCACCATCACTAATGATGCCAAGGTGGTTAAGAAGATACTTAAGAAGATCATTTTTCCAAGGTTTGGCACTCTTAGAGCCATAATTAGTGATGAAGGTACACATTTTTGTAATAATGTGATAAAAGCCCTTTTGAAGAAATATGGAGTGACACACAAGGTTGCTACTCCATATCACACTCAAACAAGTGGCCAAGTTGAAGTGAGTAAAAGAGAGATTAAGTGGATTTTAGAGAAAATAGTGTCTTCTTCAAGGAAAGATTGGGCCTTAAAGCTAGGTAATGCCTTATGGGCATATAGGATAGCCTTTTAAAACCCCAATTGGCCTTACACCATACCAATTGATCTATGAAAAGTCTTATCACTTTCCTGTAGAACTTAAGCATAAGGCCTATTAGGCAATGAGGGTATTGAATTTTGACTTAAAGAAGGCCAGTAAGAAAAGGCTACTTTAACTTAATAAATTAGAGGAGTTAAGGATGAATGCTTACGAGAATGCTAAGTTATATAAGGATCGTACTAAGTTGTGGCATGATAAGTATTTACTTCAAAATTTTAAAGAAGGAGAATTGATTCTACTCTATAATTCAAGATTGAGATTGTTTCCTGAAAAATTGAAGTCGAGATGGTCAGATGCCTTTAAGGTTGTAAAGGTTTATCCTTATGAAGCCATAGAAATTGCCAATACCAAGGGTGAGGTGTTAAAGGTAAATGGTCATCAAATCAAACCTTACTTGGTTGGTAAAGCCATTGATGAGGTAAGATCCATAACTCTCTCTAAACCCAAGGTTGAAAAATTCCAAGAAATACACAATTTTCATTAACAAAGTGTTGTTTTAATAAGTTCACTTTTCTTTAACCACATTACATTTTAGTAGTATTTATGATTTTCATGGTGTTATTTGGTGCTATTTTTATAGTTTTCTTTTTATATACACATTGTTTTAACCCAAGCTAATGTTTTTATGCAATTTTTTTGTATATCTTTTTATGTTGAGAAACGGGTCTCATACCAATGTTTCCAACTCAGTATAGAGGAGGAAGGTGCCAACTCGATATAGAATGGGAGCATACCGAGTTGGGTGGTGTTGTGCCAACTCATAATAGCAAGGTTTGGTGTTGAGTCATACCTGGCATGCCAACTCGTTGCAGAAACAAGCCATGCCGAGTCGTGCCATTTGTGCCCTACCCCTTTTGATCCTTCATTTTTTCCATCTCTTCCTACCTTTATTTCCATTTTCAAATCTTATATTTCCAAATTTTAATTTTTTTTTGTGTTCAAAAAGAGAAAAAAATAAATCAACAAATATGTTTCAAACCCTAAAAGTCATGACCTTTCACACCAAAGGACATGCCCCTTCCTACTTTTTCTCACACCCTTTCAAAATTTCCCTTTTTTATAAATATTAGTCTTCCCCTTTTTTTTTATTTTTGCAGCCTTTCTCACTTCCCCATATGTTTCTTCCATTCCTAACACGTATTTATCTTCCTCACTATCTTTTCTTTCTTACTTACTTTCTTCTTTGGTTTGCCTTCTATTTTTCTATCTTCATCTTCTTTCTCTCTAACTTCACTCAAACTTCTCTCCATTTTCCTCTTCACATGTTTTTCAGTCTTTCTTCATTCCACCACTCTTTTATTCATTCTTTTTGTCTACCATAAGGAGGACTAGGGGTTCATCTTCTTCAAGACCTCAAGAGGAGTCTCAAGAGGTAAATTTAACATCCATCTACAAGACCAACTTTCACATTCTCAATGAAGATGAAGGTACTAGATTCACCTCTATTAAGTTTAGAGAGATTGTTTCATGTAAGTATCTCTCTAACTCTTTACTTAGAGATATTGGTATGTTAGATTCATTTACACAAATGTTGATTACATGTGGCCTTCATAAGTTTGTTTCTTGGAATGAACCTACATATATTTAGTTAATCACAAAATTTTATACATCCCTAGAAGTTAACTCAAATAATTCACATATTTTGGAGTTTAGGTTGCAAGGAAAAAAGCACTCACTCACATATTCTTTCATACATAGAGTGTATGGCTTTAAAAAGAATGGCATGTGTGACCCCCAAAAATTTTTTAGAGTAAATGAGTTTTGGACCTTTTTAACTGACTTGCAACCTCTATTTCAACTAAAAAGGGCAAGGTTATGTTCATAAAAGAGTTGAAATTTTTGTATTTGTATAAAGTGCTTGCTTGTGTTGTGTTCCACAAGTCTGAATTTAATATAGTCTCTACTCAAGAATTATTTTTGATGTGGTGTATTCATAACAAGAAACTAGTTTGTTGGACTTATTGGATATTTAAACAATTATTGCTTTGTGTATCATGTAAGGGTGCTCCTCTTACTCATAGACATGTATTAACTATCATTGCTAAGGCTTTAGATGTTAATCTTGATAATATAACTTATGTTGTTGAGTGTGCCTATTTTACCTAGCAAACTTAATAAGAAGGGAGGTGGTGGATGCCTCATTGTGATTAATTCTTGCCCATTCTCGATAATGTTGGAGAGGATTGGCACCTTCACCACCACAAAAAGATGAAGACGCTAATGATCAGGAAGATGAGGAGGAGTAGTTTCCAGAATTTCATAAAGAAAAGCCACACCATGCTTTGGCCATTATACCAACCCCTCACCAAGAGTGTGCAAGTGGCTCATCTTGTAGACCATCACATATTTAGGAGAATATTTTAGAGAATCAACAAGTGATGCAGCACCAATTGAATTTAGTAGAGAATTGAAGCCGATAGCTTGATCATCAGCAGCGTAAAATGGAGTACAAGATGAATCGCTTATTTGCCCAATATGGTTATACTATTGATTCTCCTATTTCATCTCCTATGGAAGATTGAGGGAAGTTTTTCTTTTCAGTTTCTTTCATATTTGGTTTCACATTGGGGTCAATGTGAATTTTTAAGTGCGAAGAGGGGATAGTTCATTTTGTTTATGTTTATTTTGCTTGTGTTTATATGCATTTGTTTGTTTGTGTTTTTCGTGCATGTGTGTTACGTTATATCTTGCATGATCTTATCTTCTCCATACCTATAAGTAGTTTTTTTCTTTCCTAAGTTCATTTTGCTTGTGATTGAGTTATATCTTAATGCCATGTTAATAACTTACTTCTTATGCTTAATTGATAGAATCTTAAAGTTTCATCCAACATATGCTTTAAGTTTTCTTACAATCTCTTTTTTTTTATTTTCAAAGTCTATAGGATGTTTAGTCAATTTTCTAATTATACTTAAGGCTAGGATGGTCAAGATTCAAATTTAGGTTCTTAAGGACTTAAGTAGCCTTAAGGAAACTATAGCCATAATATGTATAACTCACTTTTCAATAATGGATGAGGACACAAATTTCAAGAAAAAAAAGAAAAAAATGAAAGAGAAAATTAAAGCAAATGTGTTAAGTTACAAGAAAAAAACAACTAGTGGGATGAAGCATAAAATGAGTTTTGGACCTTTTTACTGACTTGTAATCTCTATTTCAACCTAAGAAGGGCAAGGTATGTTTATAAAAGACTTGAAATTTTGGTTATTACATAAGGTTCTTGTTTGTGTTGTGTTCCACAAATCTAAATTCAATAAAATCTCTACTCAAGAATTATTTTTGATGTGGTGCATTCACAATAAGAAACAAGTCTATTGGACTTTTTAGATATTTGACTAATTATTGCTTTATGCATCATTTAAGGATGCTTCTCTTAGTTAATGAAATGTAGTGACTATTATTACTAAGGCTTTAGATGTTAATTTTGATAAGTTAACTCGTGTTATTGAGTGCTTTTATTTTACCAAGCAAACTTGATAAGAAAGGAGGTGGTGGATGCCTCATTGCGATTGATTTCTACCCATTCTCAATCATGTTGGAGAGGATTGACACCTCCACCATCACAAGAGGATAAAAAGGCTAATAAGGAAAATGAGGAGGAGGAGTTTCCAAAATTTCATGAAGAAAAGCCCCACCATGCTTTGGCTATTACGCCAGCCCCACACCAAAAAGGTGAAAGTGGCTCTTCTCGTGGACTATCACATATTTGGGAGTAGATTTTAGAGAATCAACAGGCGATGTAGTGTCAATTAAATTCGATGGAGAATTGAAACTGACAGATTAATTGTCGGTAATGTAAAATGGAGATAAATGACCCTGCGAAAGATTGAATGAAGTTTTTCTTTTCCTTTTCTTTCATATTTGGTTTCACATTGGGGTCCATGTGAATTTTTAAGTGTGGGGGAGGGGTGTTAGTGTAAGCCCTAGCCCTAATGCATTGTAATAAAGCACTTTGAATTAATAAAAATGAGGCATTTGTTTTATCCTTTGTATTCCTGTGCATATCAATTGATAAAACTATCCAAGAGTGTTGTTTCGGTTTAAGTTATCATGTGTGAGGCACATGGTTGTAAGACCTTGAAACAAATGAGACATCATTCTAAATATCCCTAGTCAGTCATTGTTATGGAAATAACAATGAATTAAGACTAGTATGCTCTCTCTGATTTTATGAGTTCTGTCTTACGGATCATTAGGATAAGGGTGTCAATCAGAGATCATAGATACATGTTAAAGAACATGGTATCTGGATACGATCCGCTCATGAGAACACTACATGGTACAAGTCATAAGTGTTTCTCATATGCAAGTTTTGTATCGGAGTTCTTAGACCTGAAATCTCTATTAAACTCTTTATGAATTACTGTGTACTTTGACATACACCTAACGTGCTCGTAACAGAGTGACAAGTACGGGTATGATTGGGTATGCACTAATTCATGTTAGAGAGCATGAGAGAAGTGAAGGGATTACCCCTCTCAATAAGAGAGAAAATATCATCGGCCACTTGATTAGTGAACTGAGAAGTGTATGGCCATACCGAGATGAAATAATGAGTAATCATTATTTATCTGAGAGTTCAGTGTCACTGGAATATCAAGAAAGGAATTAATATATATAAGGATGACTAGTTCCATGCCTTATATTAATTCTGATATTTATGGGTAAGGGACTATGCAAAATTGCATTAGGTCACTAAATGCCATATGCATTTTCATTTAATTTGGAATGCTATAATATCTTGCTAGAGAATATATATAGCCTTTGAATTAATTTATTAATTCATTGCCAACAGTAAATGGACCTATAGGATCGCACACAAAGCATTGGACTTAAAATACTTAAATTAAGTATTGGGCATTAATTTGGGCTTTTAATTAAAGTCAAATTAATGTATGTAATGGGTTATAAAATTGCTATTGGGCTTTGGTCCATGAGAGAGAGAAATTCAGCCCACAAGGTTTAATTCCAATTAATTAATTAAATTAAATTCAGCCTAAAGGAATTTAAATTAAATTAAATCACTTATATAATTGATGAAGTGGCTGAAATTCCAAGAGGGAAATCAAGGAATTTTGGCACATGTTTATTATTTATATTAAGTGTTTTCATTTAATTAAATGTCTTATGTTTTATTTCAAATTTGAATTTAAATTCAAAGGAGTTTAATTCAAAATATATTACTTATCTTTAGGAAGTGATAGAGTTTGAATTAATTATCTTAGGATAGTTGAATTCAGATCAAAGACTTGCCAAAGGATAAGCATATATATTAAAAGAAATAAAACCCTAATTTAACAAGGAGAAGTTGGCGTGAAAACAAAGTGAAACCCTAATTTCCTTGCTTTTGGCGTGAACTCTCTCTCTCTCTCAATTCTTTTGGCCCAATTTTTCACAAGGAGAAATGATAGTTCCTCATTCTCTTGTGTTCTTGGGTAGTAATAGCAACCTAAGAGAAGTACAAAATCAAATTTTGTAGCTTCAAACTATAACCATTACACAATACCGAAAAAGAGAGCTAGCAATCTCAATTTTAAGCCGTCGGTGCAAGTGTGTGTGTGAGAATAGAGGGAGTGGCGTAAAAGGCTGTTCCTTGGCATTGGTGATCGAGACCTAAGGTGGATAAAGTCACCTTAGCTGCTGGGCATCATCAAATTCAATTTTCAAAAGGCATCATAAGTTGTAAGTTCTACAACCTTAAAATTGCATGTTTCGTTTCTTGCTTCGGAATTGTATGGTATGTATGATAAAAATTTTTGTTTTTCCGCAGTGTTATCATCACATTCATACCATGTCATATTCCATCAGTGGTATCAGAGCCTAAACATGCTTATTTTAGTGCTTAAGATGCATGAAAAAATTAATTAAAAATCATCATTATGAAAACATGCAAATCTGAAATTTTCTGTTTTGAGTTTTTTGCATTGTTTTGGTGTAAAAACGATTTTAATTGATTAGATAGGTATTATAATTAATATGACATGTTAATATACTGTCCTAAGATGTTATTAGGGCTGGTAATGGTCGGATTTAATTATTTATACCTGATGGTACATGTTAATTATGAAACTAGGTGCTTGTTGGCATGTAAATTGCTATTTTAACAACTAGTTTTCAAAATTAAATGTAAAAACGTTTTTGGCATATTTGTAAGTGATTTTTAAAGATTAAATATCAGGTCTGGACATATTTTAAATTTGGTTTTAATTCTGGTCCATGACAATTTGATTGATTAATTTTAAAATCACTTAAAACTATGACTAGTTTGTGTTTGTTGCATGTTTAATCAAGATTGTTTGTTTTGTTTTGATTAAAATGGTAAAAACACATTTAGATCAGATTTGTACAGAATATTAAATCAATATTTATGGACTTATTTAGAATATTAAATGACTCATAAAATTGATTTAAATGTTTGTGCATTTTATGGCATTACATAAGCATTAAACAACTAGTTTTTGTTGTTTGTTTGTTTTTGCATGAATGCCGTGTACCGTATATGTGTTTTTCATTATTTTATATTTTTAATTCATGTTAGCACATATTATATGCATTTTTAATGTTTATGGGCTGTATGACATAAAATTAAAAATGGCAAAATTGGAAATTATACTAGAGTTGATTTATAGCACAAATCTAACTAGTTAGTGTTTTGGGCTTTTAAGAGAACTTATTCAATAAGAGGATTTAGTCCATTGGGCTTTGGCCCAGGCCCGTCATGGGGTCTTCTCTTAAAGGTTCAAGTACAATTTTCATTAATGGGCTTGGCTAAATTAATTAAAATTAGACTTTGTTTTATCCATGAATGCTATGTATATTTATTTGCTAATTTGGTATGATGAATGGATATGCATGATGCATTCATGGGCCCTGGGTTTTGTAATTAAATATGGCCTGCGAGCCATTATATTTTGTTGTAAAAGTTTTTCATTTATTTCTTAGAATAGAATATACTTGAAGACTTTGTAAATCAAGACGAAGCCCACCGGAGTGAAGAAGCCCAACTCGAAGATTCTTATGTAATAGTATAGAATCTTAGTTGTAGGTTTTTGGGCCCATGTTTGTCACGCTTTACTTTATGCAATTATTTATATATGCATGCTATGTATGGATGACAAAGTGTATGCCATGTAAGCCGTAATAAAATGAATCCCTAAAATAGTAAGTTACAAAGTTGCCTTCCTAATTCGAAACATGTCAAGGCATCGATCATCGGTCACGTAGACTAGGAGTCCTAGATGCGCCCGATAATCTTTGTGAGGCATGGGTTGTGAATGTAGGTTGGACTTATCATGGAAAGCGATGCCCGGACCTAGGCAACTAATAAATGAGTTGTGCTATAACATCTTAAGATGTTAGCCCATTTGATCCAAGAGTCATGTACGAGACATGATTGGAGTTTTCCTACCTAAGTAACTTAACTTGTTAGGTGTACAAGCTCAGCTTGACTAATAAGTTGTTGTGAAAAGTGGATCTTGGCCCACATTGAATCACTAACACAAATTATTTAAAGGGATATTAATTCGGTTTGTGGGATCATAAATAAGACCTCATTTAATCTTGCTAAATTTTATTATAGATTGAAAATGGCATCTTCAAACAACAATTTCTCATTGCGATCGGTCTTTGAAAAGGACAAATTGAATGGCACCAATTTCATAGACTGGTCTCGAAACTTAAGAATAGTTCTTAAGCAAGAGAAAAAGTCATATGTTTTGGATGCACCCTTGCCTGAAGAACCAGGAAGGAATGCCTCTGCGGTTTAAAAGGAAACTTTTGAGACCAAGAAGAGCGACTCCAACGATGTGACCTGTCTGATGCTGGCCACTATGGTGCCTGACTTGCAAAAGCAATTTATGGACCAAGAGGCTTATGCGATCATGGTGCACCTCAAGGAGATGTTCCAAGAGCAAGCTCGTCACGAGAGGTTCGTGACAACAAAGGCCTTAATTTCTTGCAAGATGGCTGAGGGTACTCCTGTTAGTACCCATGTACTCAAGATGAAAGGGTATCTTGATACTCTTGAGAAGCTTGAGGTACTAGTGCCAAAGGAATTGGCCACTGACTTGATCTTAGGATCATTGCCTGCTGCTTATGATCCATTTGTGATGAATTATAACATGCATGCAATGAACAAGTCAGTCACTGAGCTTCATGGGATGCTTAAGAATGCTGAAGATAACATGCGAAAGACCAATCCCGTACTAATAGTTCAAAAGGGAATTAAGAAGGGACCCGCTAAGGGAAAGGGAAAGGGAAAGGCAAAACCCAAGTCAAGTGGGAGTGCACCTCAGGCCCAATCCAAGCCCAAGGCGCCAAAACTCAAAGAGAGTGAGAGCACTTGCTTCCATTGCAACAAGATAGGGCATTGGAGGAAGAATTGCGCTCTCTTCAAGGAAGAACAAAAGAAGAATGGAGCTAAGGCGTCCAGTTCTGGTATTTTTTGTTGTTGAAATTAACCTTTCTATTTCTACCACTTGGGTATTGGATACCGGTTGTGGTTCTCACATTTGTTCAAATGTGCAGGGGCTAAGAAATAGGCGGTTACTTGGGAAGAATGAAGTGGACCTCCGAGTGGGGAATGGAGCACGAGTTGCTGCCATGGAGATAGGCGACTATCACCTCACTTTACCTTCCGGACTTTGTATTGTTTTGAATAATTGTTATTATGTGCCTGCTATGAGCAGAAACATTATTTCAGTTTCATGTTTGGATAATGATGAATTTGATTTTGTTATTAAAAATGGCAATGCTCATATTCATCGCCAAGGCATTTCTTATGGCAATGTCATGTTGCAAAATGGCCTTTATATCCTTGATTTACAAAACAAAGAGTCAATATACAACATTAATACAAAGAGGGTTAAATCAAATGAATTGAACCCTACTTACTTTTGGCATTGTCGTTTAGGACATGCAAACGAAAAATGCATTTCAAGACTCCACAAAACTGGAGTGCTTGGGTCATTCGAGTTAGAGTCTTATGACACATGCGAACCATGTTTGCATGGAAAAATGACAAAGAGTTCTTTTAATAAAAAAGGTGAAAGGACTAATGGCTTATTGGAACTAATACATACCGATGGATGTGGACCTTTAAGTACGCATGCCAGAGGTGGTTTTAGCTACTTTGTGACATTCACAGATGACTTCAGTAGATATGGCTATATCTATCTTATGAAGTACAAGTCTGAAACTTTTGAGAAATTCAAAGAGTTTAAGAATGAAGTAGAAAACCAGCTTGGCAAAAGTATAAAAGCCATTCGATCAGATCGAGGTGGCGAATACTTAAGCCAAGAGTTTGACAATCATCTTAAAGAGTGTGGTATTATTTCACAGCTCACTCCTCCTGGAACACCTCAATGGAATGGTGTGTCCGAAAGGAGAAATCAAACTCTGTTGGACATGGTTCGATCTATGATGAGTCAAGCTAATCTTTCTATCTCTTTTTGGGGTTATGCATTAGAAACTGCTGCGTTTCTATTGAACCGTACTCCAACTAAAGCAGTTTAGAAGACACCATATGAGGTATGGACTGGGAAAGAACCCAATATGTCTTTTCTCAGGATTTGGGGCTGTGAAGCACATGTTAAGAAATTAACATCCTACAAACTAGAGTCCAAATCCACTGTCTGCTTGTTTGTGGGTTATCCTAAAGAAACAAAGGGATACTACTTTTACTCACAAGCCGAGAACAAAGTATTTGTTGCTCGCAAGGCTATTTTCTTGGAAAAGGAGTTCCTTCTCAAGAAAGACAGTGGGAGTAAAGTAGAACTTGGAGAAATTCAAGCACCACAAACTCCTATAGAGGATGGTTTGGAAATGGGATCAAGTTCACAACCAGTTGTGGAACAAGAACCCATTACATAAGAACCTATAAGGTCCGGTAGGGTACGTCAGGAGATTGAGAGATATGGATTTCTAATCACTGACAGTGACACTATTGAGTTAGTAGATCATGAGGATCCTACTACCTACCGAGAAGCTATTGAGAGCCCAGACTCAAAAAATTGGCTTGAAGCCATGAAATCCGAGATGCAATCAATGTACGATAACCAGGTTTGGACCTTGGTTGATCCACTGGAAGGTGCTAAGGTAATTGAATGCAAGTGGCTATTCAAACTCAAAGCTGATAAGACCTACAAAGGTAGACTAGTAGCAAAAGGTTTTCGACAAACTCATGGTGTAGACTATGACGAGACCTTTTCGCCTGTAGTCATGCTCAAGTCCATTAGGATCTTGCTTACCATAGCTGCATATCATGATTATGAGATATGGCAAATGGATGTCAAAACTGCTTTCCTCAATGGAAATTTACTTGAGGATGTGTATATGACACAGCCTGAAGGTTTTGTCAATCCCAAGCATCCTAAGAAGGTTTGCAAGCTTCAAAAATCCATTTATGGATTAAAGCAAGCATCCCGAATTTGGAATCTTCGTTTTGATGAGGCAGTCAAAGAATTTGACTTCATCAAGAACGAAGATGAGCCTTGTGTGTACAAGAAGGTTAGTGGGAGCATAGTAGTATTTCTGGTCCTATATGTGGATGACATCCTTCTCATTGGGAATGATATTCCAACATTGCAAAAGGTTAAGCAATGGTTGGGAAAATGTTTCTCAATGAAAGACTTAGGTGAAGCCGAGATAATACTTGGTATTCGAATCTATAGAGATAGATCGAATCGGCTCTTGGGACTAAGTCAAGAAAAGTACATAGACAAAGTACTAAAGCGTTTTAGTATGGGAGACTCAAAGAAAGGGTACATACCTTTGGCTTTGGGAGTTCCTTAAACTAAAGAACAGTGCCCTAAAACCAAAGAGAAAAGGGACAACATGAGTAGAATCCCATATGCATCTGCTATTGGATCTATCATGTACGCTATGTTATGTACTAAATTGGATGTTGCTCATGCACTGAGTATAACCAGTAGGTTTTAGCAAGACCCTGGTGAGAAGCACTGGCCTGCTGTAAAAGGGATTCTAAAGTACCTGCGAAGGACTAAGGATCACTTCTTGGTGTATGGTGGTCAAGAAGAGCTCGTCATACAAGGTTATGCCGATGTTGCTTTTCAGACCAGCACTCAGGATTCTAGATCGCAATCTGGGTTTGTTTTTGTTTTGAACGGTGGTGCTGTCAGCTGGAGAAGCTCAAAGCAAGAAACCGTTGCCGACTCAACTACAAAATCTGAGTATATTGCAGCAAGTGAGGCTGCAAAAGAGGCTGTTTGGATTAAAAATTTCATTACTGGATTAGGAGTGGTCCCAAGCATCCTAGATCCATTAGAAATTTTCTGTGACAATAACGGGGCCATAGCACAGGCCAAGGAGCCCCGGTCACACCAGAAATCCAAACACATACTCAGGAGGTACCACCTGATCAGAGAAATCATTGATCGTGGGGATGTCAAGGTTAGCAAGATAGCAAGTGAAGACAATGTAGCAGATCCTTTGACGAAACAATTGCGTCCAAATCTGCACGAAGCTCATCTAAAAGCGTTCGGTCTTAGGGCTATGCCCAATTGGGACTAGTGCTAGTGGGAGATTGTTAGTATAAGCCCTAGCCCCAATGCATTGTAATAAAGCACTTTGAATTAATAAAAATGAGGCATTTGTTTTATCCTTTGTATTCCTGTGCATATCAATTGATAAAACTATCCAAGAGTGTTGTTTCGGTTTAAGTTATCATGTGTGAGGCACATGGTTGTAAGACCTTGAAACAAATGAGACATCATTCTAAATATCCCTAGTCAGTCATTGTTTGGGAATAACAATGAATTAAGACTAGTATGCTCTCTCTGATTTTATGAGTTCTGTCTTACGGATCATTAGGACAAGGGTGTCAATCAGAGATCATAGATACATGTTAAAGAACATGGTATCTGGATACGATCCGCTCATGAGAACACTACATGGTACAAGTCATAAGTGTTTCTCATATGCAAGTTTTGTATCGGAGTTCTTAGACCTGAAATCTCTATGAAACTCTTTATGAATTACTATGTACTTTAACATACACCTAACGTGCTCGTAACAGAGTGACAAGTACGGGTATGATTGGGTATGCACTAATTCATGTTAGAGAGCATGAGAGAAGTGAAGGGATTACCCCTCTCAATAAGAGAGAAAATATCATCGGCCACTTGATCAGTGAACTGAGAAGTGTATGGCCATACCGAGATGAAATAATGAGTAATCATTATTTACCTAAGAGTTCAGTGTCACTGGAATATCAAGAAAGGAATTAATATATATAAGGATGACTAGTTCCATGCCTTATATTAATTCTGATATTTATGGGTAAGGGACTATGCAAAATTGCATTAGGTCACTAAATGCCATATGCATTTTCATTTAATTTGGAATGCTATAATATCTTGCTAGAGAATATATATAGCCTTTGAATTAATTTATTAATTCATTGCCAACATTAAATGGACCTATAGGATCGCACACAAAGCATTGGACTTAAAATACTTAAATTAAGTATTGGGCATTAATTTGGGCTTTTAATTAAAGTCAAATTAATGTATGTAATGGGTTATAAAATTGCTATTGGGCTTTGGTCCATGAGAGAGAGAAATTTAGCCCACAAGGTTTAATTCCAATTAATTAATTATGTTACATTATTTAAGTTAATTGAGTATTAAAGCCTAAAGGAATTTAAATTAAATTAAATCACTTATATAATTGATGAAGTGGCTGAAATTCCAAGAGGGAAATCAAGGAATTTTGGCACATGTTTATTATTTATATTAAGTGTTTTCATTTAATTAAATGTCTTATGTTTTATTTCAAATTTGAATTTAAATTCAAAGGAGTTTAATTCAAAATATATTACTTATCTTTAGGAAGTGATAGAGTTTGAATTAATTATCTTAGGATAGTTGAATTCAGATCAAAGACTTGCCAAAGGATAAGCATATATATTAAAAGAAATAAAACCCTAATTTAACAAGGAGAAGTTGGCGTGAAAACAAAGTGAAACCCTAATTTCCTTGCTTTTGGCGTGAACACTCTCTCTCTCTCTCTCTCAATTCTTTTGGCCCAATTTTTCACAAGGAGAAATGATAGTTCCTCATTCTCTTGTGTTCTTGGGTAGTAATAGCAACCTAAGAGAAGTACAAAATCAAATTTTGTAGCTTCAAACTATAACCATTACACAATACCGAAAAAGAGAGCTAGCAATCTCAATTTTAAGCCGTCGGTGTAAGTGTGTGTGTGAGAATAGAGGGAGTGACGTAAAAGGCTGTTCCTTGGCATTGGTGATCGAGACCTAAGGCGGATAAAGTCACCTTAGCTGCTGGGCATCATCAAATTCAATTTTCAAAAGGCATCATAAGTTGTAAGTTCTACAACCCTAAAATTGCATGTTTCGTTTCTTGCTTCGGAATTGTATGGTATGTATGATAAAAAATTTTTATTTTTTCGCTGTGCTATCATCACATTCATACCATTTCATATTCCATCAAGGGGATAGTTCATTTTTTTTATGTTTATTTTGCTTGTGTTTATATGCATTTGTTTGTGTGTTTTTGTGCATGTGTGTTATGTTATATCTTGCATGATTTTAGCTTCTCCACACCTATAAGTAGTTTCTTTCCTGAGTTCATTTTGCTTGTGATTGAGCTATATCTTAATGCTATGGTAATAACTTACTTCTTATGCTTAATTGGTATAATCTTAAAGTTTCATTTAACATATGCTTTTAGTTTTTCTTACAATCTTTTTTCGTTATTTTCAAAGTCTATAGGATGTTTAGTCAATTTTCTAGCTATACTTAAGGCTAGGATGGTCAAGATTCAAATTTAGGTTCTTAAGGATTTAAGTAGCCTTAGGGAAACTATAGCCATAATATGTCTAACTCACTTTTCAATAATGGACAACACAAATTGGGAGAAAAAAAATAAAAAAATGAAAGCAAATGTGTTGAGTTACAAGTAAAAAAACAACTAATGGGATAGACCATAAAATGCACCAACAAAATTAGATCAATTAAAAAAAGTGTGGGATAGAGCATAAAATGCAACAAAAAAATTGAAAAATAAAACAAAGAAGAAAAAGTGCAAAAGTATCTAAAAATGCCATGAGAATTGTGAGTACTGCGTGTGCTTAAACCTTGTCCCAATGGCTATTTTTGTTTTTAGTATTTCTAAGTTTGAAGAATAAACATTTTAGCTAGATAGCTTGGTTAGGATCTTGACTTTGTATTCTTGATTTTGATTTTAACAACTTGAGATAGTACATTGAATTTATTGCATATGTTATGCAACTTGTCTCCTCTATCATTATTGAGCAATGGGAGTTAGTTGTTAACTATCTTTTTCTCAAGTATCTTTTCATATTCAAGATAACTTTTAGGGAAGACTACATCTATTTTAGAGAAGATAAGTATTTTGCTACTTCTTTCACTTAGATTTTAGTTTTCTTGCTTGAGGGCAAGCAAGATTTAAGTGTGTGAAAATTTGATACCATGCAATATAGCATAGTTATTTAGGCTAGTTGTGTTACATTTTCTTAGTTTTGTGCATGCATTTATTTTATTTTGTTATGTTATTTTTCATTTTTAGGTTCTTTGTGTTTGTAGGTTCTTTTTTTTCAAATACATGTTTTGGAAGTGCAATCGGATGCTTTGGATTTGAAGGATTGAAGATTGAAGAGCAAAGGAGAAATTTCGAGTTGCGTCCACTCATTCATTAAGGTGCCGACTCGTTACAAATCTTGATCATGTCGAGTCATGATAGAAACATTCCATGCCAACTCGTTCCCATCGTGCCGACTAGTTATAGAGGCTCCTTATGCCAACTCAGCCTAACTCAGCACCAGTGTGCCAAGTCATCACCACAGCCAATCAACACAACTCTTTAAGTTACCTTTTCAACTTCACACCCTTTGGCGAAAGGCATCAATTGAGACTCCTTGAGGCCTATAAATACATGCAGTTGACTCTATTTTGGGCGTGAAAAACTACCTAAAAACTAATGATACAATTCCAAAAGATTACGAAGAAAAGGCATAAGAAAATACTCAATTAGCAACAAAAATTAGCAATAAAAAATATTGATTTTCCGTTGCTGATTAAAATTAGCAACGAAAATTAGCAACAGGAGGAGTGGTTGCAAATTTAACCGTTGCTATTGTTCAGCAATGAAATTGATTTTCATTGCTAAAATTAGCAACGGAAATTAATTGCCATTGCTAAATTTGCTCACCAATAAAAAAAATCAAGACGATGCCATCCGTCGCTATTTCATCAATAAAAATTATTACAAATTTTTAATTATTATTTCCTACACTGAATACATGCGGTATCTATATTGTAAAACCACAATCTTTAAGTAAGCAACTGATATGATTAGCAGTTCATAAAACGTAGTCCAGAAAAATGACCTCCAAACTAACATTCAACTTTCGCAACTTCATCTGTTCATAAAAGTTCAAACACTGTTAAAATGAATAACTTTTAAGAAACAACCACAAACACCATGCATAAAATATCGCATAAAAGTTGAAATGTTTTAAGAACAAAATAGATAACCTTGTTGAGATAAACATGACCTATTAGGCCTGCATCTACTATGGTTTGTCGAGTCCTATATCTACTCATAAAAATCATCAGAACTCAATGCCAAACAGAGATGAAACGTAAAATATATATTATTAAAGTAGACACATAATATAAATGATTTATTGGTATGTTTAACAAAATTTAGCTTTCCAACCAAAACGGTGAAATTCAAGTTACATCCTTTCTGAACAATAGAGAGTGATTTGCTCCCTAAGAGCCACAAAGAAAAGGAAATTAAAATAAAAAAAAAAAAGTAATCTTTATCTATACATGTATTTTAAGCTGCACAAGGTGCAGGAGCTATAATCATTGTACAAAATCAAAGATATATACATTCAAAAATGTTGAAGAATAGAAAGCAACACAGAAATGCATCTATGAAAGTAACTCTCAATCATAAAGCAGTTTGCAACGTCTTTGAGAACAACTTTCTCTAAATGGTTCTTCACTAAGTAGGACACCTTCTCCTGGCAGTAATTTCTCCCACAAGCACAAACATTAAAATACAAAAGTATGCAGCGATCAGCAAGGTCGTTCTTAAAGCTGACTTTGCAAAGCAAAATTTCCTGAAAAGAAATGAAAATAAAAATGAAAATGAAGATGCATCATATGCACCAAGGAATATGGTAAACAATAGCTAAAAAGAATGTAGATAGTAAAATAATACCTTTATCATTTCCCACGAGGAATTGCTAATTGGAGTTAAATTAAGGACTGCCTTGTATGCAGGATTTGTCATTGCAGTTGCAGCTAATACACCAACAGGTTCACCAATTGGAAATAAACTCTGCGCCTTAATTCCAGCTTTTACCCCATATTTAAACTGGATGATTGAGTTGCTGCATACATTTCTCATAGTCCCATCACAGTACCTTGTTAGTCTTCAATCTTAAGCACTTTAGACATAATAAATTGAGCATTCTCTTTAGTTCACCAATGTGGTTTGGATGATATATTGGAATTGGGAGTTTAATATATACAAAATGACCTGAAAGTGAAAAAACAGAGGAAATGATGAGGAGAATAGACAAAAGACCATCTCCTAAATGGCAAAAATCACAAAAGTTTATTATTGAGATAATGCTGAGGAGATTAGATAACAAAAGTTTAAAGACATCCTCCATGCTGATACTAATAGAGAAAGGCTGCAACCATAGGCAGGTATATTCAACCAAGATCAATTTATCCATAATTCTTCAGGTAATGAAGCTAGAAATATATGGAAAAAGATCAATTATAAGTCATGGACATCTAAAAACTAAAAGTAATAAAGCTAAAGAATTTCAACATAAAAAATCTTAATAAGACTTTAGTTTCTATCTAAAGAATCTATGCATAGTTCACTAACTGGAGAATGTAAATTCCATGAGAACTTGAACTCATAGAGTGACTTTCAGTTCTAAATGTCATAGAGTTGAAGATAAAAATTATACCATATCATCCGATTGGAAAAAAAAAAAAAAAGGAAAGAAAGAAAGAAAGAAAGAAAAAATACAAGAGATGGCAGGAGAATAGAAGGCAAAAGAAAAATTACACTTACATGCTGCTGCTGGTTTCTTTTCGGATTGACAAAGTTAGCCAAAGAATACATGCCAAATGCAAGAGGAAGATTAGTCAAATTAACATCAGAGAAATTGATGTGCAACAATAGGTCATTTTATCAATAAAAAGAGTATAATAAAATTTTATGCACATAACTACATAGTAAGCACTGAAGACACCAATTTTTGGCAAATTTGGGTTGCAGATACAGGATTTGATTTTAATAAAACCACCATTCTATGAACTCCTAGACTCTTAGCAGCCTTTCATGAAAACACACTAATTAAACCTGAGTTTGTCCAGCAAGAACCACAGCAACAGGTACAGAGCTACAGCCAACCAAGCAAGAATAGAATTTATTAGTATAAGCAAGAGACAAATAAGCAGCAACCAATTCCTTAAAGGGCTCTGAGATGGGCTAGCGAGAAAAAACCAGGGATAAAAAGGAGCAAACAAAGTAAACATAAACTCCAAAGTGCAGAACCATCCAAAGTGCAGAATTAATACAGAGCAGCAAAGCAGGGGCAAAAGATAAGAACAACAAGCAGAAATATAAAGAACAGCCATTTATTTTTTTATTTTAATAAGTCAAATGGAATAATCAATTCAAAATAGAAAAATAGGCTCCAAAAAGAGAGCACTAAACCGAATGGCTAACTACAGAAGAGCAATCTTTGTAGATTTTAGCAAGTGGATACAAGTACACAATATAATTATTTATATCAGAAAATTCATTAGTAACGGTACTTTTATCACTTAAATTCTAAATTTACTTATTTTCATCAATAAGAGTACAAAGACTAGATCATACAAGCGGCAATTTCTTCAAATAATTTTTAGTTTCATAAAAAATTTGAAGAACGATATAAATTTAAGTATGGACATATCCACTACGAAAATAATCAAAGCTTTGGAACTTTAATGTTGGACAGTTTAACATACCATCAACTATAGGAAGATCATCTGAAGGACCAAGTGCATGAGCTTTAGCTTGCCTTATGATTTTCTTGATGACACCTCCATCCCCAGTTAAATCAATTGCATCACCCATGGCTTATAAATGCTTAAAAGCCTAATTACAGAAAAGAAACATCAGAAGAGTTTAAAAACTAGCAGCAGAATAGTTTCAGCATATCAGGATGAAGGAAAAATGACCAATATGGCTTGTCCTTTCAACACTAAACAAAAATAAAACTTGGACCATGAAAATGAAAGAAAAAGCAACACTCCAAAGAAAATTTAAATAATTCCCCTTTCTAGTACATAATTAATCCACAATAAAGAAGACAAATCAAAAAAGGCCTTCTAATCCAATAAAAAAATCTTTTTTTTCATATGAATGTGATGGAAATTCTGATCAAATTTTCAGAAACCCAATTTCAACTTGAGCCACTCGAATCTTCTACATTCCCCACCCCAATTATATTAACAAAATAAAATGGAAATTAAACAAATTTATTAGACTTTCTAAACATTTAATCACGAAAAAGAAAAAGATAAAAAGGAAGATATTTTTTTCCCTTCGTAAACAAACATATATTCGAAATCCTCCGAGAATTTCATCTTGCTACTCAAAGATCAGCAACATTACTTCACATCTCCAAATCCACAAAAATAAGACCAATCAAATTCAAAATTATCCAAAAATCCCAATTCATCATTCAGCATAAAGCTATAAAATGCAAATATGTGTGTGTGTGTGTGTGCGCGCGCGCGCGTGTGTATATATATAAAAGAAAAGAAAGAAAGAAAAAAAAAAAAAAAGAAGAAGAATCACGACAATCAATATAAATATAAGTAGAACTTAAAGATTGGGAGATAGAAACTCTACGTTTAAGGATGATTTTGAGTGAAGTGAGTAGATTGAGCGTGATAGCAAAGAATTCGAGGAGAAACTGGGAAATCAGAGACGAGAAATCGCAGAATATAGGTGTTAAAATCAGTGGCCATAAGCATCAATGATGTGGTCTCTCTTGCCGAGATATGGCCGGTGCATGGGAGTTAAGGCGAGGCACTGTTGGTGGTGGAGCGGGGTAGATAGTGGTCATTTGAACATCAAGTAACTTTTTGAAGAGTATTGAGGAGTCATCAACCAATTTCTACTCTCTTCTCCGTAGTTATTTTGTTTGATATTTAGAATACTTTCTTGTTATTGTTTACTCTGAACACAATATATTTAGGCTAAGCCTTTGTTTATTAGAATTGCAAGAATGAATTGATTCAATAACTATATCTTTATTAATGCACGAATGATTTAGATTCAATTGAGTGTTTAAATGTGTTATGTTTGCTTAATCACCATATATAATTTATTAATCAAATTGTTCACAATGAGAATTGAGACATTTTGATAGAAATGTAATTGAATTTGCTTAAGGTTAAGAAATTAATTAGAGACAATGATTTCACTTTAAGGGATTAAAAAATTGACATAGGACTTTATGGTTTTTATTTATCTCCACAATGACACGAAAGTGCTTGTGGACTCTAAATGAAAATTACCTTAATTGACAATGAGAGTTGTTCTTAAGGATTGTAGGCTACATTCTCCAATCATCACATACATTTGTTTTAGGTTAATAAACATAATACTTAATTAATTCTCCTTTGTGTTAGGTTAATAAACATAATACTTAATTAATTCTCCTTTGCAATTCTAATAACATTATTGGAATTGTATTTCTGAATTAGAATAATTTTAGTACTCTTTAATTTTGAGTAATCCGAGGAAAGTTAGTACACCTCATATTATTATAATTGTCTATTCATCTTTGTACCTATTTAGTTAATACAATATCACTTCGAAATTCCCCAATGTTCGATACCCTACTCATTCTATACTTAATCTTAGAAATTAGGGTAATAAAATTTACACCGCAACAATCATTGTGGCCCGATTAATTTTTTAGATGTCTCGGGTCAAGTTTTAGCCTTCATCAAATCTTGGGTCAAAATGTTCACTATTCACACTGAACTCGCTACTTATTTTAATTTTATCTTTTAAGATCCTATTTAACCCTGATTTTACTTTAAATTACATTCTTGGATTGTCCATAAAATATACTTTTTAATGCTCGAGAAAAGAAAAGTACATTACGGTCCATAACGGTACTATTTATCCTATTCACGGTCCGAAAAATACTATTCACGATACTATAATTTTTGAAGCATTACATGGCATATCGAGCATAATCCATATATTTTATGTAGACCATGTTGTGCATTCTATTAACATGACATATTTAGTTATATGCAAATAAACAAATTATAAACCATGAGATACTAAACTGTTTAACCAATTACCATTTAATTACATCACAAGATTTTACATTCATTTGATATACGCCCAAATACTACAAGAAGAAGATGCCCAATACATCTATATAACAATATACACATGAACTTTAACAAAAACATTATAAAAGTATTTACATCAAAAATAGCTCCTAAATGGCCGGCTATAGCAAATGTTCTTCCTTAATCTTTTTGGCCCGCTGACCTACACGGGATAAACAACCACCACATTAAGAAATTAGATTAGTGGAAAAATTCCTAACTCAACCCATTCTATAAATGCTATATTTATACTCCCATAACAATCTACTTGAAAACACAACATTACAAGCCATAAAAACCATGATTCTATGCACAATCATCATTGTCATATCCTAGCGACAATTATACATCGCTCACATATCATTCTCATGGAAACATTGTCAACAATAGAGGATCAAAGAGGGGAAATTCATAAAACATAAAACTCACTCAAACAGCAAGGCATGTTACCATACCATTCAATATTCAAAATCTCTATCACATTTAATTTCTCCTATACAAAAGATTATATGCCTCATCCAAATTTCATTTCTTACAATGATTCACACATTATCAAACTATCAAGAAGGCTTTCGTGTAAGGTTTCCATTTACACACTCAAAATCAAATTAATGAAACACATTCAAACACACATATAAAGAGTTCAAAAATTCCCAAACCTCTATTGAAGCTTCTCAAAATCAACTCTTGTACTTCTTCACCTCCTACTCTTTGGTTTCCTCTTTTCCTCTTTCTTTTTTCTTCTAAAAATTAACCAAATCACAACTAGAAATTCAATTTCCATTCTACCCTCTCAAGAACACATACATAGAGAAAAAGTTCATGGCCAACCCAAATTCAATAGCTCATATAAATTCACTTACCTTTGTTTGCTAATTAATCAACTTCCAATTTTAATTCTTCTTCTTAATTCCTCGCTCCTTCAAAATTTGTTGAACTCAAAATTCAATTCTTGATTCAAACCAAGTAGAATTGAATGGATTTTCATGGCTAAAACTTTGGAGAAGCCAAACTTAGAAAGAGGAAGAGATGAATACATACTTTTCTCTCTCTCGATTTGTCTTCTTTTTATATGCATGAAAATGGTGGCTTCACCTTAAATTGCCACATCAAATCCCACTTATCTTATTTTAATCTTATTTAGTTTAAAGCAATCATCCATTAATAGCTAATCAATAGGTAATCATAGCATTTTACCTTAAAACCACTAAACTTTGTAATCTAATTCTATTACCTTCTAAGTTCATACTATTTCCTTCACTTTAGTTCAATTTTAACTCTTGCTTCCAGTACCTCATCACTATCATTTATGATTTACTAAGTAACACCAATAATAAAACTTGGGACTATACAAAAAAAAAAAAAGTATGGAAGTATTAAATTTTGCATGTCTTGGTTTGTGGTTACCCTATGATGCTGACCAGAATGATACCAAAGGTAGGTTCTTACTCGCTACTCGTTTCCCACTAGAAACACCATTTTTCCTATTCGTTATAATACTCATCATGATTAACTTTTCGAAAATTTTCTATTAATATTAATATATGCCCGTATTCTTTTTTAATTTCATTGATTTTAGTCTTTCGGCACTAGACGATCCCAAAATAAAATGTATACTCTAGGTACTCTATGGGTAGAATATTGTATGGTAAAATGAGAAATTGAAAGATTTTGAAAAAAATTGATCAATATCAATCTCAAAAACTTGATAGTAAAATGATGCTGAACCCATTTCATATAATGTTAATGGACAAAGTTCTCCAAGGGAAGAAAACACAAACTTAAAAATTGCTAAATTAGTGGCAAAATGGTAATTTTGTTAATTAATGGGTAAAATGTTAATTTTACCATGATGAGTCAAAAGAGAGAACCAAGCTGTGCCCGTTCTTCAGCTGATGTTTTGTTGGATATGAATGAGAAACAAATGGAATTGGGGGATAAATCTGATATGAAATCTTCGGAAAATGATCGTAATTCTGATGAGGTAATGGATGGTAGTTTCCGATTGGCCAATGGTGACACAGGTATATTACAATCGAATATTGGTGACAGACCCATGACCAGATGTATGGAAAATAGTATGTTGAAAATGCCTTTCGAAGTTTCTTTTGGGCCAAAAGTTTTGCCGTTTAATTATTCCTACATCTACATTTTGCACAGTGATCAAAATGTTATATTTCATGGGCTGTCTCCAACATCTAATGCTAGTATGCAGTCAATTAGTATTTCAACTAATATGTCAGTTGCTAGGATTGGAGCAATGGGTTCTAAATCTAAACAAGACAGAAAATGGAAACGGGTAGATGTGAATACGGATGTTAATGATTTTAGGATGTTATCTGCTGGTGGTGTCACGGGTCATAAAAAAGGTGTGGTTGATATTTTCTTGATAGATTGTGCTGATGGGGGTCCCGTGCATTTTATTCGAAAAGAAAGAAAATATGTCTTGTGATCCTTCCACCTCTTGAGCTATAACTGCTGAGATTTGGGGAGCCAATTGGCAGTTGCAAATTTGCATCGTTTGGTTAGAGTGCATGCTCCGAATATTGTCTTATGGACATAACAGTTCTGATGACAAAATGGGCTTTGTACGTAGCCATTTGGATTTTCAAAATGCCTTCTTTGCTCGAGGGTCGTCCAATGGTGGTGGATTGGCTTGTCTAGGGAAGGAGAATTTGCTTACGGACTTGATATCCTTTTCATCTCATAATATTGATTTTTAGTTTAAACAGGACCATACAATAGCCCTTGACGGTTAACTGGTTTCTATGGATACCTGAAATAAACATAAATCTTGGCAAATTGATTCGAGAACTTCGTGCTGTTTCTTCTCTACTGTGGTAATTTTTGGTAATTTCAATGAGATTTTGTATCACTCAGAGAAAGGAGGGTGGCTCGACCTGATCACTATCAGAATACTTTCCATTCAATTTTATTTTACTACGAATTGCAGGATTTGTACTTTACGTAATATCCTCTTGCATGGGATACCGGTGGACGTGGGAAGGGTTTTGCTGAAGATTGCGCAGATCAATTTATGGCTTCTCCTAGATTATTTGTCAAGGGGCTGTTTTCAAGCACATTACTCAAATCAAGTTTAGATCACTTGCCCATCCTACTTGATAATGATGTTATATCCTACGGTTTTAGGAGGAAAAGTCATTTTTGTTACGGAGCAATATAGCACCCATTAGCCGATTTCAATTTCCGTTGCGAGCTTGATCACCAAAATACAACACCGGCGTCCCCATCTCCCACTCCTATGAATTCCGGGTAATAAAAGTGATGTAATAAAAGCTAATGGAATTGATGATTTTGATTACGGATCATTTCGCTGAAGGTGTTCAGAGGTAAAAAGAGAATGGATAGGAGAAAGAGCAGATGGAGCCCTTGAAATCAGAAAATTTATTGAAACCGGTAATCACCAGTCATTAGGATTTTTTAGTTATAAGAAATGAATTTTTTTCTGGAGGGAGGATCTCCTCCATTATTCAATAACAAAACCAGCGAAGAGAAATGCAACAGCTATAAATTTTCCCTTGCCTTCAGACCACCCAACACTGAATCATACAAGTAAATACGAGAAACCCAACCAAACTATGCTACAATAATGGAAATTAAAAGTTTCACTATCATACTGTCAAGCCAAGATCTCAAATCTAATAAAGAATATTGCAAAAACTGGCCAAAAGTTCTTGTTATTACATTCTAGTAAGCTCTCTAAAAGCAAAAGAAAAACATGATAAACTATCCTGAATAACTTGATTCATTTTCTGCTATGGTAGACTACAATGCTCTTCAAAAGTCATCATCTTTTTTCAAGTAGAAGAAACTTCTTCAATCCAGCTTCACTGAAGAGAACAAGTAGTGCACAAACCAGAATGATGAAAGGAACCCAACTGTTCCGGTTGCAAACATAACTGCTAGGACCATTAAGAGGGAATATCCCAGATATAGTGTTGCAGAAACAGGGCCACTTAAACTCTTAAGATCAAATATGAGATAGTTGATGGAGTACAGGAAAATATAAATGGCCACCGAACCAGAAGCAAAAAATGACTTCCACCACCATTTCCAGTCCTCCACGCAGAGGTGCATGTAGGTTAGAACGAGAGACACTTCAGCGCAAACCACCACCAGCAGGATAAAAACAATCAAGAGAAACCCGAAAACATAGTATACGCGACCCATCCAAATACTAGACATGATAAAGAAGAGCTCAATGAAAAGTGTACCAAAAGGAAGAGTTCCAGCACCAAGAACTAAAAGCCAAGATGGGTACTTTTGAGCTGGAATTTCCCTAGGGATCTGATTGGTTCTAACAGGGTATTCAATATGGGGTGCTTTAGCCCCAAAGTATCCACCAATTAGTGTAAGGGGAACAGAGATGCAGAACCAAAGCAGAATCAGAATGATAAACAAAGAGATTGGAATGGCACCTGTGCTATGACTACTCCACAGTAGGAAATTCAAAAGGGTCAAAATCAAAAAGGCAATACCAGGAAAGAAGCATGCTGCCCTCCAGGAAACAGACACCCAGCCTTTGAGATCTCCGCATCCAATAGTCCTCCAAAGGCGAACAGCAACATAACCAGCTGCAATGCCCAGAATCATGTAAAAGATAAGCATACCTGTAATAAGAGTACCACGAGAGGCAGGTGACATAAATCCAAGTGCAGCAAATAATATTGTCACGATTGCCATGCCAAGAATCTGAACTCCATCTCCAACCATAACACACAAGAGTGATGCATTGGTAGGAGCACGGAAAACATCACCCACAACAAGTTTCCACCCAGATAACTCCTCATTCATCTGTGATTGAGCCTCCTTGTCGAGCTCCTCATAACGAGTCAGATCCCGCCTCACAGTCCTCAAAAAGATGACAAGGACAATACCAGCAAGGAAAGTGATAACCATCAGAGAATTCATGATAGAGAACCAATGGACCTTTGATCCCTCCATCTTCAAATAGGCATCCCATCTTGAAGGCCACTTGATATCACTCTCTTCAAATGTCACCTCATATGCGAAAACAATTGGCTCATTCTCTTTAATTGGCATAGCCACAGTGGTGGGGTCACACTTGATTGAAGATGGGTATTTCTCATAAATTTTTGTGTTCTTCACTGACTGAACATTATGCATGAAGTTACAAGGAACAACTTCAAATCCAACAACCATGTACCCTGGAATATCTGATCCGCCATTCCCAATTGAAGGAAAAACCTCAGCAGCATCTCCAGTTCCCATTACACGTGCCACATTGGCTTCCTCATACTTATGAACAAGAACTGTAAACTTCAAATGATTAAACACATAATACGCATCCTGAACCTTAATACCAACAGGATACCCAGTCCACCTCAACAGGTAAGAATCCTTCTTAGTATACCTTATTGCAGGCAAATTATCAAGAATTAAATTAACTTGATACATCTCATCAATCCTTTTCTTCAAAAGCTTATAGTTATCAGCAGATAACGGATCAGTCCGGCACAAAAAGATATCACTCTCATTTACATGCATCCTGAACCTATATGGGGAATTCTCAATCCTGTCTCCCATAAGAAGCTCACCAAGGTTTTCAGCACTGTCCTTGACACCCTCCTTGGGCTGACAGAAAGGCAAACTGTAATAGCTAAATGGCATCTCGGTATCAATAGAAGTGATTGAATTCACCTTCACCGATAAAGATTCACCGACATTGTATTTATGGGGGTAACTACCAGGAAGGTAAAATCCATGTCCAGATTGGACAATCAAGCAAAGGGTCAAGACCCAGACCTTAAAATGGGCAAAAAACTCCATTTTTAAGCAGTTCTAAGGTAACCGGCGTCAGATCTGGGAAACCCAGATCACATAAGAGTGAGTGAGCAAAGATCCAATGATACTAGATACCAGTTTTCAGCGAGAACTAATAAAAAGAAAAATTGAAAAAGAAAAAAACAAAATTAAGCGATGTAGATAGAGATCAAAAACTAAAAACTAGACAGAGATCTAACTGACCTTGTGAAGACAGTGATGCAGAGAGAAAACAAAGAGGAGAATTATACACCAAACAGAGATTTTCGGAGGTAGAGAAAGGTGCAATTAGGGGAAATGAAGAAAGAAATTGAGAGAGTTTAGGATTGGAAGGCACAGCAACAGGTTTTATATGGTAATTTTCACTTTGAAGGAGACTGCCGACGAGTCCATTGCTTTTCACGGATTGACGATAATATCCATCGTATTCACTTATTTTCCAAACGCCAATTAGGCAGTCACTTGTATCCATAGGACAATATTAGCTTTTAAAGAATAGGCTTATTAGTCAGTATGAACCGTTTATTCAGGGCATGAATAAAAAAATTTATCAATTCATTAATATTAATTTTTTAAAATTATTAATTATTAATTATTTTATTATATTTGATTAATCGATCTATCAGTTTTAATTTTTAAATTTAATTAAATAATATTTTTCGATTAACTATTAAAATTTATAATATAAAATTATAAGAAAAAAATTAGATAAATTTCAATTTAATTTTAAATGTGTAAAATAATTTAAAATAAAAATTACAAAATAAATATAATTTACAAGCCAAAATTTATGTTTAACAAATTAATAGCTAATATTATAAGATAGATTTAATATTTGTTGAAAATTAACATGTTTAATTATAAGTCAAATAAAATTTTGGATAATATTAAATATTAAAACATAAGTTCTAAAATATAAAAAAATATAATTAAATGTTATTCTATATGATAAAAAAAACACATATAAAAGTTAATTAGTTACTATATATAAATATTACTATATAATTAAAGAAAATAATATAATATAAATTTAGTTTAAAGTATTATATAAATTTGATAGAAAAATATAAAAAATTAAAGTATAAAAATAAAAATATATTTTAAAATATTATTTTATGGGATTTTTAGAAGAAAATAGAAGAAAAATGCAAAATTTTTAAAGTATAAAAATAAAAAATAATATATATTATATATGCATCAGTTAACCGTAGATTAACGGTTAATCAGTACTTAAAAACCTAAACTGTAATAAAAAAACTAAAATTTAAAAATTAAAAACCATAATCAAACATATTAAATCAGTTAATCATAAAAATCAAATCGATTTTGGATCAATTTTGCGGTTAATCATATTTTTTATTTTTTTTGCTCACCCCTAAATGGGCTTCATTGCTAAGGATATTTCATATGTCTCTAGTCTGAATTTTTTTAAACCTAATTAAAGTACAATAAAAAAATACCAATAAAAATTCAGAATTGAATTGTAGCATGAATTTTTTTAAACCTAATTAAAGTACAATAAAAAAAATATCAATAAAAATTCAAAACTGAATTGTATCATTAATTTTATTTAGAACGGATCTAAATATTTTATTTAAAATCGGACTGAAAATTGTATTAAATTATACCAAATTGTTTTGAAACTGAATTAGGCCAAAAAAAAAATCACACCTTTTAATAATAATAATAATAATAATAATAATAATAATAATAATAATAATAATAATAAATATTATTTATAATTTATATTTTAAACTTTAAATTTTAAATTTATCATATAAATTAAATTTCATAATTATTTGTATCTTAATACATGAAATTAAAATAGTAATTAATAAATTAAAATAATATTTTAATTATTAATAAACTACATTTAAATATTATAATAATTATTACATCTTATAAATTATTTAATTGATAGTTAACTAGTATTCAATGATTATAATTCATAGTTAAACAAAACTTTATATTTAATTATAAATAATTATAAATTAAAAAATTATTGTAAACCCATTAATCATCTAACTAATCAATTTATCACATAATTATTTTATCAATTTAATTTAATTTATTTTTAATATCACCCAACTTTTACTATTTTATTTTTGACACCAATACCTATATGAACATATAACTACACAATTTATCACCTAATTGCCATTTCAGTTTTATTTTATTTACTTTTAATATCACTCAACTATTATTCTTCTATTTTTTATACTAATGCTTACATGGGTATGTAAAATTTACTGTACTATATTTTTGTATACTAAACCTTTACAACAAGAGTGAACATGGATCAGTTAATGGTCTATTATTAATTTTTTTAACAATCTATTAATATCGATTGTTTAAAATAATTAATTAATATTTTTCGGTTAACTGCTATATTTTTTTAACATACAATTATAAAACAAAAATTAGTCAAATTTTAATTTTATTTCAAATATTTGAAATAAAAATAATAAAATAAATATAATATTAGCCAAAATTTATATTCCACGTTTACCATTCTCTATTTTTTATTGTTATTTATTTCAACAAATTAATAGTTATGACATTATAAATTGGATTCGATATTTATTGCGAATTAACATGATTGATTCTAAATAAAAATAAATAAAACTTTGAATAAAATTAAGTGTTAAAGCGTAAACTTTAATATATATATATATATATATATATATATATATATATATATATATATATATATATATATATATATATATATATATATATATATATATATATATATATCATTAGAAGGTATTAAATTATAAACACCAAAATATTTAATAAAAAACAATATATAAAAAATTCATCGATTATAATATATAAGTATTTCTTTATATAATTTAAAAAAATAATATATAATTTAAATATAATTATAAGTATTACTATGTGTAATATGCTATATATAAATGTATGGAGCATGAATAATATTATATATTTAAATAATTAATAAAAATAACCTTTTGGATTTTAATAAGAGTTTGTTAATCCTACAACACTAAATTTACTAAATTGTATCCACAATTAAAATAAAAACCTAGAATGACTATTATTGTGGTTTTTCAAAACAAATTCATGAATCAATTGTTAAAATAAAAAAAAAAGTCTAGTTATTACTTAAAATAATGTTCCTATTATTTTTAATTTTATTTCTCTTTTTCTACCATGCATCTGGCTATGTTTTTTCATGAAATTTTTTAATTAAACCAAGATATCCATTCACGAATCAAATTAAATATTTGTGTAAAATAATTTTTATTTTTATAAAAAGAAATATGATCGTTTAAGCTGCTTTTATCAATTTTAGATATGCATATGTATATTTTTTTAATATTAAATATTAAATTTATTGATTTAATCTATTTATAAATAAATAATTTCTATTTCGTTCTCATAGATTAATCAAATACTTATTTTTTCATATTTTATGATTCTATTTAAATTGCAAAATTGATATATATATATATATATATATATATATATATATATATATATATATATATATATATATATATATCAATTTTTTTTATCATGGTTGCGTAATTAGATCAAATACTTTGATATTACAACGGTTAATGTGTTATTAAACATAAATCATCTAAAACATTTAGCAAACATATAGTTATCGAAATTATTAAAAGTTTATTTTAAATAACTTTCTATATTTTAACTTATTATTCATGATAAATCACAAAATTTCGTAAAAGGGGTACCTTTAGTTTATGTTAGATGAGGCGTGTTGGAGAAATAAGGGATCAGTTCCGATCGGATCCTTCAGATGGAAAACCTGTAACAATGCTTAGCCCCGAAAATTCGGACTTCAGCACTCCGATGCTTAAATCAGCTATCAACATAAAAGGAGAATAGATAAGTTAATTGTGAGAAAGAGTGAGAAGGATCTTTCTTCTAAGAGTAGAACCTGTTATTTATAGTCTGGAAGAGCTTGGAGCAGTGTGTGCAACAGTATACCTATTCTATGGCAAGCATGGTCTATTTCTGTAGGCAGTGGTGATTGGACAGTAGCATTTGTTCAGACCTTATCAGTGAGACATCCAATCCAATCGAATAGCCTCGATTACGTAATTTTCTTCCTCAATTGGAGGGATCTTAGTGGGCTTCCTTCTTGGGCCCCTTTATTGTGATATTGGATTGTTGGTTTTATTTTTTAGGGTGTTATCAGATGTCTCCCTCCGAAAAGTTCAATAGAATATCAAAGTAGCGGTTGCGTAACTAGATTGTCTGCAAGATTTTGTTATCGACGGTGTTCTCATCGTTCTACCGATCTAACTAACCAAAGTGGTTGTGGATTATAAGAGGCCATGCTACCCTTCAGCATTCGTGAGGCATGAACCATAGCGAACCAAATATCAAAGAAACATCTATCTTGAAACAACATGATTAATTAGTTTGGTGAAGCATATTTGAAACATCGAGCGGGATGATTCGTCGATCAGAACTAGGGAGTCATCAGCCTTGGACTAGAATTGATTGACCTGGAGAGGCGCTTTGAGGTGTCGATCGGGATGGTCCGTTGATAGGAATTAAAAAAACATCAGCCTTGGACTGGAATTAATTGGCCTGAAGAGGCGCTTTGAGGCATCGATCGGAATAGTTCGTCAATCGAAATTAAAAAAACATTATCCTTGAGTTAGAATTGGTTGACCTGAAGAAACACTTTGAGGCATTGATTGGGATGGTCCGTCGATCGGAATTAAAGAAACATCAACCTTAAGCTGAAATTGGTTGGCCTATAGAGGTGTTTTGAGGCGTTGATCGGAATGATCCGTCGATCGGAATTAAAGAAACATCAAACTCAATGAAGAAAGTAGGCCATGCTAAGTAGAAAAATCGAATTTAAACCCACACTACAAGTCGTTGAACGTGGAAAAAAAAAAAAGATCATGCTAGGACATGTGCTATTAGCTGAATGTCATTTAGATTATTGAACACTAAATTAAAAGCAGAAAACTAGAGAAAGTCATTGGAAAATTGGGCCAAACTGCAGTGCATACAATAACTTGCTTGACGGGTCATAAAGCTTTTTAATTGGTGCAAATTAAAAAATATTTTTTAAATTTTCTGAATTATCCTAATATATATAGGAAATAAATATTTTAATTTTTTACTTATTGATAAATAAATAAATACATTTTTTTAAATTTTATACAGAAAATAAAATATAAAAAATAGAATACTATTTTCTAGTAAATTAAGATGATTTATTGTAAATAAATTAAGATGAAATTGTCTTTGAATCCAAGAGATTCATGGAGGTACTTTATGAATCAGAGTTTGTGAGAAACAGCTTGGAAAGTTTGAATATGTGAATATTTGTTGGAATTGGTTTTCCCTTGCATATATATATATACGCGCATGTAATAACTTTATTATCGTTAAAAAATCAAAAATAAAATTAACAAGTCCACGAATTGAATAATTTATTTGTTTATTAATTAGTGCTCATCAAAGATAACAATTCTCATGTATAAAAGCACTAATTTCAATCAATTTTCCTACTTTTTTTTTGTATCAAGAAACTCCACAATATTCAAGCAATGTTTCCATGCGAAAGCTGCTTAAATTTGAATAGGATAATAGAGGATGCAAGTTATGCCCAAGTGGCAACCTGTATAGTTGGTCGATGAAAAGTAGTAAGCTAAGATCCTTTGTATATCAAATCATGTGATCCATCAACTACATTAAGTTTATGTTTTTTGTCTCTTTAGGTAATTAATTATTCAATGCATATTGTATGAATGAACTTTATTTTATTTTATTTTATTTTTTGCTAGTGTATAGATAAAATATAGCTTTTCATGGTTATTTTTACAGTTTTTTATTTTTATTTTTTTAATACAAGTCGTGGGATTGAGGTTCAAAATTGAAATTTCACAATTAATCACCTAAATTTAGTGAATGAAAATAAGCTGTCTAAACTCAATTTTTTTTCTAAAAAAAAAACAACTTCAATTATCAATAAATTTCAATTTAATTTTGTAGTTAATAAGAAATCTCATATTCCTAATAGAGTACAATTATATATTAAAAAAACTATTTTCCGATCATTTAAAGGGTATAATTTTGCAGAATTTTCCTTTCATAATAACCAATTAAAATTTCCTCATCAAATTTGAATTTTAAAGGCTTTTTGAAACAAAAGAAAAAAAACGATGCAAATTATCCTATCTGATTGATCTTTTTGTACGTTCAGATAGTGAATCTTTTACAATGGGGTTTGGGAAAATTAAGCGTACATAAAAATCAATGGTAAGGGTTGAAGATGGCAAGAGCTGCTTGTACTTAACTTGATCAATGCCTTGAAATTTCTCACCACTGCTAAAAGAAATCCAAAGGAACATAGATTGTAAAAGCAACCTCAACTTACTGAAGAAGAAAAAGAGAAACAAATCCAAGTTGCTCTGTCACGGACGCATTCATGACCCTATGCCCAAACTCTAAGAAACTATTAAACAAGAATTTACTCATCACTGCATGACAACAAACACATCAAAATAAAAGACCACACAAGCCATTAAGTGTCAAAACCGGCAATTTAAAGCGCCGGTTTCTAGCAATCTAGGGCCCCACAGAGCCACATAATGGCACTAATTGATGTCGATTTCCAACAACCGAGGGGCCCATTATGTCGAATACCGACATAGTATACCGTCGGTTTTCAACCCTCCTGCCAGTCAAATACACGGGACTCACCATTTTGGATACCAGCATCCTATATTACCAGTTTCCAACACTCCAAAGTTAAAATTATGTTTACTATAACCTCTATTTCCTAAATACTTTAACAAATGGCTCTATTTTTTTTTAAAAAAAAAAACCCTGAAATAGAGAAGGTTTTACTTATACTCCAAACCAAAAGCAAAACTTGCCCCAAAAGTAATAAACTGCTCTTGAATCGGGATTGGGATGTGCTTGCCATGTTTATTGGGAGGCTAATAGATGTACTGACTGGTTAGCCATTATGCTTAGACTCCTGCAATGTATCTTTCTTCATCTGTTACCTGCTACATACGCTAGTCTCGTCGAAGATTATCGCAGAGGAGAAGGCTCTTTTTGTTCCTGCTCACCACAGGGCTTTTTTTTTGTTTCAAAAAAAAATCAACAATGTAACTAATGACAAGTGAAATGCACGGCAAGCTCCTTACGATCACCTACAATAACAAACAGTGGACCGGTGGGTTTCCGACAAGGGAGCCTTCGACGGTCAATTTAGAGATTCTGAGTGAGAGAATAAGAATTATTTTATCAAAAAATTAAGTAACCTTTTCATACATGTTTTTACTCCTTTTATAGAGGGAGTTAACACGTTTTCAGGAGTTAATGAGAGGAGTTTCTGTTAGTGTAAGCCCTAGTCCCAATACATTGTAATAAAACACTTAGTTAATAAAATGAGGCATTTGTTTTATCTTTTGTATTCCTGTGCATATCAATTAATAAAACTATCCAAGAATGTCGTTTCGGTTTAAGTTATCATGTGTGAGGCATATGGTTGTAAGACCTTGAAACAAATGAGACTTCATTCTAAACATCCCTAGTCAATCATTGTTATGAGAATAACAATGAATTAAGACTAGTATGCTCTCTTTGATATTATGAGTTCTGTCTTACGGATCATTAGGACAAGAGTGTCAATCAGAGATCATAGATATATATTAAAGAACATGGTATCTGGATACGATCCGCTCATGAGAACACTACATGGTACAAGTCATAAGTGTTTCTCATATGCAAGTTTTGTATCGAAGTTCTTAGACCTGAAATCTCTATGAAACTCTTTATGAATTACTATGTACTTTGACATACACCTAACGTACTCGTAACAGAGTGACAAGTACGGGTATGATTGGGTATGCATTGATTCATGTTAGAAAGCATGAGAGAAGTGAAGGGATTACTCCTCTCATTAAGAGAGAAAATATCATCGGCCACTTGATCAGTGAATTGAGAAGTGTATGGCCATACCGAGATGAAATAATGAGTAATCATTATTTATCTGAGAGTTCATTGTCACTGGAATATCAAGAAAGGAATTAATATATATAAGGATGACTAGTTCCATGCCTTATATTAATTCTGATATTTATGGGTAAGGGACTATGCAAAATTGCATTAGGTCACTAAATGCCATATGCATTTTCATTTAATTTGGAATGCTATAATATCTTGCTAGAGAATATATATAGCCTTTGAATTAATTTATTAATTCATTGCCAACATTAAATGGACCTATAGGATCGCACACAAAGCATTGGGCTTAAAATATTTAAATTGTGTATTGGGAATTAATTTGGACTTTTATTTAAAGTCAAATTAATGCATAAAATGGTTAAACTAGCTGTTTTAGGCAAAATTGTCAAGGTGCGATTTTGCCTAAAACAGCTTTAGGCAAATCTGTTAAGCCACGATTTTGTCTAAAACAGCTAGTCTGTGAAACAAGTTTTTGAACTGTCTTTTTGCCTAAAACAGCTTGCTGTTTTAGGCAAATCTGTTAACAGTTGGTCACGAGAGAAATTTGTTGGCATGTGCTAGGTTTAATTTCAATTGATTAATTATCTATGTATAATTAAGTTAATTGAGTATTAAATCCTAATTTGTATTTAATCAAAATATAATACTTGAGAGGGAATTAAAGTAGCCAAAATTCAAACTAAAATACTAGTAGAATTCGGCAACTATCACCTTAAATAAGTAAGTTTGTTTTGATTAAATGACTAATGACATTTGAATTTAAATTCTAATAGAATTTAAATTAAGATATATCTCTTAATTAGGAAGTGATGGAGGCTGAAATTAACACTTAATTTTCGACACTCACACTTGACCTAAATTAAGTGATATATATTAATGAATTAAATGAATAAAAAGGTATGCCGTTTTGCTATTTTTCTCTCTTGGCCAAAATACTCAAGGGGAAAGAAATCTTTCTTGTTCTCTTGTGTTCTTGGGCTGAAACAGTAACCTAAAGAAAGAACAAGATCAGATCTTGTGGCTTCAAATCATTTCCATTGCCGAATACACAATCATAGAGCTAGCACTCTTGATTTTAAGCCATCTTTGCAAGTGTGTGTGTGAGAATAGAGGGAGTGGCATAAAGGCTATTTTTTGGCATTGGTGGTGAAGATCTAAGGTGGACATATCCTTCTTGGTTGCTGGTCATCATCAAAATCAAGTTTTAAAGACATATAAAGTTGTAAGTTTAAAACTCTAAAATTGCATGTTTCGATTCTTGTCATGGAATTGTATGGTATGTATGATAAAAAATTTTTGTTTTTCCGCTGTGCTATCATCACATTCATAACATGTCATATTCCATCAGTTTTCAATTTTTCCCGGCCACTAACCCATTTTCTGCGATTTTCCAAGAAAACGTGGGTTAGTGGCGGCTGTCTGCCCATCGTGGGGGAGTTATTTTTGGGACCAGCTGGTTGCCGATCTATAGCTCAGTTGTAGGCTCCTGTGGAGTTGAGCCTTTGGTTGGCTTGCCTAGCCCTCCTTGGGCTAGGTGTTCGGTTCCTGTCGAACCATCATACCAGTTTATGAGTCCGATTGTTATCATAAGTCCCCCCCTAGTGGGCGACATTTATGTTTGCAACTGGCGGATAGTCGCCAAACGGGTTTACTTAGTGATGCTAGATCGGAGCTAGTAGTGACCGGGCTAAATGAGCTGGTTGCAGCAACTTAAGGCTTTAGTATTTACCAGACTTTGATTCGAAGTTCGATGTCAAAGATTGGTGTACTTGCTCAGGTGTTGGGGGGGCTCGTATCCAGGACTACTCCGCCATATGCGGTTTGACAGGGTGACATCAGTTCTCACACTTGCGTTTATTAGAGAGCAGTTATAGCTCCCTATTTTATCGGGGGTAACGGCCATTTAACTGTTCATAATGGCTATCTTACCATGTGCAACGGCTAGGGATGCCTCGATCCGGCCGTGCAGCTTTAAATGCGCTACCCTAAGTGCTGATCTCCCACGATGTGTATGGCCCGAATTTATTGTAACTTTCTATATAAACTCTCTGTCAAATGTTTTCCACTTTTGTTTTCGTTCATTTCACTCTGTTTTTGCTTTTCTCTTCTGCGCTCATTGTCTTGGAGCTTCGAAGTCATTCTTCTTGCAATCTTTCGTCCATTTTTACCAGGTTTGTCCTTCATCCCCCTTTCTCTTTCTCTATATTTTGTTTTAACTCTTTTGTCATGAGTTTGGAGACTGCTTTAAGTGAAGGAGTCAGGGCCAGTGGGGATGCTCCCAGTGGTGGTGTCCCAGGCATGAATAGGTGCTCTTCTTCGAGTGAGGGAGTTCAGCCCGTCGATTTAAGCCGAACAGCTACCTCATCCAAGAAGAAGGCTCATCGCCGACTGCCTGGAGTGGGGAGTATAAGTTCAACAGTTAAGGAGGATGAGCTCAATTTTCTCCTTGCCCAATTAACTTCAGAGCCGGACTATTTCGCCAGTAGACCCAGCACCTCACAAAGGTTGAATACGAAATTCACTAACAAGAGAAAGACTGCCATCTACGAGGAGCAGCTGGAGGCCGGTGTTCGCCTCCCTTTGACAAGCTTCGAAGTGAGCGTGCTGAGATATTTTGATATGGCTATCGGGCAAGTCCACCCCAATGCTTGGCGGACCCTTTCCACCCCTCAGATTTGGGCTGTGGAACAAGGCATAGAGCTTACATTAAATTTGTTTCAAGCAATCCATGTGGTCGGTCTCTGAGCTGGTACCGAGGATCACAATTACATACAAGCTTGGTCTGGTTATGAGGTGTCTACTGGGAACCCGAAGTCCTTAAAGAAGTGGAAGGATCGATTCTTTCTAGTGGAGAGAGTGCGAGCCAACTTCCAAGTACGTACAACGTGGGGGAGATACACAAATCGTAATGACGAAAACTTGTGGCTCTCCGATGAAGAGGAGTTAATCTTATCTCGCTGGAGAGAATTGGCCCAGGACAAGTGGGACATGAAGAATTTATTGGATCCTTACGGTTCAAAATTGGTTCCTCACCGAAAAAAAGGTAGAATTCAGTGCTTTCTTATTTCATGATACTGATGCATTGTTTTAATTTGTTTTCTATTTGCATCTATGAGGAGGATGAGCAGAGCTATGGAGATTAGAGGGCGAAGAGGCAGAAGCTCACCAAAGGTTCTCCGAACATGCCTCTCGTTGTAGAAGAGGTGGAGGTGAACCCTCCTCCCGAGGCTCAGCCAGTGACGACCGTCGAAGAGGCATCGGGGACTCCAGCTGTTGAGGCTTACGGGACTCCAGTTGCCGAGGCCGAGGTTACTGCATCGTTCGAGCTTCGTGGCCAGGGTGATAGGGAGCCAAAAGACCTCCGGACTATGATCAGCGAAGTCCACGAATTCTGGGAGGCTTTGGGGGATAAATACTCCTCCCAGGACCTTGACTTCAGCACCTTTATGCATGTAGCTTCCTGTGTGCTGAAGGAGGTCGGCCCCCTCATCGCTCTGAGTGTCGAACATTTGGCTGAGCGATTGAAGAGGCATCAGCTCGAGGTGAGTGGTTCGAACTTGTTTTTAATGTTCGTTTCTTGAAAATACCCTTACACATTTTGTGTTTTCTAGGGATCCAAACTGATCGGCGTAACTATAGCGAAGATGAATGATCTCATCGCAAAGCGTTAACGAGCTGACTCCAACGTCGGCGCTATACGATCAAGGATGGACGAAGTCGAGGAGAGGGCCTGTAGGGTCTAAGAGCAGGCCGAGGAGAAAGCTCACAAGGCCCAAGAGTAGGATGAGGAGGTGTAATGAAGGTGGCCAAGCTGAAGGCCGCTTTAGCTTGGGAGAAAGAGTCCAGCTCCGCTCTACTGGCTGAGATCGATTGCTATAAGGAAAAATGAGGCTAAGTGGGAGAAGAGAGAGGAAGCTCGAGAGGAAAAAGATGCCAAGGTCCTAGCTGAGAAGTGTATGGAATTTAGCACCAAAATTTCTTCTGTTGTAAAGGGGAAATACCCCGAACTTGATCTGTCCTTTCTGGATGATGTGTATCCAGATGAGGACTGACTCTGTGTAACAGCTTTTCCCTTTAATGAAAATTCGAACGCCTTTTTTTCCTATTGTGTTTCAATTTACGATTCGTGCTTGCTTTCCTAATATTTCTAATACATGCAAATCATTTCCTTGTGGCGAGGTGAGCTGTCCTATTTTTTAGGTATAGCCTAAGATCGTCCAAACCGAGCTTAACTAATTAAATAAAGAAACTGCTTGGCAAAAGAGATATTTCAATAATGAGTGCATTGCGATGCATACCTTGTATCCAAGATTTCAGTGCAAGGGATTTGGGATGCCGAGCTGGAGGTCACCTTAGGTCGGTGTGATCAGCTAACTTAGAGAGATTGTAGAATATTATTAGAGATTCGGGTGGTTTTGGCGATGAGGCCAAGCCTTTTTCCTTAAGTGTAGTTGGGTTTGCAAGTTAAGTTTTACAGCATGTGGTGCCATACTTATTTTAGTGATAGGGTGATCTTGGCGAAGGTGTCAAGCCCTTTAACCACAGGCGTAGTTAGCCTTGTAATTTAGCAAGTTTTGTGGCATATAGCGCCGGACTTACTTTAGCGGTAGGGCAATTTTGGTGAAGGTGCCGAACCCCTTATCCATAGGCACGGGTGGCCTTATAAGTTATTAAGTTTTACGGCGTATGGTGCCGAACTTAATTTATCGATATGACGATTTTGGCAAAAATGCCGAGCTTATTAACCGTAGGCATATTTAGCCTTTCAATTAGGAAGTTTAGCGGCGTTAGGTGCCGAACTTAATTTATTGATGGGGCGATTTTGGCGGAGGTGCCGAGCTTGCACTGAATAAGCCAAGTATTTTGTCAAGTATTTTGCACTGAATATGTTGTTTATTAAACTTATGTCCGGCAGGCAGAAACGTCTGTCGGACTTGCATTGAGGCTATAATATCTGGGCAGCCACTTGTGATAGAAATGAAGAAACAATGAAAATGACGAACAAAAATTAAAGATGATAAAATGAGAATCAGTACAAGATATATGGCAATGAGTGCCGAGCTACTGATAATATGGTTTGAGGTTGAACCTGTTCCAGGGGTGCGGGAGTCATTTGCCCGCGACGTCTTCTAGCCTGTATGCTCCATTTTGTCTTACTTCCCAGACAATGTATGGCCCTTCCCAGTTGGGATCCAGCTTGCCTACCCCTATCGATGTTTGAGCAAACATCACCTTTTTCAGTACCATTTGCCCAACTCGAAAGGACCTCGACCTAATCCTGAGGTCGTGATAAGCCACCATGCGCTGCTTGTATGTCGTGGAACGTATCTGGGTGCACTCCCTCCTTTCTTAGAGTCAATCTAAATTATACAATAGACCGACGCCGTTCTTTGCGTTGGGAGAAGATGCTCGGACACCTCGCACCCCTATCTCACAGGGAATGACTGCTTCAGTACCGTATGTGAGCACGAAGGGTATTAACCCTGTTGCTAACCTAGGTGATGTCCAATAGGCCCATAACACATTGTTAAGCTCTTTGATCCATAAACCTTTGGCATCTTCAAGCCGCTTCTTGAGTCCGGATAAGATAGTTTTGTTTGTCACTTCGATCATTTTGTTGGATTGCAGATGGTAAACTGAGATGAAATTCAACTAGATCTTCAGCTCTGAGCAGAAGTTCTTGAAAGCCTGACAATCAAACTATTTGCCATTGTCAGATATAATTGAGTGCGGGATACCGAACCTTATTATAATGTTTTTATTCAGGAACTTGAGGATGTTTGCCGATGTAATGGTTGAAAGTGGTTCGGCTTTCACCCACTTGGTGAAGTGGTCCATTGCTACCACCAAGAACCACCGTTGTTCTTTTGCTCGGGGGAAAGGGCCCAGTATGTCAATCCCCCACTGGGCAAAAGGCCACGGGCTGTGGATCGGCTTTTGCTTTTTCTGGGCTCTGGTGTGGAATTTTTCCAAACATTTGGCACTTGTCGCATCTTTGCACCAGAGTGTTCGCATCAGCCTCTATGGTCGGCCAATAATACCCCTGTAAAAGGCTTTCCCAGCTATGGTTGTGTGCCTTCGTGGGCTCCGCAGATGCCTTCATGAATTTCTCTGAGGATGTAATCCCCTTCTTCATTGCTTACACATAAGGACCATGGATTTGAGAAAGATCTCCTGTACAGCTTGTCGTCCATCACGGATACAAGCTCAATTTCTAAACTAATTTATGGGCTTGGGTTCGTTCCTCCAGTAGAGTTTCCGACATCAAGTATTGATAAATAGGAAAACGCTAGCCTTTCATTAGCTCCTGTACTTGAACCTGATAGGTCTCGAAGGTGGGACATGAGATGATGATGGAAATGATGTCTGCCTCATCAATCGAGCTGTTGAGACTGGCTTTCTTTGCCAGAGTATCTGCCTCTGCATTCTCTACCCGGGGTATCTGAGTGATGGACCAAGTTCTCCCTCTTTCCTCAAGCCTAGCTAACAAGGCAAAGGTTAGCTCTCTATAGTGGATCATTGAACGATCTTTGGCTTCGAAATTTCCTTTCAGCTGACTGACCACCAGTTGGGAATCTGAGAATATCTCCAAGTTGTTCGGCTTTACTTCTGCTGCCAACTGCAGCCCGTAACATAGGGCTTCATATTCTGCCACATTTTTGGAGGCTGAAAAGATTAGGCGTGCCATGGCTCGGATCTGGATTATTAATGGACACCTTAAAATTACTCCGATCCCAGCTCCTTTCGAACTCAAGGCCCCATCAACGTATAGCTTCCACGATACTTTTTCTGGTTCGGGAACTAGTTCATGTAGCTTAACCACGAAGTCTGCCAGCACCTGTGCTTTCATGGATGTTCGTGGTTCATACCGAACATCAAATTTTTCTAGACGGTTAGCCCATTCTGTCAGTCTGCTCGAATATTCTGGCCTTTGTAACACCTTTCACAAGTTTGTGTTTGTGTGTATCGAAATTGTGTGCGCCTGAAAGTACGGACGGAGCTTGATAGTTATTGTAATGAGTGCCAGGGCCAGCTGCTTTAAGATGGGGTAATTTAGTTCGGCCCCCCGAAGTACTTTGCTCGTGTATTAAATAGGGAACTGTTGGCCATCCTTTTCTCAGAAAAGCACCAAACCTACTGCACCAGTTGAGACAGACAAGTAGAGGTATAAAACTTCGCCAGCTAGTGGCCTGTTGAGTAGTGGTGGGGTTGAAAGGAACTGCTTCAAGGCCTGAAATGCTTGCTGGCATTCTTCTGTCCAGGTAAAGTTCTTGAGGTTCCTGATTGCTCGGTAAAAAGGTAAACACCATTTAGCCTTGCATGAGATGAATCTGCCCAAAGTTGTGATCTTTCCATTCAGTCTTTGTACTTTTCGGACTATTCTAGGCAGATCCATGGACATAATCGCTTTGATCTTCTCCGGGTTTGCTTCGATCTCCCGCTTCGATATCATAAAGCCAAGGAATTTCCCAGACTGAACCTCGAAGGCACACTTCTTAGGGTTGAGCTACAAGCCTGATTCCCGGAGTCTATGAAATATCTCTTTAGCTCGGCGCACATATCAGCAGAAGCTCGGCTCTTGACGATCATATCATCTACATAGATCTCCATATTTCTCCCAAACTGCTCGACAAACAACTTATTCATCAGCCTTTGGTAGGTGGCCTCGGTGTTCTTCAATCCAAAGGGCATAACCCGATAACAGTACGTGCCTCTATGAGTGATGAACGCTATTTTCTCTTCATCTGAGGGGGCCATCGGGATCTGGTGGTAGCCTACCGAGGCATCGAGGAAGGCATACTCTTCGAATCCTGCCGTTGAGTCCACCAGTGTGTCGATGTTCGGCAGAGGATAGTAGTCTTTTAGGCATGCTTTGTTTAGATCGGTGAAATCGACACACATTCTCCATCTGTCCTTGCTCTTTCGGACAAGCATGACATTAGCCAACCAGTCCGGATAGAATATCTCCCTGATGAAATCGCTTTCCAGCAAAGTTGCGGTCTCTTGCTCGATGGCCAATAGTCTCTCTGGGGCATGATTCCTCTTCTTTTGTTTTATCGGCTTGCACTCCAGCCGAACATTCAGTGAGTGAACTATTAAGTCTTTCCTAACCCCTTAAATGTCTGAGGTCTGCCAGGCAAAAACATCGACGAACTCCCAGAGTATTGAGAGTAGAGCCTCTTTCTCCGCCCCGTTTTTTCCAGCTGATATCTGAACCTTCTTACCTGGCTCGAGTTCGACCACCTCTAACACCTCTGCTGTCTCCGCTCTTCATTCTTCCTTATCAAGTACATCTATTGTGTCTAAAGGTAGGCCCTGATTGGCCCCTCTGAGCATTGTTAAATACGTTTCCCGAGCAATTTTTTGATTCCCTCTCAAAATGGCCACCCCATCGTCTGTGGGGATCTTAAGCACAAGATTTTTCATAGAGACACAGGCATCCACCTCGGATAGGAGAGGTCGGCCAAATATCACGTTGTAAGAAAGTGGAATATCGACAACCATGAAATTTGCTCTGCAAGCACAAATCATTAAGTCATCTCCGAGCGGAATAGATAGATTGGCCAGGCCCTCTACTCAGACAGGCTTTTCGGACAAACCAATGAGAGGAACGTTGACTTCCTCGAGCCTATAGCTTGCCATTCCCAATGCTCTATATACTTGTGTTGTTATGAGGTTGACCGCACTTCCTGTGTCAACTAGTATCCGCTGGACCAAGAAGTCTTGAATGACTGCTTCAACGACTAGAGCGTCTGTGTGTGGGTGCCAAACATGTAACCCATCAGCAGGTATAAACTGAATCGACCTTGAGACTGAGTTCATCCTCTGACAAACAGATATGACCTCTTTAGCTTTTCTCTTGCGTGAATGATCATGTTGCTCCTCCCTAGCAATTACATGTATGACCCCCGCGGGTGTCCGTCTGCCACCATTGGTTCTGTTTTTGCTCGGTTGAGGGGAAGGCAACCTCTGTCTTTTCCCTCTATCATCTTGCTTGGTGAACCGAGCTAATGTACCTTTCCAAACTAGATGCTCTATCTCCCGCTTGAGTTGCCTGCACTCCTCGGTCTCGTGGCATTTATCTCTATGAAAAGCACAGTAAAGGCCTTGATCCCTATTCGGATCTTCCCTCATGGGTCTCGGCCAATTAACTTGCCTGTTCTGTTTTAGCCAATCCAAAATCTATTCCCGGGAGGCAGTTAGGGGCGTGAACCATTCGTCTTTTCGGTTGTTGGATCGGGGAGTGGTGATTGCATATGACTTGTTGTACCAATTGCCTCCTCGGTATTTCTTAGGGTCGGATTTGCCGAAATGTCCCCCTTCCCGAGCTACTCTTGCACTTTCTCCTCCGTCCTTCTCCAAGGTCCATGCTTTATGGGAGGCATAGCGGAGATGCCGGGCCTCATCCATCCGAATGTACTTGTGTGCTCGTGATATAAGCTCGGTGAAGTCGTTCGGTGGTTTCTTGCTTAGAGAATTGCTAAAATCCTGACACCTCGTGTTTCGGATTAGGGCATTAATGGCGACCTCCATATTCAAGTTTTGTATGTCCATGGCCACATCGTTGAACTTCTCCATGTATGCTCGTAGTGTTTCACCCTTCTCTTGTTGCTCCAGGTTTAGGTCGACAGATATCTTGTTCAGGCAAATGACAGCCACAAACTTTGCGACGAACATATCACTGAACTGTTCGAAGCTCTCAATGCAATGTGATGGCAAATTCCAAAACCAGATCTGGGCTGAATCTGCTAAGGTTTAGGGGAAGATTTTGCATAAGGTGGAGTCATTCGTTGTGAGCACCAGCATAGTGTGTTGGAACTCGTCGATATGAACTTTTGTTTTAATCTTATGATGAGATATTTTATTTTATGCTATGATTTATAAGGTAGTTGCGTATTTTAAATTTTTTTTTGAAGATATAGTTATCTGATTGGATGTAGTGGTTAATAAAATTAACTGTTAATAAATTTGATTTAGATATTAATTCTAAAAAATCGATACCGACGCATTAAATTTGAAAAATAGATTGTAAATTAGTGAATACCCAACCCTAACAAATTTGATTTACAATCTCATGCTTTTATGGATATTGCAATTTCTAATATCACGATTATTACAATCCGGTGGTGGTTATCATGCCTACGACTGCCTAACCACGCCATATTAGACGATATTTAATTTTGCATTGAATCTTTAAAATAATGAAAGCTATACCTTACAAGCCGGAGATGAAGATTGCGTGTCGCAAACTCATATACGAATAAAATATTTCTCAAGTCTCAACTCTTGCAATAGAAGTATTAGTGATTGACCATTAATAAATGCATCAACAAGTTTTAACTCGTTACCTTCTCCGCATGGATAATCTGCAATTTCCATGACTTAGGCTTTGGCACGACTTTATTTATCCCAAGAAAAATGTGAAACTATTAGATACCAACCTTTCTTGATAAGAATAAAGATGAATTTCTATTTCTTTTTTATCATTCAATATCCAAAGATCACTCATTTGATCAATTTAAATACCCACTTATTAGATTAATTTGAATGCAAGCCTAATAATCCTATAAATTACAATTCAAATACGAGACTTCTGGTTAAACAGATATATCAATATTATCCTATCTAAACGCATTAACTCCAAATTAATGAACTTTTGATAGAATTGGGACGAAGTTTTCAAATTATAAATTTTGGCACATTTCATTTCAAAAAACACTCTTATGCACAGCACTTCATGCACTGTTCGATCAGCCGATTAAAGTAATTAACGTGATTTTTTAAGCTGATCGGATGGTGCATGATTTGGTCAACGGATCGAATGGTGTGTAGCATGCAACGCATTCATATCCTGTGCAATAAATTGTCTTTTTTTTTTTATCTATGTTTTTGTAATAAAAATTTATGGTAAATATACTTTTTAGAAATGAAATTCGAGAGCTGATGTGTTCTTAAGTTTGGTTCGAATAAAGTGGTTAATCTTCATAACGTTTTGAATCTATTCTCTCTGATAATATGTAACGAGTCCCATCATGATATATGCATATAGTTGATGGCTAAATATGTGCTAACTGCAAAGAAAAAGAATAATTTTTTTTTTTATATTGAGTTAATTTTATCCATACTCAGATTTAAAAATTTTTACTTGATCCAAAAAGTCCGACCCCAATCTATCCGAAAATAGTGATCTAAATCCAATCTAAATCTGAAAAAATCCGAATGCCACAAAAATTTTAGGATTAAACTCGACCTAAAGTTGAAATCTAAAAAATAAGTCCTAAAATACCTGAAATCTCACTTGAGCTAACCCGAATCCCTAATCCATTTTTTTTCAATTAAACATTTCATATCATGTTTATTTATAAATTATAGCTTATATATATATATATATATATATATATATATATATATATATATATATATATATATATATATATATATATATATATATAATTAAACATGAAATATAAAAATCTAATAGAAAAAATTGGGTTACATATTCGGATCAAGTCTGGTCATTTCAATTTTATATAAAAATTAGATTTAATTGAAAAAATAAATATCTAATTATTTAAATTAATTTTAAATTGCAAAAGATAAAATAAAAAAAAATAATTAAATGGCATATATTGCATCCTGTAATTTACTTTTTTTTTTTGCATATTTTCTTGCTTTATACCCTAATTTGTCATTATTTTGTTATTTATGGATCATCCACCATTTTGCATTACTGCTCATCTGTATTATATTAATTTTTCTCTTATCAAATCTTAACATCTCAAATTTAAAACAATGTAACACTCTAAAAATTTTCGAACTTATGAATATTGCACTATGAGCCGTAAACAGTACTTCCCAAAAGATGCAGTATCACCCGGAACTTGAATGTTATTGTTTTGGAGTTATAAATAGTGACATTTGAGATAAAACCAGTTTCAAATTTGAGGTGAAAAAAAATCTATTTAAGGTGTTAAAAGCTAGAACTACAATCTGAGTCAAAATTTTGTAATGAATAGTGATATATTTAGCCAAATTTGACCATGGTCAAAATTGATGCAAGACATTGAAAAATAAACCGACTAATATGGTGTTTTATATATAATGTTAATTATATATTTTAAATAGAATTATTGAAAAATTAAAGTTGATATGAGATACTGAAAAAGTTAAAACTAAACAGGATAAATAAAAAATTAAGCTAAATATATTAAATTGCTTTTGATTTGATTTTTAGTTTTGGTCCAATTTTTTAGTTCTATCTGTAACCTGAGACCTAATTCGAATATGCTCGTAATCCAAAAAATTCGAACTTGAAAAGAATTGATCCAACCCGTTTTCTAGGCCTATATGGCTATCTAATTATTGCCAAATTTAATATATGATCAGGGTAAAATAATTTATACCAATAAAATAATATAATTATTATTTTGTATAAATAAAGTCATAGTTGCCAATTTATGATCGCTCCAATTAGCTGAATTGCATCTGTAATTGATTTGTAATTTTAGCAAGACCACTCCATTGAATTGTGAATTCAGAGATAAGAAATTTGATAGGAAATTTCACAACCTAAATTACAACTCAATTCCCATCGTAATTTTTGTGACCGTCGCCCCTGAAATCCAACAATTATAATTTTATAATACAAAATAATACTTATATTGTTTTATTGATAAAAATCTTTTTTTTTTTTTACCACAAAGGTAAAAACTCTAATTATATAACCACGAGTGAATTAAACTTGCCAATTGCATATAATTTGTTGCTTGATTTGTTGGAGACTTTAATCATTATCCACTTCGACATATGTACGAATATGCAAGCATTCATTTCATACTTGTTTGAGTAATAGTAACGAGATCTTTCCATTATCACACTCAAGAGAGCTAGAATTTTCGGAAAAAGATCTCATTCCTTTATGAAAAAAGCGGTTACTTTCAAAGTAATAAAAAGAAAAGCAATGTCCGAACGGAGGAGTTAAAGTCGATTTCTCGCTTCTTTTTCGCATTCATGTCAGCTTGCAAACATACCATCTCTTTAAAGAATAGTGATCATTTTTTTTTTTTTAATGTAGCTCTAGAAATGGAATAATTTTGTGCAGAGATAAAATTAGGGATGATCATGAATTAATTAATCGATTTATTAGCAAAAAAATTAACCAATTCATTAATATTAATTTTTTAAAATTACTAACCATTAATCAGTTCGTTACATTTGTTTAACCAGTCCATCGGTTTCGATTTTTCGATTTGATTAATCAATATTTTTCGATTAATTATTAAAATTTATAACATAAAATTATTAAAAAAATTAGACAAATTTTAATTCAAGTTCAAATGTGTAAAGTAATTTAATATAAAAATTACAAAACAAATATAATTTATTAGTCAAAATTCATCTTATATAGATCAATAGCCGATATTATAAAATATATTTGATATTTATTGAAAATTAGAATATATTTGATTTTAAGTTAAATAAAAATTTGAATAATATTAAATAATATAACACAAACTCTAAAATATAAGAAAATATAATTACATAAGTAAAATATGAACACCAATATATGATAAAAAATAATATATATAAAAGTTAATCGGAAACTATATATAAATATTACTATATAATTAAAGAGAATGGCATAATATAAATTTAATTTAATATAAAAAAAATAATATATATAAAAGTTAATCGTATACTATATATAAATACTACTATATAATTAAAGAGAATGACATAATATAAATTAAAGTATAAAAATAAAAATATATTTTAAAATATTATTTTACGTAAATTTTAGAGAGAAATAAAAAAAATTGAAGATATAAAAATTATATATATATATATATATATATATATATATATATATATATATATATATATATATATATATATATATATATATATATATATATATATATATATATATATATATAAACTGGTTAACCAATATCTAAAAATTTAAACCGTAACCATTAACAAAAAATATAAAAATTAAAAACCTTAACCGAATTTATCGAATCGGTTAATCATAAAAATTGGTTCGATTTCAAATCAATTTTACGGTTAACCATATTTTCGATTTTTTTTCCCATACCTAGATAAAATAGCACCAAAATGCCTCTTATAACAGTAACAAATCAACTAATTAGCAATAACCCTTCTATCTTTTTAAAGTAGAATAATTTTGCTTTTAAGATTTTCGTGATGGCAAACACATAGCATTCTTTAATCATGTCATTTGTTGACCAGACATTCGCTATTTTAACTTTGATTTAAGGACAGAAAATTACAAATAAAATATTTAGAAGCAAAATTCTACAAAGTAGAGGAACAAAAATAATCTTCATCCCTTTTCTTTATTTGATCAGCTTGTAAATATACAGGACAAGCTCTACTATCAAGCAATTACAGTTTACGTAGCAAAAATATGCTATACCAGAAGGATTTAAAAAAGAACAAGAATACCAAATGAGCAGTAGACCATCATATCCCATAATTACCTAGTATAAACATAGAAGAGGAATAATGTATTTTAAGCAAGTACCCCATGAACACAATGGTGAGTTCCAAGAGATTGTTCTAAGAAATTTATATTTTGATGGCATCTAAGTTTTGGCACCCAGTCCTCGTGATTTGGGGAGCCTAACAGCAGCTAATGGGTTGACAGTGCCTTGAGAATTTTTTCCCAAACCCATGCCTTCAACAAATCCCATCTTTGCCATCATCTTAGAGCCAAAACCTTTGGTATGCTTTTCAAAAGCTCCCAAACTTTGAGGCTTTACATGCTTCTCAATTTTTTTAGTGTTTTGAGGTTTGTTCACCACAGAGTCAACAGCAGTGTCAGCAAAATTGGCACCCAAGCCAAGCGATTTAGGCCGTTGGATCACTTCAATGGGTTCTGCCATCCCTTGACCATCCTTTCCTAGTCCTCCGCCTTCTATATATCCCATTGTGGCCATCATCTTGGATCCAAAGCCCTTTGTGTGCAACTCAAAGGCACCCAACTTTGCTGAGCCGATTGTAGCCTTATTTTCAGAACTGTCGTTCTCTTTAGAGTCCATTCCTGTCATGTCAGCCCTTTCACACATTATTCCACTTGACACGAATGACACTGGTTGATTAGCATATAAAGCCTTAATCCCACCCTGTCTCCTGGACGCCTTCTGGCTGTTTGATAACTTTTTCAATGACTTATTCTGTGCTTGAAACTCCAGTGGGTTTAAGCCACTTCCCTTCATAATTTGCCTCATCCTTTTGCTGTTTGCACTTGCTGATTTTCTTCCTGAGCCTTCATTAACACTGAAATCAGAATCCTCTTTCCCAGTTCCTATCAGCTGAAATTCAAAACGAGTCACTACCAGAATTCACATGCTTATTGTAGCAGCAGAGTGATTACCCAAGTAAACATCTCAATATAAGATTAACAAAAAGTTGATCAGGACTCAAAGCATACTTTTAGGGGTTCAAATAGATGAAAATTAAAACCTTTTCCAGGCGGAGTTTATCACTGGGTGATGGCATGCTTGTATGCTGAGTCTGTGTCACAGTCACAAATCTGAAAAACAGAAGGGCAGATGGCAAGGATTGAATACAAGGACAGATATGTAGATGAGTTATACATATTTGCTTCACTGTATAAAATGGCACTGACCTTTTCTTACCCGAACCTTGGCTGGCACTACGTAAGCGGTAAATTGCTGCTAACCTGTGTACCTAACATTTGAAGAAAATTGGATTACTAAAACACTAGTAAATGTGAACAATCCAAAAGGACATGATATGTATTCTGAGGAGGCTTAAACAAGCATAATAGCACTACAAACCCAAAACCTTTTGCAAAGTTGTAATACATTCCACTATTTTCAATTTTTGCAAATTGCATTATGCAGTTCTTTCACATTGTTTCTTGGCCCACAAAGCTTCCCCAGAACATGTTGACTCAAATTTCTTCTCACAGCTTCTCATACACACAATGGGATTTTTTTTCCTCATTAGGCCTTCCAAAAGTGTTTGGCAATATCTTTGTGCAAAATATCATACAAAAATCATCCCAATTGCAGACAACAAATATCAATCTTAAATTCACAAGAAACAGAGAGGATTTTAGATGGGGGTCATTTGAGACATTTATATCTTTTTAATATTTACAGGGTCTCATGCGCATGTTTATTTACATATATTAGATACTCATCTTATATTTAAGGCTTCAGATTTTCTTATTTCTTCCTTTGCTGAGAAATCGCTCTAGGTGTCTTTAGGAGTATTTATTTTTATTTTCAGATCTTCTCTAGTCCTATTTTATGATAGCATCAATACCTTGTCTTCTTTTGTAAGTTCAAGTCCTTAGAGCTAGTTTTGAGAGTAATGCCATAAGCATTCAAGACAGGCCTGAATCTACAGATACCCAAGTTATGCTTATTAGTCATTTTTCAATCAATAATGAAGGTCCTGCAATTGTTGCCTTTTGATTTGTGTGATGTAATGATATACCAAGAATGTATCATATTGATGCCTAAGAAAGTCAAGAAGCTTGAATTCTCTCACTCATTAATGATCTACCATTATGAGGAGTATGTAACAAATAAACCAACATGACAGAAACGATAACATGGTGGCATCTGCAAAATTCCGAGGATAGAAAATTCCATACCTGGGAACAATCCCGAGAATGCATAGGTTGAAAAGCAAATATATCTACTTCATCCAAAACTATCTGCTCCAGTTTCTACATTAATAAAATAATGATAAGAAACAATAACAACAATAAAAAAATGATGAAGCAATTAATTTCTCATAGGCAAACCCTACTATCAATTGATAAATTATATGATATTAAAGTGTAACAATGAAGATAAGGTCATTATTTGTAGATCAAATCTAAGCAAAATCCCTGTAAAGAAGTTATCAAAAGTATTCTATATGATATATACAGAGAGTAAAAGTATAGTTCTCCATAAGATTATTTGTCAAAATTAACAACATTTGTACCATCTTAAACCATATGCTGATTGAGAATTTAAATCTTCATGACTTCATGTGTTCAATGCTCAAACATGTGTGTGTGATGCATTGCACTGTTTGAAATATAAACAAAAGAAAGGAAGCACTGGTCAATCAAGCTACACATGGTTTATGTTACCATATTTATTTTCTCAAGATCTACTCCCCTTCGCAGCATTCTTTCACGACGTTTAACAGCAATCATCTCTTTGCGATGTTTCTTTCTTTCACCTAAATGGCAACCATGTCAGAATCCTTTATAGGAAAGAAACGGCAACAAGCAATAATGATTTATAGAACTTTTTTTTTTAAGAAAAAGGCAACATTCAAAGAAAGCAAATGCAAACTGAAGGATGTAGAATTCCATACTCCCCAGCTATCCTCCATTATCATCCTCCAGAAGTTATACAAAGGAATTGAGATGCAGACGGAAAAGTGAACAGGAATATTCAAGTACATAAACATGGATATATTTTCTCCTGATCCTACAGTTACCAGCTAGGATATCATAGGGTTTACCATACAAATATTCTATTGGTTATGAAAACTCATCCTGCTTAAGACAATAAAAAACTTGCAGTTATTAAAAATGGTTTGTAGACATAGGGAAACTTCACCTGGAAATCTTCTTTTGTTCTTGCTCTTTTGAGCCTCCAGAGGCCAAGACTGGAGCAGCCGAGAAGTTCGCTTGTTTTTGGCAGAAACTTTTCTTGGATCCTTTACAAGCATAAGGTCATCCAAGCCTGATGGCCAGGCATCTCTAGCACCTGCTGTAAATTTCGTTCTTGACCGAGACTTCTTCATGCCGTATTCCCTAGATGCATCCTGCAGTGCAATCCCACTCAATTTCTTTACAGTCTCATCATAGCAAACACTGGAAGAACTATCTTCATCTGAGTCATCCAAATCATTTTCTACCAACCATTTGGCAGATAAAATGTTGTCACTCCCACCACCTCCTTCTAAATAGTCTTCAGCAACTTCTTCGTCAATGTCCGAATCACAGTCAGATGTACTCTCAGAGGCATCAGTTTCAGATAGTTCATTCAGTTCCCCTAGTTCAGAAGATTCAAAATCTTCATCTTGTGACTCCCCCTCATTTTCCTCATCTGATATATCTTGAGTGTACAATTTAATGCCTCCAATTGATAAAAAACTTGAATTTTTCTTTGGTGAGAATGTCTCAGCTTGCACTTCTTCAGCAATTTCTTCAACTACCTCATAATTAATTGTATCATCAGTATCCATTTCTTTTTCAGATAATGAACAATCAAAACTTGATCCATGTTTTCCCTCTTCCTCCATTTGCTTTGAGGATGATGCAACTGCACCTGCAATCTTCTCAGATTCATCACAAAATCCCAACCCCATATGCAAGCTGTCACCAAGCACAAAACTTGAATTGTGATAATAACTGAAATCTACATTGCTAGGCTTCGAAGATGGAGTTTCATCAATATAAGCAACAATCTGGTTCTCCTTGGAATCCACTAAAACAATGGATTGTGATGCATCTGCATCTTTATCTCTCTTGTTGCCATCAGTCAACAACTCATTGTGCAAACCCTCCTGTAAAAAAATACATTACATATATGAAAGATAGCACAACACAGCAGACACGTCAATTCTTTCACTTTCACAATGGACTAGCAGACAAAGTCAGCCAAGCTTGAAAAATATTAATAAGAGAGTAAATTACTGAAACCCCCTCATATTTAGCAAATCTACACTCAAGTCCCTGTACTTTCACAACTCAATGAAATAGTCTCTTACATTTATAACTATCAACAGTTAAATCATTCTGTTAGTTTGGAGCATGAATCCATCAGTCAACCCAACAATGGGAGTCAAACGCAACATTTTCTATATTAAATACCTTAAATACCCTTCTTGCTTCCATGGATTATTCATAAAAGCAAGTCCCATTTAAAAGGTGGATTTTGGGTTATGTTCTAATGCTAAGTGTAAACTACTAAAAATGATTTTTTTTTTCTGGTCTTTTTCTTAATTCCTTATGTACTCCATATCATGAAATAAATAATTTTAAGCTCACTGTATAAAATAATAACTAAAGCAAAAACAAGAATGGTATAAACAAGAAAATCCATCTCATTGCAACTGCCTCAAAGAAAAATAAAGAAAAGAGAATAGCAGATGTGACTATCTATCCAGATTTGTTTAAAATTTTTTTAGCCTAATGTGCTGGAGAAATGTATCTTTACTTGTTCCCAGATTGAAATTAATTAAAGGTCAATATTCAAAAGTGCGGTGGAACATCCTCTCCAAGAAGAAATGTCCAAACTTTAGGCAATTATTTCATAAAATATAGGAAAGCAACACAAAAAGCTATACAAATTTGGGTTCTGAGATTCAATAGCTATTATTATGAGTAGAAATGGAGAGAGAAAGGGAGAAGAAACATGGATCAAGGAAAAAGTTTGGTGAGAGGCAGATGTTATATCAGGGGTATCTTAGACAATTCCTTTATAGGTCACAGAAAAATTAACCAAGGGATTTAGACGGTGATTGCAAATGTGAAGGTTTTCATTAAGTTATAAAAATACAGGGACTTATGTGTGAATATTATTAAATGTGGAGTGCTTCTCAGTCTTTTACTCGTAAAAGAAAAGCAATAGCCTATAAAGACCAAATTGCGGCTTCATTCCTTTAGCAATGACCGATAGCCATGGACTTTTTTACATGAAAAAGAAACTTTTTCCCTGGGTTATCCAACTAGAAGAATAGGCCAACAATGAGCAACATAGTTAATTTGCAAGACCTTCATGTTATTTCTTGACAAGCGAATCTTCAAAAAGCATAACAGCTCTATCTATATATCTTGTTTTATGTAGTGAATAAAAAATCTGAAAAAAATTTATTGGGAAAAGAAAAAGGATGGCACTACAGAGAAACGAAATCGATTGAATTGGAGGTCAATAAAATATGCTTTCAGGAAAAATAATTTTAACTACTTTTTCTTGTAGCAATAGTTGTTAAGGCACAATGCAATAAAGGGGCCATGAGCCAAGGCACAAAGATGCTGGGCTTCAAGATATACAAGAAGTAAGGATATAAATTAAAACTGCTAATGATCATGATGTTAAGTATGTAGGAAACTAGAATCAACATGTTCTATAACCAAAAGAAAGATTAATATTAACTTTGCTAAAGAGACTAAAAATGATAATCCTACTCTCACCAAATAGCAGTAATCCTTAAAGCAAGAATATGATTTACTCTTCCGCAAACTCAAAATTACCTTCTTCCTAATCATATCCTCACTTTTGATCACTTCCACTTTTGCTTCTTCTTCATTTTCAAAGACTTTCCTTAAAAATAAATATTTTCCACATCTCCACGTCCTAGAACAATAGTGGCAATTAAATGAAAGATGCTTTTGCTTTCTTGAAATAGGAGAAGTGAAGTGGTACATGTTTTTTTTTTTCCCTTCTTCTTTTTCTCCTTTGATCAATCTAGAATGATAGACATTCTTTTGAATCCAACTCTAGGAAACCATATGCCAAATAATAATCTAACATATTCTTTCTTTTCTTTCAACCCATTTGTTCTTCCGATTTGATATTGTATGAGGGGAAGGCACATAAACACTCTTTTTCTTTTTTGCTTGTTTGAACCAATTAAAAGTGATTATAATAACACCAAATACAAAGGCAGTGTTAACAAGGCACATTTTTCCGAGCGCCTAACTTAAGGGGCAAGCCTTAAGGTGCGTTCTCATGAAGACAGCCTGCCTTCAGCAACTTGAGGCGCTGATACCAGATGACCCTTGAGCCTGAGTTGCGCATTTAATAACTATAATTAAACACTTCAAGATAAATCTTCACGATATAAATGAAAATTAAGCAACCAAAATTTAACCTCAAAATAAATAGTATTACAATTAAGTTATATAAACGTATGGTGCAAAAGAAACCAAACAAGTTTGCGCACCAAGTGAAAATACAACTTTGATGTCTAATAAAGGTTGATTTCAACTTCAACAACCACGAAAAAGAAAAAAATAAAAAGTCATATTGAACCCAGGAATTCCTAGTTTGATCTGAAAAAAGCCAATCATTCTTTTCTCCTTACTAAAACTCGCTTGTGCAAGTCAGTTTTCTTATCTAGTCTATTTTCGTGTTAAAGTGACAAGTAACAACTGAAAACGAATTCCTTAGGCGAAAATTTCTGAGCAAATATATGTATACCTGAAGGTCAAGAGAAGGGTAGATGAAACCGAAAGCATTGCCACTGGATTTGCAAGGTCCGGTTTTAGAAGCAGATACTGCCTTTGATTTTGAACCACTCTTCAAATTCGCATTAGGATTCCTCCCTGTAATGCAATACCAAAAGAATCTAAAGAGAAAAAAAATACAGCATTTCACATACCGTAGCTAGAATTTCTCCCCCAAAAACTCGAGAGTAATGAACTTAACTTGTAGAAACATGAACGTAACATTTTTGTTTTGCTCCAAACCAATGAAATAAGAATAAAAAGATATGATTTTTCTTTTATTCCTAAGCAAACAAACAAATACGTACATGAAAGAAAGGGAAAAAGGTGGGGAACCTGAAAGACCAGGAGACCAATCAGACAAGACTCCACCCTCTACAAAGAGATAGTTTCTGATTCGACCAGAGGATGAAGGCAATCTATTGGATCTCTTTCCGCTGTTGAATTTGCTGGTTTTGTTGCTTTTAGGTCTTCTTCTACCACCTCCAGCCATGGCTACGAATGATACTTGGAGTCGATTTCAGTTGCTCTTGCGAAAGAAAAACGAATTGATAAATGGTAACATTCAAGGCCAGGGTTTCGGGGTTCCCATTGTTGCCGAATGATCTGGGCCGTTGAAAGATGAGGAATTTACATGGTTTACCCCTTTTTTTATCCTATTTTTTAAAAATGCAGTTATTTTTTTTAAGTTTAAAAATACATTTTTTAATTTTTTATTTTTAAAAATAACCCTTTTTATTTTAATCCTAAATACCGTTATCCATATTTCATATCCTCTCTTCAATATCTCTGTGCACTATTTATTTTCTCTCTTCTTCTGCAAATATATCTCTGTGCATCGGCCATTTATTCTTTTCTTCTCCATCGTCCATTTCCTTTCTGTTCACGCATTGAGCCGTTGTATACAAATTCTTCACGCTATTTTCGTAGAGCGATTTTATTAAGGTGTGATTTTATTTTCTCATCTTTTTTTATTTTGTTTTTATTCTTCTTTTGTTATTTTTTTCTTAACAAATTTGTTGATGAATTTGTATTTTATATTCCTTGAATTTCTGGTGATGAGTTTTGTTGATTCCTGTATTTTGTATTCCGATTTTCTATGTTTTTTGGTTTGAGGCTGCAATTTGATACCATATGTAATGGTCTATATTTTTAATAAATGTTTTCTTTATTTTAGGTAGTTAGTGGGTTAAATTATTTATATTTTATATGTTTTTGTCTAGTTTATGTGTGTATATGTTTTACAGGTAAGTTTGGTCTAGAAGGAAGAAATAGTTGAAGAAACAAGCTAAGAGCTCGACTCGTGAAGGAGAGCAAGACTTGTGAAGAGAAGAAACAATGAAAGACACGACTTGTGAAGAACATCCGAGTCGTTACAGAGAGCTTTGGTGATCGAGTCAGCAATTTTGTCCGAGTCGTGAGGGAAGCTAGAAGAGGCAGCACGACTCGTGAAGGAGAGCACGACTTTTAAAGAGAAGAAACAAGGAAGACACGAGTCATGAAGGATGTTCGACTCGTTACAGAAGCATGAGGGACACGACTCGTGAAGGCTGTCCGAGTCGGTCCAGACACCAGTTCTGAAACACTACAACTTTTCATCTCACCTCTTCTCAACCACCAAGTATTTTCATCAGGACTTTTTGTGGCAACTTTTTACCATGACATCTATTATGAAGAGGCATGATTTGGGGTGCAAACTTCTCTATAATGCAGTAGAAAAGGGGGGGGAGTTCTTTTTGGATATACAATTGATGTTTATATAGTTGTTATACTTAGTTTTTAGGAGATGATGATAAAGGAACAAAGCCAAAGGAACAAGAGATACATCAGAAGGATTAAATACAAAGTACAATATCTGGGGAGTTTATTTTTCTTCAATTCTCCTGTTTGATTTTAATTTAATTCTATATTTTGGCTAGTTCCTTTGCATACTAGAAATGTGAAGTGACATTATTCAAGATCAAGTTTATGTTTGTTATAAATGAAGTATGATTTAAATCCATTTGTGTGATTGTTTTGCTATGTATGCTTGATCACCATATTTAGCATGTTAGTTAATTGATTTGTAATGAGAATTGGAATTTATTGATGGAAAGACAAATGAATTTACTCAAAGCATTGAATTCATCTTAAGTGTGACATTGAGGAATTCTCTTTGAGGGATTAAAGAATTGGCATTGAGTTTCATAATTTTTGTTTATCTCTATAATAACATGAGAATGCTTATAAACTCTAAACAAGAACATCTTTAATTACAATGAGAGTTGCTTTAAAGAATCCTTGGTTAAATTCTCCAATCATCTTCAATTGTTTAAATATTCTTACTTGTACTGAAATGACCTGTCCTTTCTATTTCTATGTATCTTTACACTAATTACTAAGTCATTCTTAATCCAACTTGATTTAATTTATGTATATTGATTTAGAACTTAGTTGAATACTTAATCTTCATTTTTGGTTGCCTATCCATCTACTTCTTGTGGTTTCAATATTAGATTTACCCTGTTCCCTTTGGAACGATACCCTGCTCATTCTATACTCAGTTTAGAAGGACTAAGGGTTTAAGTAATCCCCTATCACTATTGATTTCCCAGAGCTGATGTTCTAGTTGATTTTCTTGATTTCTTTTAAAATAAGGGTGGTGCATTTTGATTTGGTTAATTTGATCAAATTATATGGATTTGGGAAATCGAGTAGGTAAAGAAATTCATGGATAATAGGTCTGCAATTGAGAAAAAAGCATCTGAATGGCTCTGTTATTCTATTGATGTGTATGAATGATGAATTTGTATGTGTTTGAAGAAAGTACTGAGAGAGAAAGAGAGGATATAGTGATAAGAAAAGAGAGATCAAAAGCCAAATGGCATGGTTGATAATTAAATAATTAGTAGAGCTTTTGGTGGGATGAGTTAGTTTCCTTTGCAAATAAAAAACTAATAATGAATGAAACAGAGTGGAAATGGAAAGTGAAGGAGGGAAAAAATGAAAGAAAGCAGAAGAAGTAAAAAAGAAAGGAACATTTTTGTCAAATTTTAATATTATTGAACAGCTGTTCAAAGTTTCGATTTGGGGACCACACTTAGTGTTAGCTGTGGTGGTAACTATTAAGAGTTTTATGACATTGATTCTAAAAAGGTAGCACCTCAACTCATATTCCATGAATTAGGTTGCGTTATCTCAAATAATCAATAAAATCTTAGTAAAAGCACATAAATTTTGATTATCAATTCGATTTAATTAATCATTAAAGTTTTAATTAATCAAAAAATCAAAAATTTATGGTTCGATTAATATTAAATTTAATATTTATTTGATTTATAATTTTATAGCCATTAATTACTAAATCTTTTTAAGGTAAATGAAGATGTAGCCGTAACTCATTCATGGTGATTAGTAGGCTTCAATTTTGCATCTCTTGCAAAATCGATTTTATTGAAGCTTGGACAAGTATGCCTAGGTTCACTAACATGCTTACCATTTGTTAATTATCTAAGTGCTTTATCTCAGGAAATGGATGCAGCAACATTTAAAGATTTTTATTGTCACGAATGGCAAATTGAAAAGGTCAATGAATTAAATTAAGCTTTCTCTTGACAAACATCTATTTAAGCAAACTACAATTTCTATTATTAAAATATTTGCATACACATGCAGCCAATTTATTCTCGTTGCAATAAAGCTTCCCTAGATTCGATTGTAGTAGTGATTCAGCATCTCCATCCTCTCAGGCTGCATGATACAACTACATCTTCTCCTCGCCCATAACTTGCGTAGCTTTTTACACTGCAGATTTTTGATACAAAATCTATGTTTAAGCCAGATGAACCAATACAACAATGTAAAATGGTTGCCCAATTCCAATTTTTGGAGCAATACATGATATGGCAACAAATTGTATTTAAAAAAATACACAAAAATAAAAAAATTTGACAAAGCAACAAATGTTTCATTTGATTTTGTTGGTCTCTATAAGATGCAACCCATAGAAGTCATGCATTTGAAATATTGTAAATCTATAACGAATATATATATTTTCCATTCTTTTTGGTAATTTCTCTACCTATTGATTTGTTGTATGATTAAATGGAAAAATTGATTGTAGAGAGTAATTATAAATGAGATTATCAATTTAGTTTGGAATATTAGTGTTTAAAAATTATATTTTGAAATTTGATATATCAAATGGTATACTAGGTATACCGGACGATATACCAAATTTTATAATATTAATTATATTATGAAATTTAGTATACCGGTTGATATATTTGGTATACCATTCGGTATACCAAATTTCAGATTGCAAACATGTTTTAAAATTTAGTATACCATACAGTATACCAGGTATACCAGACGGTATACCAGGTATATTAGTCGGTATATCAAATTCCATAATGCTAATTATATTATGAAATTTGGTATACTGGCTGGTATACCTAGTATACCATCCGATATACCAAATTCTATATTGTAAACATGTGAGGAGCACTGAAGACTATGCTGTTAGACCATTATGCTATGCCTATGCCATAATAATAAAGTAAATAAAGTTGCCTAAAAATTTCACTAGCAAGGTGAAGGTTGAGGTTTCGATTTGATAGAGAATAGCTAGATAAGTTAAACCAATGGCACATATTTTTTTCTTAAACATACATGTATTAATGATAAATTATAAAAAAATGATCTTTTATTATGCTTGTGTGGAAGTAAGAAAATATTGTTGTTCATATGCATAGAAAGTGCCATATTTTGCTTTTCTATTAATTCTTTTAGACATTTTTACAAACACTTTATAAATAACAAATAAAACATGTTATAAGAAATATGAAAAAAATTCAAAACATATTAAAGATTAAACACAATATACATTCACTACAGTAATTAAAATGAAAAAAATTAGGAAGAGAATATGAAAACCAACAACAACATCATAGCTATGGTGCACTCAAAAATAAAAAATGCCTACTATAATTCAGTCCAGCAAATAAAACCATCTTGAGTTGTAATTCTGATTTCAAGCAATAACCTGTATATTGCTAATAAAGAGTGAAAATAAAACCAATCCAGTAACAACTATGTTCTTCCCAAAAGGTTATGATTCAAGCATGCCATAATCAAAAGCATTAAAAAAATATTCCAAAGCTACAAACACTTGAATTTTTTATGTTATCAGGTTGTATAAAGGGGCATTTTTCTTTCAAAGACGTGCCAAATTTTCATTCTCTTTTATCTGTACCACAATACAACTCATAAGAATGGCACACAACCATTTCTTTGTAAGTGCTTTGCCAGCAATCATTTTGGCATTTAATAGAGAATAAGTACCAAAAGGCTCTAATTATCTAGCAAATCACATTTTCAAACTCAGAAACCCATTTTGATAAATTAAAATCGTGTCCATAAATTGAATAAATTCAAATATACATGACTGGCTAGCATATAGAGGAAGAGATTACAAACAGCTCCTGCCCATGCCGTCTTAGTAAGTACGCCATAACTTCTAGTCACTTATTTGAAAAGAGAAAAGATTCTAATAAATCTTGGCACATACAGTGACCAAAAAACCATCTTCAGCAAGTCCTTGGCCAGTAATGAAGCTATAGAGAGCCTGGACCCTTTCTCGGCTAAGCTCTCACTTCTTCTTAACCTTGTTGCGAGGAGCTTCGAGTACTCAGTAGCATCAGCCTTTGCATCAATTTTTTTCTTTTTGTCAGCAATTCTTGCTCGCCTCCTCTGCAAATTGAGTGGATAAAGTCTATGTGGTGTAGCTGTAAAATTACATGTGAAATTGTGAAAGAGGAGGGAGAACTGAAGAGAGACTGAGGAATTATTGGAGTTTAAATAAGATATTTTAAAAAGAGACATTTTTAAAAATAGAAATTTAAAAAATGGCAATTTTAAAAGGAGAAAGAAGGGGAAGGCAATTTTAAAAACACACCTATTTTTTTGGTATTTTTATGAAAGTCCCTTGAAAGATCTGTGGGGCCCAACGGGTTTAAGGGATTCATTGGCTGAAGACACTGGAGGTGACAGACACGTAAGAACCATCACCACGACAGACGGTTACTTAGGTCGGTGAATCATGGGTCAGATGAGTTTATTCTTTCGACACATTCCTTTCTAGGCAAAGTTTATTTTTAGCAAGACTGATAAGACAAAATTGAAAATTTAGTTAATCGAAAAATTAATCCAACATTGAAGTATTTTTTTATTTGATCGATTTTAATTTTTAAAATTTAAATTTTTTGATTTTGAATTTAATTTACAGTTTAAAAAATTAATTGTTTTGATTAACCAATCGATTTAATTATATCTATATAAAATAATTTTAAAAACCCTAACATTTTCCCAGCCTCTCCCTTGTCTCTCTCACCATTTGCTGTTCTCCCTTACCTATCGCCATTGGCCTCTTTCTTTCTCCTCTCCCTAACCATCGGTCTCCCTCGCCATCCATTATCTCCCTCAACTCTCGCCATCCGCCTCTCTCTCTCTCTCACCTATTGCCATACATAGCTCTCCCTCACCTATTGCCATTCTCGCTCTCCGTCAACACTCGCTATCAATCAATCTCCCTTACTGCTCGCCATTAGCTAGTCTCCTTCACATCTCGCCATTATTCATTGTGAGTAATTAATTTCTCATCTCATCTCTCTCAAAGAACTGACGCCTTGGATTACATATTTCTTTTTTTTTTTTTTGGTTTAATTGATTGTAATTTTCTCAGTTCCATTAGATGCCATGTTCTTGTGAAATTGGAAGAATTGATATATTTCACTACACTTCACTTGTTATAGTTAATTTTTGTTGATGTTTTTAGTTTGAGTCCATGATTAGATACATGTTATTTACTGCATCATACCTTGGATAATAGAGAGGTCTGTATCTGATTTTTTAACCAACAAATGCTCAATCTGCTCTATCTTCTCTTTTCTATGATTGTTAGCCATTATCTATACAACTTTTATTTGTGAGTAGTAGCTAATTTACAGCAATTAGTTTGAAGCTAATAACATTAATTAGCCACTATTTGTTTATTAACGAAATGGATTATTATTTAATCGTAATTTCAAAATGTAAGATTATCTTGAACTTAAGAGAAAATGCAATGGGAAGAAACTCACATTGATAACACTATTCATGAATGCTTGTTAGAAGCTCGTATTATTTGAGTAACACTTCATGTTTTTGCATTGTTTAGATTCCATGAAGAATTTGTCAAGTAATGCTAAAAATTCACTACAAGAAATTTTATTTTTTGTGATAAATTTTTAGTGACTCATATAATTTGGTTACTAATTATAACTTGCCATAACAAATTTGTTAAAACGTCACTATATTATTTATTATTGTGACAAAATTGTCTTGCATCAGTTTATGTTTAAATTTTCGTCACTAATTGATTAATTTTGTGACGAAAAAATATTTCATCATGATTTCTTTAGAAGGGAAACTTTTCTACTTTTTTTTTAGGGAAAAAAAATTTAATGACAAAATAATAATTTATTGCAACATATAAATTTGTTACAAAATATTTATTTTTTGTGATGAATTATTTTTTTCATAATTAGATAAATTTAGTGACGAATTATTTTGGTTATAATTAGATAAATTTAGTGACGATAAAATTATTTTGTCACAAATAAGATATCGAAATAAAAAAAACTTTTAATTTTTTTTTGAAAAATTTTAGTTTCAAAAATAATTTTATTTATGAAAAATAAATATATCATAAAAATGAATATATTGAAAGAGATACAATTTCGTCACCTTTGATATGAAAAGAAAATTTTCAATCTTTTTTTAGGGAAAAATTTCAACAACAAAAAAAATTACTTGTGACATATAAATTCGTCATGAAATACTTATTTTTCGTGAAATAAATTATTTTTGTTACAATTTAATGAATTAGTGGTGATAAAATTATTTCGTCACAATAATTTTATTTATGACAAACAAATTTGTTACAAAAATAAGTATATTGTGACAAAATAAATTTCATCATTAGTACAATAAATTTTTGATAATAATAATAATAATAATAATAATAATAATAATAATAATAATAATAATAATAATAATAATAATAATAATAATAATAATAATATTTTGTCATAATTGGTTACAATATTAATATATGACAAATAAATTATATAATAAAAAATAATTAAATTTATGATAAATAAATGTGTTAAAAAAATGAATATATTGTGTCAAGAGACAATTTCATCACTAGTATAATCAATTTGTGACAATAATAATATTTTGTCATAATTGTTGGTAATATTAATGACAAATAAATTATGCTATAAAAATATTTTTATTAATGGAAAATAAATGTGTCACAAAAAAATAATATATTATGATGAAATATAAGTTTGTAATTAATACAATTAACTTGCGACCACAATAATATTTTGTCACAATCGAATGTAATAGTAGTTTTTGGCAATTAAATTGCTTTAAAAATAAATTATTTTATATAACATAATACAAGTTCATCCCCAATCAATTTTTGGAATGATCAAAAATATTTTTTCATCAACCTTTTGACAAAAATAACTAAATTATATAGACAATTTAATGAATTAATAATTTAATAATAATTTAAAAAATGTAAATTGTTCTAAAATAATATTTTTTTAAATACAGCGATAGATTAGTGGTTGCTAAAATCGATATGTAATGCCTCGCCTAAAAAAGTGCAAAATTAAAATTTAAAATTCTGAATTTACCCCTTTTAAACTATGTCATTTTGATTCCAAACATAACCTAGTTTGAGAATACCCTATCTCATTGCCTCTCTCCCTTTCCACACTTCTTTGTCCTCGCTATCCTTACTCTTCCATCGCCTTTGACCCTCTCCACAACTGGTTGTTGCTGCTGTATGTAGTCCTCGACCTTTCATTTGATTATTTTGGTATATTAATTTTGCATTTGATTTTTAGGCCATTATTCTATTAAATATTTTATTTGATTCATCAAATTATAATCCATTAATTAATCACTACTTGTGTTTTGTGTTCCAAAGACAGATTAATCGTTTAAAAAAATATGTATGGTTCATTATTAATTGATTAGAAATGGCTTTGGAATTATCTTGTCAGGATAGAACCGGGAAATTAGCTATTGGTGCGATTGTGAATCTGCTTGATGAAGTAGGCGGTGCGGTTGTGTTTGTTGAAGGTGTCCCTATGAAAGTCTCCGTGGATATGTCTATCTCATTTCTTTCCACCACAACTCTCAATGTAATCAAGTCTTTTCCTTCAATCTAAATCTCTCTGTTTTAGCTTATTTTTTGCTTAAATTGGCTCATATTTGAATGAATTTTGTACCTTTATTGTATTCCACAATGTTCAATTTCAAATCTACCAAATATAAACTAACTACAATTAGGATTTGACTAATGCATCTAAATCACTGATGAAAATGAAACTTGATAATTCAGGTAATTCTTGTTTGTATTTAGCTTTATGATTCCTCTTAAAACTTGATAATTCTTTACATAATGATGTCCTTTTTAAATTTTACCTTGATTATTCTGATATATTAATTCTGTATTTGATTTTTAGTCCATTATTCTATTAAATATTTTATTTGATTCCTTCCTATCTTTTGATTATTTTCAATTTCAATCTGCCAAATATAGACTAATTACAATTAGGATTTGGTTATTTTATTCCTTCTGATGATTATAATGTTTAAACTTGAACATATTTGGCATAATTATTGCTTAAAGCAACGTACAACGTTACGGCATTGTAAAAATTGATAACTGAGCATTCATACTCTCCTTAACTGCAACGAAGTCTAGAAATTCAAAGTTAGAGCTTGAAGATCATCTATAGAGAAGATGAAGGAGTTTCTCAAGTTAACCAAAGAAGAATCAGCTTCTGTTTCTCAACTTGGCATTCACCCTTACCGAGTTGGCTTCGAAACTAGCTTCTAGGTGAGTCAAATTTTAGAGTTAAAGAAAGAAAAACTTACTTGAAGAGGTGTTCCCCTAGTTGCTTCTTGAGAAGGCTTATAGAAGGTGGTGGACGAAGTGATCCGATCTTGAAAGCTAGCTTGTCGGTCGTTTTTGAATGGTGCAGTCTCCATTTGTCCCTTAAGAGGTCTTGTAAATCGATGATGGATGGAGTAATCGGTGCCAGCTTGTTAGTGATGGTCGATTGTGCAATCTTTGTTTGCCCCTTAAAAGGTCTTGTGAGTTGGTGGTGGATGGAGTGGTCGATGCCAGCTTGTCATATGTCTTGACTCCAATTGTTGAAATTTTGAATTGTGGTGCTCCTAAGAGACTTTAAAGAGTGAAAACTGAGGTCCTAAGTTAAGATGGACATTAAGATCCTAAATTTAAGGTGGACATTGGAGTCTTAAAATTGAAGTGGACATCGAGGTCTTGAATCTGAGGTGGATATCGAGGTCATAAAATGATGCTTCTGAGAGACTTTGAATGCCTAAAGACCTTATAATTAGGTGATTCCAAATTCATTTGAATCTTAAGACATAGATCTACAACTTTTATGAGACACCTGAACCTAGTTCAGTCCTTAAAATTCTCAAAATCAGGCTTGAACATAAATGACTTGAATCTGTTCCTGTACCTAGACCAGTATATAGTATTTCAGGTATAACTCCATATTTAGAGCTCATATTGATATGAATCCAATTTTAATAGAAACTAGACTTATTTTGAAGAAAATTTTATCAAAAAAGCATTACCTAATTCTAAATCCATTGTTCCCAGCAATTTTTCAAAATCAAAACACCAATTCTGTCCTTGAAAGTTTTCTAGGGGTAGTTGTCAGTATTTTGGCCATAAATCCTAATCTAAAAATCCAAATTGAGTAATTTTTGATTCATTGAAAATATAAGACATAGGAAAACAAATGTCTAGAAGACACTTTGTTGATAAAATGTCATCTTTGGGCCTAAAAATGATAAAATATTTCAAATTGGAGGTCAATCGACTAAGAAAAAGAAGGAAAAATCAAAGTCAATGGTCCTTGTTTGACTCACGGACCAGGTCCATAAGTGACTCACGGATTAGGTCTATAAGTGACTCATGGACCAGGTCCATGACTCACTCCAAAATGGCAAAATACACCCGAATTTAGGGGAAAAAACCAGGGGAAAAAAATCTTTGCTTAATCTTATCCCATTTGGGGATATTTATTAGGCTTTTCTAAGCCTAATCCTAATTCTCTCTCTTTAATCGTCATCATCATCATTATCTTCATCTTCATCTTCTTCTTCTTCTTATTATTCTTCTTCTTCTTCTTCTTCTTCTTCTTCTTCATCTTTATCATCATCATCATCATCATTATCATCATCATCATCATCATCATCATCATCTTCTTCTTCTTCTTCTTTCTTTCTTTCTTTCTTTCTTTCTTTTCTTCTTTCCTCTCCCACGAAAAATAAGTATTTTTAACTTTAAAAAATTCTAAAAAATCATATAAAATTAGAAAAAAGCCAAGAGCACCGAATTCTCATCTTTTGACAAACCGACACTGAAGGTAATATTCTCGAACCCTAAAACTTGCAAATTTAAATAACTAATTTTTAATTAATTGTGTAAATAATATTTTTTTAGTTTATTTTCTTGTTTATTTTGTAGATCTATTGTAATATGTTGTTAATTTCACATATTTGTAATTAATTGTTAATTTACTAACTAATTTTATCAATTAAGTTATTATATTAGTTAATAAATTAATTATTTTATCATATAATTTGGTATGGATTTGTTAAGTTAATTTTATTATTTTATTAATTGTGTCAATTATTTGTTTTATTGTATTAATTTGTTATTTTGCTTAATATATTAGGCTATTTACTAATTGATTGGTAATTTGTTAACTTAATTGTGTGAATTTATTATTTTAGTTGATAATTAATTTTTTGATTATGTTAATTATTCTTAGTTCTATTAATTGTTGTTTAAGTGTTTTATGTTAACATGTAAATTATTTGTTTAATTTCTTCATTTACTAATCAATTGGTTTTGTTAATTAGTTAAATATATTAGTTTAATTAGGATATTTGTTTATTTGATTTTTTTATATATAATATATATGTTAATTAGTATTTTATTATATGTTATTTAAGTTCTTTTTTGAGTCAGAAACATTTTCTTCCTTAGTTTCTGTAAAAACTATTTTTGTCGGCTGTTTTAGCAACGCTTGCCTTTTCGCCGCTAAATACGTTTTCCTTTAAGTCCCATTTATTGGTGTGCAGGCCTGTAGCGACAGGAGTTTAGGGCGACAAAAAATCTCTTTGTTAAAAGTTCTAGTCACGCCACTTTTTTTTTGTTGTTTCCCCTTTCTTTTGGCCTTTTGGCTCCTTTCCTCACCATTTCACATTATATATATATATATATATATATGTGTGTGTGTGTGTGTGTGTGAGTGCATGCGCGTGCGCATATTATATTATTTTATATTAGTTTATTAATTTACATTGTCGTTTCTTTTATTATTGTTTTTGGCATATGTTATTATATTATTTTTTGTGATGTCATAATTATTTGGGGTATTTGTTTAACTCACTAATATTAAGTTGTTAATTTATTTTTAATATTAATATCTTTATTAATATTATATTTTATATTTGTATTTGTTAATTAACCTAATTAATTAATTAATTAATATTTGTGATAAATTGACTATGTTAATTTATTTTTTTCCTTTAATTTATAATGTATTTTAATTATTGCCTATTTTATTGATATTATTTTGTTTAAGCTTATTTAATTAGTCCAATTGATTAATATTTCTAATTTAATTGTCAAATAGCTTATTTATATATTTGTACAATATTTAATTTATTTAATTCAATTCATATTTTTATTCTCATTTTAATGATAATATTTATAATAATAATTATTAATATTATCATTAATGCTTTTATTATTATTGCTATCACTATTTCATATATTATTATATTCATTTAATTTATCAATTTATTTTATATATTCAATTATTGTATTTAATTTTTCTTTTAATTTATTACTAACTTTTATTATTTTTCATGCCATATTTTAATATATATGCTTCCGTCTCGGGTCGAGTTGGAAAATCAAAGCGAGTTAGCTTAGGATTTCCTTTATTTTTCATATCCATTTATTTTTTCGGGTCTGTAATATTACTTACCGCATTTTTATTTAATTGTCTATAATAGCATAGTAAAAAATGAATTTTTGCACGATAATTAAGAAAACTCACTTAAATATCTTTTTATTTAGTCAATTGGATTTTTCTCATAAAATGGACCAATATCCTGTTTTATTCCAAAAATCACATAAAAGAATTTCATAAATATTCATGAGGGAACCAAAGTTTCCAAATCAATCAAAAGCCCAATTTATGCATGTTTTATTTATATTGTATTATTTTTTAATATTTTGTTTGTTGTCTATAAATGGATTTTCGAACGAAAAATTAAAAGATCACCAAATAATTTCTACTTTAAATCAATCAAATAACACGATTCCTTTCTTTCGAGTTGCAAGAGATTAATTATCCCATATTTTATCCAAAATATTGTCTTTTTTGTAAATGTGCATGCAAAGACTGATGTCCTCATCCAAATGAACTCAATTAATTCCCTAATTTATGTATGGATTTACTTTTAAATTTATTTTTACATTCTTTAATGCTTTCCATGCCATGCTTTATAGCTTTTCAATGTGCTTGAAGTGCACTTTATTTTCCTAGTATAATAATTCGGGTGAGAAAAGAAATGAAATATATTAATCACTAACACTTATTTATATAACATTAACAAAAAATATAAATAGGAGTGAGGTCCCAAACTATCTCTGATTTCGATCTCACAAGGTTAGAACTTATTTTTCAATATTTTATTGGGCGGTGACTCCGTGATACCTACCTTGTGTACCCAGTAGACGCCCTCATAGATCGATTATTAGCAAATGAGTGAGGATACCCCGAGCTGCTGTCTATGCCTTTTTGAGGCCCAATGCATTGCGGATTGGGTTAAATCCCTATCCATTACGAAGGATCAGTTTTCATGAGTTAAATGAATCTTGATTTAGTCTCGAGTCCTAAAAGCAGGCTTGCGAGAGCAAGCTAGATGCCTACGGGGTTTGACGCATGTCATATTGAGTTGAGGTCGTGAGTCGCCATTTTGCATATATAAAGCCTGCATTTTTCTACACTAAAGGTGGTGGGCATTTTAAGTAGGGAAAGGAAATGAAAGAATGAGAAAAAGAGAGGGAAAAGAAAAAGAAAGGAAAAAAAGAAGGTTTATAAAAATTTTCTTCCCCATCTCTTTTTTTTTTCAAATCTACCTTTCAATATTTTTTTTTTCAAAATATTTTATGATAATACTGTAAAGGAGATTTCTGAAAACACTAGAGTTCTTTCGTTATTTCGAGAAACTCATTGAAGGTAACGTTATAAAGCATTTTCTACTTCCGACTCATTTTTTACACGGATTAAATATATACTTTCACTCTTCAATGTTGTGGATTTAATCTATATTTATACAATTTACTTATAATTTACTCAGATATGGAAATGTACTATATAACAAAATAATATGGCTTCCTTTATATGTTAAAAATATGATATTTAACTTAAAAATATATTTTTTTTAACTCTTTTAAGTTATTGTTTTAGTAAATACTGTTGAGATATTGTCCTTTTAAATGCTTTAAATATTTTCATTTATTTTTCTCATCTTTTTGAAGATTTTAAACCCTAGTTTTGGCAAAGATGTATATAAAGTGAGCCAACTTAGTGTGATTTTGATTCGGTAGTCATAAGTTGCACCCAGTTTATACCTGTAATTCACTAAGTCACAGGCTAAAAATTATCTTTTTAACTTCGTTTCCTTTTTTTTTTTGATGTGTTTAGTTATTTATTTATTTAATGTCTCTTATTTATATTATGCATTTTTATGTTATTTGTTTGTTTATTTCTCCGCCATTTATATTTTATTATTATTATTATTGTTATTATTATTATTATTATTATTATTATTATTATTATTATTATATATTTACATATTATAATAATTATTATTATTTATTTGTTATGTCATTTTTATTGTGTTATATTATATTATATTATATTATATTATATTTAATATTTATTTATTGTGTTATATTTATTTATTATGTCATTTATTTTACTTTATTTATATATTATATTACATCATAATATTTATGCCTATTTATTTATTATGCTATATATATATATATATATATATATATATATATATATATATATATGCCATATATATATATATATATGTTTTATTTTTATCTTTTATTTATTTATTTATTCATTTATGCTTTTTAATTATATCACTTTATACAGTATAGCGTGTTTATAAGTGTAGCATGGCAGACATATCGTAGAAGCCCCATTAAAAATTTTAGATATTTTTATATATGTAGTTAATTATTATCTCTTTTTTATTTTCTTTTTCTTTTTATTCATTATATTGGTGATGTAATAAAAAGGGATTTTTGGCTGTTAAAATGAAAAATGTCACACAAAATATTTATATTAATTAATTGGGATTTTTATTAATAAAGTAAGACCAATGTTCTACTTTATGCCATAAAACTCACATGTAAATAATAAGATTTTTATAAATAAGGTAATGATTTTGTAGATAATTAATTTATATGGGAATTTTCCTAATATAATAGGGATCATTCATCCCATTTTTATTCAAAATACACAATAAAAAGCCTTTTTATAAATATGCATGCGGGAACCAATGTTCCCACCAAATGAGATCACAAATGAATCATCTATTTTCTAGATGTTTATTCGTTGCTTAGTGCATATATTTATGCCATGACTTTTATTGCTTTAATGCCATGATTTATAGCTTTCCAAACGTAATTGAGTGTGCCTTTATTTTATATATGCATGATTATTCATGTGAAAAGTGAGATAGAATAATTAATCTAAAAGCCTAATTATATTTGCACTAATCAAAGGCATAAATAAGAGTGAGGATTTAAATCCTATCTGGTTTTGGCCTAATAAGGTTGGAATACCATTTTCCAATATTTTATTGGATATGACTCTTTTTTACCTATCTTATGGTGCCCAATGAGATGCATGTCATGGTCGATTGCCAATAATGGAATAAGAATACCTTGAGACACTGTCTTTTACCTTTTTAAGGTTTGAGATTTGGCAAATTTGGTTCAATCCCTTAACCATTGTGAAGCAACCAATCATTCGAGTAGGGAATCTCCATCAAGCATACCCTAAAAGTGGGTTTCGATCAAAAGACAAAATGGTCCTTTTGCTTAAGCGCTCTCTATTCTCTTTCTTTCTATTTTCTTTATTCAAAAGGAATAAAAAGAAAAGAGGACATTTGGGGGTATACGCGTATAACAGTAGTGACTTCATTAGGGCCATAAGATTTTACTTCGAAGTACCTCTAATTAATATAATATAAATAGGCTTAAGAGTAAGAAATTTTATATCTTTTCAAAAAATTGCATTAGAATCATGTTAAAGCCTTGGAATAGGTTAGGTATCCCATTTATTATAACTTGATGCATTTTTGAAGCACAAATCTACGTTCACTCAATGTAGGAAAGTGTTAAAGATAATCACCAGCCCAAGTCTCATCCCTTTTGGTATATTAAATGGTGACAGGACTAGTCATTATGCTTGTGATGAGATAAACCTGTTGCCAAGGACCATATGTAAGTAGCCTTCTAATTGAGTGCCTAGTCTAAAACCTATGTAGTAGCCTAGATACTTCTAGTAGGTAGTTAATAAATATCGTAAAAATTTGCATTGCTTGTGATACGGGTTATTATGTATTGAGTAAATCCAAGTAAATTTAAATGTCCGTTCATTAAAAGCTTTTTATGCCCTGATGAGCCCATTTTAATTCAACTGGATTATTTAAATATGTAATGACCAAAGCCTTCTTGCATGTTCTTTAAATAAAGTGTTGTTATGCTTTTGGTTTTTCACTATGCAGCATATGCATTCATTGGGTTCTCTATTGATGATTTGTAAACTAAGCCCACCTAAGACAGAGACCGCATGACCATGTGTGCAGGAGTAATAAGGTTAGAAGGCTTCTTATATACATTTGTTGATGCTACATTGCATGACCATGCATAACATGCAAATCATGCATCATTCTAACATTTTGCTTTTCTAGCCATCATAGATTACTCAACTAGGTGGTTCAAGGGTTCAGATGACCACTTTGTTAGAGAGAATTCTACTGAATGACAAGCATCTAGTGTGTCAAAACCAGGTTCAAAATTGGGTTCCAGTGATATAAAATAATTGTAAGAATAATCAATAAGGGTAGACATGTCTGATAAGTGTAACAAATCGGTACTTTTAACCCCCAAGACCTAGATAGGAGGTTTTATGATTTTAAGAGGAAGATTATATCAATGATTACTAATTTATCATTCAACTTGACTACTGCTTCTGGTAATCAACCAACAACACCTTCTGTTAGACGAGTTGAATCGACTAGTGTTAAGAAGACTCCTGTAGCATTTACTATGGTTCCTCCCCCAGCTATTGACATAAAAAAGGTAGCACTTAGAGGTCTATTAATTAAGGATAGAAGAGAAGGGGGGTGACACATCTTGATCTTGAGTATGACTTTGTTATTAGTGATGATGAGGAGCTTTATGATTTTAAATAACAAAGAATAAAGTCCCAAAGATAGAAAATCCTAATAATAGAAAGATTGAGGAGAAGTTAGAAGCCATACCTAGGGTATTATCAGTATGAAAGGGGATCAGTCATGAGGATATGAATCTGGATAGTGAGGATGTTCTGCCTAATTGATTCCAGATGCCTGATTTATCGAAATTTAATGGCGCATTTGATCTTTCTGCATATATTGAGCAGTATGGACTCGTCACAAAAATGAAGACCCTCACCAAATGGCTAAAGGTTGATTACTTCAACCTTAGTCTAATAGGTCCTCTGATTGACTGGTACCATGGGATAGATAGGAGAACAAAAAAAGATCAGGATAGACCGATTGAAGAGTTCTTATGATAATATGATTGTAGCACTAGAATGAAGGTGACTTTGAGAGACCCGGAGGTGCTACAGTAGAAGCGAGATGAATCCTTCCATGAGTACCTACCTTGTTGGAAAAATAGGGTAATAGAGATGAAAAGGAATCCAAAGATAGCAAATCAGATTAGATTGTTTATTAGAAATGTCAGCCCCTATTTGAAAGGTGCACTTAAGATCAAAGGATTGAAAGATTAGAAATCCCTTAAGGACATAGCTATAAAAGCTGAGGGGGAATAGTTGGCAAAAAGGGCAAGCTTTAAACACCCTTATACCCCCTAAAAGGAATATGAGAGCACAACAACATCCTAACAATTTCATCTTATTAAATTATCTCCTTTGAATTAGATTAAACATAATTAAAGCATATTTATAGTTTTTTTCATTATAAAAATTATATTTTTTTAATTTTACATACCATTTCCATATCATAATATGCAAATACATATACGATTTTAAAAATATTTATAACATCTTTACATTTCTTATTCATGACACATGTTACATATCTTTTACACTATACAATACAAAAATAATTCTGTACCAAAATAAGACTTTAACCTTCACCCCTAGTAGCCTACAAATGTTGACTTTAAAATTCGATAGTTTTATTCTACACCTATGTACCTATATGGGAAGAAAACTTATGCTAAGCAATGGCTCAATGGAGAACAAAACAACGCAATTGACTTTTTGACAAAGTCACAAACATAAATAACATGTAACTAGAAACTTCACATATTTACATTCAATAACTAAAAATACACTATAACATTCATTTAGTTTTTAGATCACATGATGTATTAGCTGGCAAGACAATCCTTTTTATAATAACAATAACATGCATTAACTAAACATGTGAATTCCATTAATGATAACACTAGCATGCACTTACATTGCAATAAGTCACTAAAATATATACACTATTAATAACAAATCTCTTACCACTGTTATTCCCTTAGAGACTCATTCATTGCTTAAATTTCCTTTAATGGTAGATAACAGGAACAAACACTAGATACTGGCAAGTAGTATCAAACACCAGAGACAAAATAGTCTCGAATCACTAGATACTAATAGGTATTGAAACACTAGATACCTTTCGGTGCCAACACTAGCAGCTGCAATTACTATCCCTTATAGGCATGCCTATCTATCCATGACTATGAAAAATTCAGGCTTTCAATGAATCTTTAATCACTCAACAATATTACATTTAATACATTTATGATTATAGGTTTAATATACACACTAGAGCATGCAACAATATTAATACATCACTTATATTCAATTACACTTAAGATACAATTCAATATGATCATCATTCATCTTATAACATATAACACTATTAATACAATTATTCATGTTCATTTATCTTCATCAAAAGTGCATATATATGTGTATCCACTTATAGATCACTTGTATACATGCAAATAAGGTTCATTCATAAATTTTCAATCACTTAGTCCATGTTTATCACCTTATTTATTAACCTTACACATATGATTTTAAGGTTTGGTAAACATTTGAAAATGTTCAATTCAAGTTTGGAAGCTTTCGGAAGCCTAAAACTCATTAGCATACTTAAATCATGTCTTATGTACATAATTTTTGATATTCATATTTAGCACACATTCTATATTTTAATGTAAAATCATACATTTCATGTGTAATATGTCATGTTACATCTCTATACATGTGCTTATAAGGTTGTAGAAATGTTCGAGAAAGTCTGGATGAATTTTGATAACTTTTTAGTGTCTATAGCTCATTAATAGGCTAGAATAAGGTACCCGGCTGGATTAAACTTCAATTTGGTCGGGTGTATTGCATTCTATCCAATCCAAAATGCATCAACATGATTGGATTAGAAACCAATCTAGTCGGGTTGACTTAAAAACCCTATTTTTTAGCAAATAACTTTTTTAGTTCAATTTTTTAAGGTTTTAGGCTTAAAATATGTGATTTTAGGCAAAGTGGTCTTTTAGAAAATTATTTCCATATGTCTCCAGTTTCCATATCATTAAAAATTAGGCCGTTTGGACTTATGTATTAAGAGATATATCTAAAATATTATTGACTACTTTGAATGATATGGCAACAACTATCACTCTATTTTGAGCTAAATTTTGATGCTCTTAAAGGCAGAATCAAGTTTTGGTATCTTCATAATAATTTTAGGTATGTAAGTCTAGTTTATTTTGCAATTAGAATAATCCCATTTGGAGCTCTATGACTCAAGATAAAATCTCTATAGGTCATATGGACGCTGCACTAGAATTTTACTCTACTAACCTTTTCACCACACTACCTTCTTTAATACCCATTTTAGCATTCAAAACACATATTCATAATATTTAAACAATAAATTATATTCTAGCACTAAAAATCACAAGTACCTAAATATGCAAATACTCTTATACCTTATAAAGCTTGTTCTTCTATTTCTTGTTTCCCACCTTCTCCTTTCCTCTTCCTCTAGCTTCTTCTTCCGCTACAAGCACAATCCATTTACACATTTAAATAATTTTCCTTAACAATAAGGAAGAAAAGTAGGAACAATCCTATGAAAATTCACCTTAAATGCTAGATAATTAACCCAATTTATATAAACCCTTTTAGGTGAGATTATAGGCAAGATAGTGGTATAGAGATAGAGAGAAATTACTGGAGACTTTTGGCCCTAAATTGGCTGGCCAAGCTACCTCAAAAGGGCAGATTTTTCATGCCTTAATGAATGAAACACAATTCTAGAAATGTATGGTGTTGAATTCTCATTGGCTAAAATTTTTGGGTCTATGGTTAATTTGCTTTTAATCCCTCTCTAACTTCTTAATCACCATTTCTCTTAAATTCTCACTTCATTTATCAATCTAATCCCTAACCATTTGCATAAGGTCCCTATTTGCACAATTACTAAATGCCCTTAACAAATAATAAAATTTTGGTCATGCCCCCTTTACACAATGTATATGCTTATGCACCATAACTCATACATTCATATGCTCTAACCTTTATAGGGTACACTTTTGGGCCTTACAAGCTCTGCTGGTTCTAGCAATGGAGGTTACAGTAATAACTATCAAAGATATGACAGTATAGGATTTAATAAGAATATTGGCAACGATAGTGATGAAAACAATAGCAACAAGACGGCTGAAGTGTCGGCCATTGAGATAGCTTCATGTCACTACTCCAACTTAAGTAATGCACTATCCTAGTACCTCACTCATCTCATAAAAAAAAGGAGGTTATAGCCATTACTAGCCAGGCCAGCCAACTTATATAAGTCGAAATTAAGTCAATTAAAAGAAGATATAAATTAAGCTAATTTCATTGTATGCTCAAACGTTGTACAATTAACACAATATACAATATTTAAACACTTAGTTAAATAATTAGTTAACCAACTAACATGCATATTCCTAGCTCATTTATTTTCATAAATTACCTCTTATGTCATTTCAAAAATTACTTATCAAATTATACTAACTGAGTTCACATTTTAGTCCAATTACAATCACAATCACCACATATCTCATTCTAATTAATACACCTATATTAACTTAAGCATGCATAGTTTACTAGTTCTTTTCCCATAGGACTCTATCATAATATTAAAATCTATTGGAAATAGATCAATTATTTGCAACACATGGATAATCAAAAATTAAATTCTTTTTAACCAATATTACAGATCTTGCCATGAATATACAATATATATCAATGAGAATAAAGAAAATCACCTTTCATTGATGTTGAACAGGTGATTTTCCTTTTAATTAGGTTGTCACAAACCACAGTGTCCAAACTTGAACACCTCTAATTTTGATCCACACTAGAGAGGAACCAAATTAACCAAATATGATGGAAAAGATTAAGAAGACACTTAACCTAAATCCCATTTATGTTAGGATTTTATATGCAGGTTAAAAAATCCACTCCTAATGGGATTAGGTCATTTAAAATTCAGAAGAAATACTGAATGGGCTGCTAGAATTTGATTAATTAATTTGGGCTTAACTAAATCCAATTTTAGGCCATTTCATAAAAGACCTTGCATATAACCTATAAAATGGGGCCTTATGCACATACTTGGATTTAATTACCAAAATCAACTCCAAATCCAACCATATTAAATATATAGGTTTCATAACACTTATGAAACATATTTAATTTATTTTAATCTAAAAATTAGGCCTCTAAGGCCTTCTATCTAGGTTCTATATGGAAGCCTTCCTTCAGAGGGATTTTGTGCAGAAACCAATTTTTTGGACCAATAATTATTTCTCTAATGGACCTATTAATATAATTTCAGCCCTATAAAATTTATAATCCAATAATATTTAATTATTAAGTACAATGTTTCAATTAGTTCCATTATTGCAAAATATTTCCAAAAAGCTCCAAGAACTTTTCTGCGCATTCATAATTAATTAAACTCTTTAATTAATTATTTTCTTATTTATTTTTCTTCTCCCATAATAATATCAAATATTATTATCCTTTTCATTTTACCATTTTATCCTTTACTCTATATGTGTGTGACCTATTGGGTTCCTATCTATGTTGGCAGTATAATATGTAATTAAGAGTTCTACTCAAACTGGGACTCTTCACCAAGATTCCTAGTTAAACTATGACTTTTATGATTTAAAATCTTTTAAACCATTTCATCAATCCCCAATTGATATTCATGACACACTATTATATAAGTCATGAGTGGCCTCTAGCTAGGCATCATGACCACCTAAATGTCAGAAAAGTTAAGTGGTTTTGACTATACCCTTCCATAGAACAGTTACCGTGCAATTACTCCTTTCACCACACTTATCTCATTTAGGTTCTAGGTATGGATTTATGTCAACTCATATGAACCTAAATATGTATGTTCTATTAATTTAACCATTGTTTCCAAAATGCCCCTTGTGGATCCTTATCCACCTTGGCATCCTACTCTGGTCAGAGATTCTTTGAACAAGGCAATTATAGACTCATACGAGATAACTTTCTTTAATAAATCTAGGATGGTGAATCCTTTATTGATTACTCAACTACCTTAAGTAGGTCATGATATACCTAACTTTCTAACTATGTTCACCCCCGATTAAAGGTAAGCAATTATGGAGTCAAAGTATATCACTTACTACTTAAGATAACTTTGGTGATCTCAAGTCTAAGGATATTTGCACCACTGCTATAAAGAGACTCCTTACTAACATAGATTTAATATCCATGTGAGGATTCTCTTGGTAGGTCTCTAATGAACTTATTCTTCTAACAAGCATCCACATGTTAGCTTTGATCATCTCTCATGATCACAGCTATGAGAACAACTGCTTGAACCTTTCAAAAAGCATAACCTATGCTAGTCCATCCATTTTAATAATGTCCTATATTATTAAGACTGCAACTAGGGATATTTAGATATTATCACATTTGCATGTAATAGACATCTCATATCATGAACTCTTTCATGATTGCCTTTGCCCTGTGTTTATAATATCGAGGACTTCATTTTTTAATTTAAGATAAACAAACACATGTATTTAAACATAGTATTAATAAATGAATGTTTCCTTCATAAATAAAATGAGTTCATATACATGATATACATCCCTTTCTACATGGGTTCTAGGGCATACTCTCTAACAATCTCCCACTTATACTAGAGCCAATCATTCATGTATCTTAGGCATTTATAATTTATATTGTGATCATTCTTGTTCTAGGAAAGTGCTTTAGCAAGGGAATCCACCACATTATCATCTATGGGGACCCTTTCTATCTTGACATCATTTCAAGCTATTATCCCTAATAAGATGTTAGCGCCTGAGAACATGCTTGGATCGGTGATGAGACCATGGTTCCTTTGCATGTGTAGTGGCTCTATTGTTTTCACAATATAAGGGAATTGGGTCAACAGTGCTAGGTACCACTCATAATTTAGATATACACTTCTTGATCTATATTGCTTCTTTGGCTGTCTTCGAAGCAGTAATGTACTTAGGTTCTATTATGGAATCAACAGTTATTTCTTATTTGGAACGTTTCTAACTAAGTGCTCCTCCTCCCATTATGAACACAAAACTAGATTGTGACTTATAATCATCCTTGTTTGACTGAAGGCTGGCATCAGTATACCCACTTACCTCTAAATTATCCTCTCCATATACCAAGAATACATCCTTAGTCCTTCTCAAGTACTTAAGGATATTCTTGACTACTGTCCAGTGTTCCTCTCCAAAATTGGAATGGAATTTGCTTGTGACACTCAAAGCAAATGCTATATCTGGATGTGTACATAGCATAGCATACATGATAGAACCAATTTCAGATGCATATGGTATTCTATTCATGCTTTCCTTATCCTCTAGTGTTTGTATAGTATACATGATAGAACCCATACACCATGGGTATAAACCCTTTCTTAGAAAGATCTATATTGAACCACTTTAATACTTTATCTATATATATACTTTGAGAAAGACCTAGTAACCTACTGGATCTATCTTTATAAATCCTTATTCCTAGAATATAAGATGCTTTTCCAAGGTCTTTCATGGAGAATTACTTGGATAGCTATATTTTAACTGTCTGAAGAAAATAAATGTCATTTCCCATGATTAATATGTCATCCACATATAAAACTAGGAAGACTATTGCACTTTTATTGACCCTTTTATATACACAAGATTCATCCTCATTCTGTGAGAAACCAAGCTCTTTGATTGTCTCACTGAATCGGATGTTTCAGCTCCTAGAGGCTTGCTTTAATCTATAGATGGATCTTTAGAGCTTGCATACCTGTTCACCATTGCTTGATATGGACCCCTCAAGTTGTGTCATGTACACATCTTCAGTGAGATTTCCATTTAGGAAAGCTATCTTCACATTCATTTTCCAAATCTCATAATCACAATGAGCAACAATAGCTAAAAGTATTCTTATAGACTTAAGCATCGCTACAGGAGAAAATGTTTCATCAAAGTCAATTCCTTCTCTTTGATGATAGTTTTTTGCTACTAAGCGAGCTTTATATGTAACTACATTACCTTCCATGTCAGTCTTCTTCTTGAAGACCTATTTGCACCCTATGGGTTTTATCCCTTCAGGTGGTTGATTTAAAGTCCATACTTTGTTCTCATATATGGAGTCCATTTTGGACTTTATAGCCTTAAGCCACAAATCACATTTTAAACTGTTTAGAACATCTTGATAGCTTGTAGGCTTATCGTCCTCTACTACAGTTATGTTCCTATCTGAATGAATATGAAATCCATATCTCATAGGGATAGAACGTATCCTACTAAATCTTCTAGGATGTTGTGTATAATTAGGTTCAACTATATCTCATCGTTATGAGATTCAGTACCGGGTTCAATCAGATGATCTATCTTTATTTGTGGGTCTTGAACTTTACCAAGTTCAATTTTACTCCCATTATCCTCTTGTAGAAGGAACTCTCTTTCTAAGAAGAACAGTAAATGATATGAAATGCATATGTGACTAGTGTTTGGATTATAGTACAAGTGTATTGATAGAGTATGTAGAGATAATTTCAATATGTTATATGATAAAGAGTTTATGTATGATGGATAAGACTCCTCATATGTGAAGTTTTTGTAAGGAGAAATTAAGGTTGATTACGATGCTCTGCATACTTATCAGTGATTCTTTAATAAGCATGGGCAGTTGACAAAAAATTTCATAGTTGGGATAGGGAAAAACATGTGCATGATAAAAGAATATGCATTTGCATTCTAGTGCATATATGAAATCATCATTCACTCATAACATAGCATTAACTATCCTTTTTTACATGACATGAACAGCATTATATTACATGTATAGGTCCTAACTGAAAAAGGAAATCGACAGGCTATATGTTGAGCTTATTAATAATATAACAGTATCTTAAGGTTGCCCTTATTCGAAGATAGAGTTTTATGAGAAGTGAATCAAGTTAAAGAAAGAATCTAGTGAAGTTAGTAGAGATAGTATTGAATGAAGATTGATTGTAATAGATACAAAAGTACAGATAGAAATATAAAAATAGTAGTGATGTATATAAGTAATGGTTACAGATATAAATTTTGAGGACAAAATTCTTTAAGGGGGAGAGAATTGTAAGGACCCAAAATAGGCCGTAGTAGAATTCCAGGGCATTATCATATTATTAATGCCTAATCAAGCTTAATTAGAGGAATTATTATAAGTTAAGACCTTATGGATTAATGGTCTTATGTGGAAAAGGGTTAAAGAGTCAATTAAAATTGTGGTATACAAGTGTGCAATTGAAAAGAAATTATAGTTAAGTGGTCTATTATGATATAATTAAGTACTAGTGGGTCAATCAATAAAATAAAAGAAGTTAGGGTGAAATTAAAGGAAAGAAAGTAAGAATGGGGTTCAAATTGGAAGAAAGAAATTAAGTGGGGATATATTTTTAACATGTAAATAAATGAGGGAGTATAAGGATACTTTCCCTTCTATTTAAGCCCTAGAGCCTTTGCATGTTAGAGAGAGAAAATATTTTCTTGGTTTTTGAGATGAGGAGAATGAATTTGGCAAGGAAAAAGGAGAAAGAAATATAGATTTTCATTCTCTCCTTCATCTCTCACTAACAATTACAATCCCTCTTCTCTCTCTCTTATAAAATACATCAACATCTCTCTTTTCTCTTGTGAAGAATTCGGCCTCTTAACTACTTAGAATACTCTTAAGTTGCTGAAAGTTTCATGTGAGGGTTTAAGATGAGGAATCTTCAAGAAATTCCATAGCAAGGAAAGAGGAAGAAGAATAAGTCAAGAGAAAGAAGTCTTGATGGAAGATTTGGTATTCCATTAAAGTTTAGGGATCTTTACTCATCTTGCATGTGGATTTAATTTGAAGAAATTGAATAAAATATGTAATCGAATGTATTTTGAGTTGATAACATAGTTTTAAGGTGAAATCTAAAGGATTATGTCTTGTATGTGTTTTTTTGTTGAAGATTTAAGAAGTAAAAATCTGGGTTAGTTCATTAGGAACCAATTTTTGTAGAAGAAATTGGAGTTTGATTCTGCATTTAAGTGTCCTTAATTTTAACTTGAATTTTAATGTGAGCTGTTGCTGAGTTATAGTGAGTAGGTTGCTGTATTTTTAACATAACTTTTAGTAGAGAAGTCTAAATACTATGACAAAAAATTATGAATAAAATATAGTTCATACCTATATTTTTTATGGAGAACTCAAAGCTTAAATCTGCCTCTAAACATGTCAAATTTAGCCTTAAAATCGAAATTGTCTGTAATCCTATCATTAGTGTTAGAGAGTATGCCCTAGAGCCCATGTAATAGGGATGTTTTTCATATGTATGAAATTTATATTCTTAATAAAAGGCATCATTCATTTATTAATGCTGTGTTTGAATACATGAGTTTGTAAATCTTAAATTAATAAATGAAGTCCTAGATATTATAAACACAGTGCAAAGGCAATCATGAAGGTGTTCATGATGTGAGATGTCTATCGCATGCAAATGTGTTAATATCTAAATATCCCTAGTCATAGAATTAACAAGATAGGACATTGTTAATTCGGACAGACTAGCACATGTTATGCTTCTTGAATGGTTCAAGCAATGGTTCTCATAGTTGTGATTATGGATGATAATTAAAGCTAACATGTGGATGCTTGTTAGAGGAACAAGTTCATTGGAGACCTGCAAAGAGAATCCTCATATGGATATTAAATCTATGTCAGTGAGGAATCTCTTCATGGCGGTTGTGCAAGTATCCTTAGACTTGAGATCACTAAAGTTATCTTAAGTAGCAAGTGGTATACTTTGACTCCATAACTGATTACTTCCAACTGGGAGTGAACATAGTTAGGAGATTGGGTATATCATGACATACTTGAAGATAGTTGAGTGATTGACAAAGGATTCACCATCCCAGATTTAACAAGGGAAGTTATCTCGCATGATTCTATAATTGCCTTGTTCAGAGAATCTCTGGCCAGAGTAATATGCCGAGATGGATGGAGATCCATGAAGGGCATTTAGGAACAATGGTTAAATTAATAGAACATACATAATTAGATTTATATGAGTTGACAGAAATCCATACTCATAATCTAATTGAGATAAGAGTGGTGAAAGGAGTAATTGCACGGTAACTGTTTCTATGGAAGGGTACAGTCAAACCACATGACTTTCCTGACATTTGGGTAGTCATGATGCCTAGCTAGAGGCCAATCATGACTTGTATAATGATGTATCAAAATATCAATAGAGATTGATAAAATGATTTAAAGGAGTTTAAATCATGTGAGTTTTGAATAGAACTCACAATTACATATTATACTGCCAACATGGACAGGAACCCAATAGGTCACACACATATAGAGAAAATGGTAAAATGGTAAAATGACAAGGATAATAATATTTGATATTATTATAAAGGTAGAGAGGAGAATATGATAATAATTAATTAAAGAGTTTAATTAATTATGATCAAATAAAATTGTTCGCGGAACTTTTGAGAAATGTTCTATAAATTGGACCTAAATGAAATAATGTATTTCATGATTAATTATTATTGTCTTATAAGTGTTATAAGACTACTATAAGTGTTATAGGACTGATATAATAATTAATAGGACCATTGGAGAAATTATAAAGGGCCAAAGGAATGAAGAAGTTGGAGGAAGCCCTCCAGAAGAGGGCTACACGCCAACTCCAAACAGAAGGGCTTGGAGGGTTTTTTCTTGGACCAAATTAATTTATATATGTTACATAAGTGTTATGGAACTCACATATTTAATTTGGTTGGATTTGGAATCCATTTGGGTATTTAAATCCAATTAGATGCACAAAGGGCCTAGTTTGTGGATTTTGTGCATGGTCTTTTATGAAAAGATTTAATTTGGATTTAATTAAGCCCAAATAATTATAATTAATTCCAGAGGCCCAATTAATAATTCTCCAGCAATTTTAAAGAGCCCAATCTCATTAAGGAGTTGGAATTTTAACCTAACTATAAAAGGCCAACTAATGAGAATTAGGGTTAAGTGATTAAAACAAAAGGAAAGTCCTTTCTCTAAAAAACTCTCTCCCTTTTTGCGCCACTTCCCAAGCTAGCTCTTGGGAATTTCGGCTAGCCCTAGTTGAACACCAATTTGTTGGTTCAATTTACCCCTCTCTAGTGTGGATTACTCATTGGAGGTGTTCGATTTTGGACACTGTGGTTTGCGACAACCCGGTGCGAAGTAAAATCAACTGTTCAACAAAAATCAAAGGTGATTTTTCTTATTCTCATATAGTTATATTGTGTATTCATGGCAAGATCAGATCTAATGGTTAAAAATTTTAAAATTCCGCTCATGTATGTGATGCATGTAACCGTTTAATTCCAACAATTAGAAACAATCCTTAGTGTTTTGATGATATCTCGAGATTTAAAGATGATAATGAGATGATTTTTAGTGTTCCAAAAACTAGAAACATAGAGAAATAAGGTTGCTGAAGGCTACTTTGCCTAAAAATGATTTTTAAAAGGTCTAAAATCATAAACAAGATGAACTAGTAAATCTACTTGTAAGCAGAATGTATGTCATGGTCAGTACCAATTTGGTAATGATCGTGAGGTCAGTCCATAACCTAAAGTGCACCTATGTAATGGTCAGTGCTCATTTGGTAATGACCATGACCCTTCCCCATTTCTTTTATAATTAATTTGAATGTTCTAAATTGTTACCAAAGTCTACCTAAGCCTCCTTAAACATCTTTAGAGCATTTAACAATGAAGAAATATTGTATAAAGAGGTATAAGTAAGCAAGTATGAACTATATAATGATTAATGCCTTATAAATTTAAAAAAAGGACACTAGCATTAAAGTGTAAAGGTAAATGTATTTATGAAAATGAAAATAATATGTGTATATGACTTGTATATGGATAAATGTATAGTTATAACCTTGATGATTGGCATGAAATGATACTGGATGCATATGCCATTATGAATCACTATATTATGATTGTGTAATGTTAAAGATTTACATGTTTACAAACCTTATATATTCATGTGATTGCTTGTTGCAAATAAATGTATATATAGAGACATATGTATGTATAAAAGCATATGAAGAAATAAAAGTGTAATCAATAAAAGATAAGGTGCATATGCAATGTTTTCGTATGGATATAGTTGGGATGAAAGTGCCATATGAAGATAATAGTAAAATACGTGTGCATATATGATTGGGATCCAATCTTGGAACATGAATAATTTATACATTAGAGCAACTTTATTGGATATAATATCTTAGTCATTTATGCTTAACATGTTATGAATATGTGATGATGAGTTTGAGCATAAAGACACATGAGGGGTGGATATAGAGGATCATAAAGGTTTGCACATATGATGTTTCAATGTAATCAAAGTTCTTATGATTACAAGTACATAATAGTTATATTTAATTGTGTATATGATAGCATGCTATAGAAAATTTATACATGAATATTTATATGACATCATGCTCATAGATATACATGAAAATATATGTATGAACATCTATATGTATATGATGAGAAAAAAAGCAAAGTACAGAATAATAATATTTAATAGCATACATGATCACATGATTATAGAGAGTTATACATGAACATGTATATGATTACTTCAGACATAGTAATACATGAGTACAGTAAAGTATATGTACATATATGTATATGATTGAACATAGTAAAGTACAGTAAAGGAAGATAAAGCAAAGAGAATTATTTGCCTGCGTTGTGTCTAGGATGTGGATAGATGGCATGCCTATAAGGGTAATTTTGCAACTGCTACGGTTAACCCCATTTGGTTCTTAATACAACACAGTTTGGCCCCATTTGGGTTGTTAGTTGACTCCATTTGAGTATTCTTAATTGGTCCACCGTACAGTTTCATCCCTATAAGGGGCTATCATTTAATACCTTTAGGTATATTTTGATGGAATATGACATGGTATGAATGAGATGATAACACAGCAGAAAAACAAAAATTTTCATCATACATACCATACAAATCCAAAGCAAGAAACGAAACATGCAATTTTAGGGTTGTAAAACTTACAACTGTTGATGCACTTAAATATTTGGTTTGTTGAAGACCAGCAACCAAGAGTGATATATCAACCTTTGATCTTCTCCACCAATGCGAAAGGAACAACCTTTACGCCACTCTTCTCTATGTTCACACACACAATTGCAAAGACGGCTTAAAATTGAGATTGCTAGCTCTCTATTTAAGTATCGTGTAAAGGCAATTGAGTTGAAGCTACAAAATTTGATTTTGTACTTCTCTAGGTTGCTATTACTACCCAATAACACAAGAGAATAAGGAACAATCCTTTCTCCTTGTGAAAAATTGGCCAAAAGAAATTCTTGAGAGGGAGATGAAATTCACGCCACTTTAGAGAAGAAATTAGGTTTCACACTTTTCTCTCTCATCCAATATATATATTATCTTATTTATTAAGTGATAAATCTCAAATATACTACCTTAAGATAATTAATATTAGCTAAAGATAATTAATATTTGCCTTTATCACTTAATTAAAATAAGTAATATTTATTGCTAAAAACTCTTTTAATTTATCCAAGATAAAAAAAAGACATTTAATCAAATAATATCACTTAATTTAGGATAAAAGATAAGACAATTAAATCTAATAAACCACTTAAATAAAAATAATACATGTGCCGAAATTCCTTGGTATTTCCCTAGGAATTTCGGCCACATCAAATTCCATTTAAATGATTTAATTAGATAAATATATCTTTCGGCTTTAATACTCAATTAATTAAATTAATACATGACATTTAATTAATTGAAATTAAACCTTGTGGGCTGAATTTCTCTCTCTCATGGGCCAAGGTCCAATAGCAATCTAATAACCCATTACACACATTAATTTGACTTTAATTAAAAGCCAAAATTAATGTCCAATACTTAATTTAAATATTTTAAGCCCAATGCTTTATGTGCGATCCTATAGGTCCATTTAATGTTGGCAATGAATTAATAAATTAATTCAAAGGCTATATATATTCTCTAGCAAGATATTATAGCAATCCAAATTAAATGAAAATGCATATGGCATTTAGTGACCTAATGCAATTTTGCATAGTCCCTTATCCATAAATATCAGAATTAATATAAGGCATGGAACTAGTCATCCTTATATATATTAATTCCTTTCTTGATATTACAGTGACACTAAACTCTCAGATAAATAATGATTACTCATTATTTCATCTCGGTATGGCCATACACTTCTTAGTTCACTAATCAAGTGGCAGATGATATTTTTCTCTCTTATCGAGAGGGGTAATCCCTTCACTTCTCTCATACTCTCTAACATGAATCAATGTATACCCAAGCATACCTGTACTTGTCACTCTGTTACGAGCACGTTAGGTGTATGTCAAAGCACACATTAATTCATAAAGAGTTTCATAGAGATTTTAGGTCTAAGAACTCCGATACAAAACTTTTATATGAGAAACACTTATGACTTGTACCATGTAGTGTTCTCATGAGCGGATCGAATCTAGATACCATGTTCTAAACATGTATCTATGATCTCTGATTGACACTCTTGTCCTTATGATCCGTAAGACAGAACTCAACTTATCAGAGAGAGCATACTAGTCTTAATTCATATGTTATTTCCATAACAATGACTGACTAGGGATATTTAGAATGAAGTCTCATTTGTTTCAAGGTCTTACATCATGTGCCTCACACATGATAACTTAAACTGAAACAACATTCTTGGATGGTTTTATCAATTGATATGCACAGGAATACAATAGATAAAACAATTGCCTTATTTTATTAATTAAAGTGTTTTATTACAATGCATTGAGGCTAGGGCTTACACTAACAATCTCCCACTAGCACTAGTCCTAATTGGGTATAGCCCTAAGACCGAACGCTCTCAAATGAGCTTCGTGCAGATTTGGACGCAACTGTTTCGTCAAAGGATCTGCTACATTGTCTACACTTGCTATCTTACTAACCTTGACATCCCCATGATCAATGATTTCTCTGATCAGGTGGTACATCCTGAGTATGTGTTTGGATTTCTGGTGTGACCGGGGCTCCTTTGCCTGTGCGATGGCTCCGTTGTTGTCACAGAAAATTTCTAATGGATCTAGGATGCTTGGGACCACTCCTAATCCATAAATGAAATTTTTAATCCAAACAGCCTCTTTTACAGTCTCACTCTCTGCAATATACTCAGATTCTGTAGTTGAGTCGGCAACGGTCTCTTGCTTCGAGCTTCTCCAGCTGACAGCACCACCGTTCAAAACAAAAATGAATCCAGATTGCGATCTAGAATCCTGAGTGCTGGTCTGAAAAGCAGCATCGACATAACCTTGTATGACGAGCTCTTCTTGACCACCATACACCAAGAAGTGATTCTTCGTCCTTTGCAGGTACTTTAGAATCCCCTTTACAGCAGACCAGTGCTTTTCACCAAGGTCTTGCTGAAACCTACTGGTTATACTCAGTGCATGAGCAACATCCAACCTAGTACATAACATAGCGTACATGATAGATCCAATAGCAGATGCATATGGAATTCTACTCATGTTGTCCCTTTCCTCTTTGGTTTTAGGGCACTGTTCTTTAGTCAAAGGAACTCCCAAAGCCAAAGGTATATACCCTTTCTTTGAGTCTCCCATACTAAAATGCTTTCGTACTTTGTCTATGTACTTTTCTTGATTTAGTCCCAAGAGCCGATTCGATCTATCTCTATAGATTCGAATACCAAGTATTGTCTCGGCTTCACCTAAGTCTTTCATTGAGAAACATTTTCCCAACCATTGCTTAACCTTTTGCAATGTTGGAATGTCATTCCCAATGAGAAGGATGTCATCCACATATAGGACCAGAAATACTACTATGCTCCTACTAACCTTCTTGTACACATAAGGCTCATCTTCGTTCTTGATGAAGTCAAATTCTTTGACTGCCTCATCAATATGAAGATTCCAACTTCGGGATGCTTGCTTTAATCCATAAATGGATTTTTGAAGCTTGCAAACCTTCTTAAGATGCTTGGGATTGACAAAACCTTCAGGCTATGTCATATACACATCCTCAAGTAAATTTTCGTTGAGGAAAGTAGTTTTGACATCCATTTGCCATATCTCATAATCATGATATGCAGCTATGGCAAGCAAGATCCTAATGGACTTGAGCATGACTATAGGCGAAAAGGTCTCATCATAGTCCACACCATGAGTTTGTCGAAAACCTTTTGCTACTAGTCTACCTTTGTAGGTCTTATCAGCTTTGAGTTTGAATAACCACTTGCATTCAATTACCTTAGCACCTTCCGGTGGATCAACCAAGGTCCAAACCTGGTTATCGTACATTGATTGCATCTCGGATTTCATGGCTTCAAGCCAATTTTTCGAGTCTGGGCTCTCAATAGCTTTTCGGTAGGTAGTAGGATCCTCACGATCTACTAACTCAATAGTGTCACTGTCAGTGATTAGAAATCCATATCTCTCAATCTCTTGACGTACCCTACCGGACCTTCTAGGTTCTTGTGTAATGGGTTCTTGTTCCACAACTAGTTGTGAACTTGATCCCATTTCCAACTCATCCTCTATAGGAGTTTGTGGCGCTTGAATTTCTCCAAGTTCTACTTTACTCCCACTGTCTTTCTTGAGAAGGAACTCCTTTTCCAAGAAAACAGCCTTGCGAGCAACAAATACTTTGTTCTCGTCTTGTGAGTAAAAGTAGTATCCCTTTGTTTCTTTAGGATAACCCACAAACAAGCAGACACTAGATTTGGACTCTATTTTGTCAGATGTTAATTTCTTAACATGTGCTTCACAGCCCCAAATCCTGAGAAAAGACATATTGGGTTCTTTTTCAGTCCATACCTCGTATGGTGTCTTCTCAACTGCTTTAGTTGGAGTACGGTTCAATAGAAACACAGTAGTTTCTAATGCATAACCCCAAAAAGAGATAGGAAGATTAGCTTGACTCATCATAGATCGAACCATGTCCAACAGAGTTCGATTTCTCCTTTCGGACACACCATTCCATTGAGGTGTTCCAGGAGGAGTGAGCTGTGAAATAATACCAAACTCCTTTAGATGACTGTCAAACTCTTGGCTTAAGTATTCGCCGCCTCGATCTGATCGAATGGCTTTTATACTTTTGCCAAGTTGGTTTTCTACTTCGTTCTTAAACTCTTTGAATTTCTCAAAAGTTTCAGACTTGTACTTCATTAGATAGACATAGCCATATCTACTAAAGTCATATGTGAATGTCACGAAGTAGCTAAAACCACCTCTAGCATGTGTACTTAAAGGTCCACATACATCGGTATGTATTAGTTCCAATAAGCCATTAGTCCTCTCACCTTTCTTATTAAAAGGACTCTTTGTCATTTTTCCATGCAAACATGGCTCGCATGTGTCATAAGACTCTAAGTCGAATGACCCAAGCACTCCAGTTTTGTGGAGTCTTGAAATGCATTTTTCGTTTGCATGTCCTAAACGACAATGCCAGAAGTAAGTAGGGTTCAATTCGTTTGACTTAACCCTCTTCGTATTAATGTTGTATATGAACTCTTTGTTTTGTAGATCAAGGATATAAAGGCCATTTTGCAACATGGCATTGCCATAAGAAATGCCTTGGCGACAAATATGAGCATTGCCATTTTTAATAACAAAATCAAATTCATCATCATCCAAACATGAAACTGAAATAATGTTTCTGCTCATAGCAGGCACATAATAACAATTATTCAAAACAATACAAAGTTCGAAAGGTAAAGTGAGGTGATAGTCACCTATCTCCATGGCAGCAACTCATGCTCCATTCCCCACACGGAGCTCCACTTCATTCTTCCCAAGTAACTGCTTATTTCTTAGCCCCTGCACATTTGAACAAATGTGAGAACCACAACCAGTATCCAATACCCATGTGGTAGAAATAGAAAGGTTAATTTCAACAACAAAAATACCAGAACTGGACGCCTTGGCTCCATTCTTCTTTTGTTCTTCCTTGAAGAGAGCGTAATTCTTCCTTCAATGCCCTATCTTGTTGCAATGGAAGCAAGTGCTCTCACTCTCTTTGAGTTTCTGCGCCTTGGGCTTGGATTGGGCCTGAGGTGCACTCCCACTTGACTTGAACCGAGCTAGGTCATTCTTGGGTTTTGCCTTTCCCTTAGCGGGTCCCTTCTTAATGCCCCCTTGAACCATCAATACGGGATTAGTCTTTCGAATGTTCTCTTCAGCATTCTTAAGCATCCTATGAAGCTCAGTGACTGATTTGTTCATTACATGCATGTTATAATTCATCACAAATGGATCATAATCATCAGTCAATGAACTTAAGATCAAGTCAGTAGCCAATTCCTTTGGCACTAGTACCTCAAGCTTCTCAAGAGTATTAAGATACCCTTTCATCTTGAGTACATGGGTACTAACAGGAGTACCCGCAGCCATCTTATAAGAAATTAAGGCCTTTGTTGTCACGAACCTCTCGTGACGAGCTTGCTCTTGGAACATCTCCTTGAGATGCACCATGATCGCATAAGCCTCTTGGTCCATAAATTGCTTTTGCAAGTCAGGCACCATAGTGGCCAGCATCAGACAGGTCACATCATTGGAGTCGCTCTTCTTGGTCTCAAAAGTTTCCTTTTGAACTATAGAGGCGTTCCTGCCAGGTTCTTCAGGCAAGGGTGCATCCAAAATATACGACTTTTTCTCTTGCTTAAGAACTATTCTTAAGTTTCGAGACCAGTCTATGAAATTAGAGCCATTCAATTTGTCCTTTTCAAGGACCGATCGCAATGAGAAATTGTTGTTTGAAGATGCCATTTTCAATCTACAATAAAATTTAGCAAGATTAAATGAGGTCTTATTTATGATCCCACAAACCGAATTAATATCTCTTTAAATAATTCGTGTTAGTGATTTAATGTGGGCCAAGATCCACTTTTCACAACAACTTATTAGTCAAGCCGAGCTTGTACACCTAATAAGTTAAGTTACTTAGGTAGGAAAACTCCAATCATGTCTCGTACATGACTCTTGGATCAAATGGGCTAACATCTTAAGATGTTATAGCACAACCCATTTATTAGTTGCCTAGGTCCGGGCATCCCTTTCCATGTTAAGTCCAACCTACATTCACAACCCATGCCTCACAAAGATAATCGGGCGCATCTAGGACTCTTAGTCTACGTGACCGATGATCGATGCCTTGACATGTTTCGAATTAGGAAGGCAACTTTGTGACTTACTATTTTTTAGGGATTCATTTTATTATGGCTTACATGGCATACGCTTTGTCATGCATACATAGCATGCATATATGTAATTTCATAAAGTAAAGCATGACAAACATGGCTCCAAAAACCTACAACTAAGATTCTATACTATTACATAAGAATCTTCGAGTTGGGCTTCTCCACTCCGGTGGGCTTCGTCTTGATTTACAAAGTCTTCAAATAAATTCTATTCTAAGAAATAAATGAAACTTTTACAATAAAATATAATGGCACGCAGGCCATATTTAATTACAAAAACCCAGGGCCTATGAATGCACCATGCATATCCATTCATCACACCAAACAAGCAAATAAATATACATAGCATTCATGGATCAAACAAAGTCCAATTTTAATTAATTTAGCCAAGCCCATTAATGAAAATTGTGTACTTGAACCTTTAAGAGATGACCCCGTGATGGGCCTGGGCCGAAGCCCAATGGACTAAATCCTCTTATTGAATAAGTTCTCTTAAAAGCCCAAAACACAAACTAGTTAGATTTGTGCCATAGATCAACTCTAGTATAATTTCCAATTTTGCCATTTTTAATTTTATTTCATACAGCCCATAAACATTAAAAATACATATAATATGTGCTAACATGAATTAAAAAATAAAATCATGAAGAACACATATATAGTACACAACATTCATGCAAAAACAAACAACAAAAACTAGTTGTTTAATGCTTATGTAATGCCATAAAATGCACAAACATTTAAATCAATTTTATGAGTCATTTAATAATCTAAATAAGTCCATAAATATTGATTTAATATTCTGTACCATTTTAATCTAAATGTGTTTTTACCATTTTAATCAACACAAAACAAACAATGTTGATTAAACATGTAACAAACACAAACTAGTCATAGTTTTAAGTGATTTTAAAATTAATCAATTAAATTGTCATGGACCAGAATTAAAACCAAATTTAAAACATGTCCAGACCTGATATTTAATCTTTAAAAATCACTTACAAACATTCAAAAAACGTTTTTACATTTAATATTTAAAACTAGTTGTTAAACTTACAATTAACATGCCAAAATGCACCTAGTTTTAATATTAACATGTACCATCAGGTATTAGCAATTAAATCTGACCATTAATAGCTCCTAGAACATCTTAGGACAGTATATTAACATGTCATATTAATTATAATCCCTATCTAATCAATTAAAATCGTTTTTACACCAAAACAATGCAAAAAACTCAAAACAGAAAATTTTAGATTTGCATGTTTTCATAATGACGATTTTTAATTAATTTTTTCATGCATCTAAAGCACTAAAATAAGCATGTTTAGGCTTTGATACCACTGATGGAATATGACATGGTATGAATGAGATGATAACACAACGGAAAAACAAAAATTTTCATCATACATACCATACAAATCCAAAGCAAGAAACGAAACATGCAATTTTAGGGTTGTAAAACTTACAACTGTTGGTGCACTTAAATATTTGATTTGTTGAAGACCAGCAACCAAGAGTGATATATCAACCTTTGATCTTCTTCACCAATGCTAAAAGAACAGCCTTTACGCCACTCTTCTCTATGTTCACGCACACAATTGCAAAGACGGCTTAAAATTGAGATTGCTAGCTCTCTATTTAAGTATCGTGTAAAGGCAATTGAGTTGAAGCTACAAAATTTGATTTTGTACTTCTCTAGGTTGCTATTACTACCTAATAATACAAGAGAATGAGGAACAATCCTTTCTCCTTGTGAAAAATTGGCCAAAAGAAATTCTTGAGAGGGAGATGAAATTCACGCCACTTTAGAGAAGAAATTAGGTTTCACACTTTTCTCTCTCATCCAATATATATATTATCTTATTTATTAAGTGATAAATCTCAAATATACTACCTTAAGATAATTAATATTAGCTAAAGATAATTAATATTTGCCTTTATCACTTAATTAAAATAAGTAATATTTATTGATAAAAACTCTTTTAATTTATCCAAGATAAAAACAAAAGACATTTAATCAAATAATATCACTTAATTTAGGATAAAAGATAAGACACTTAAATCTAATAAACCACTTAAATAAAAATAATACATGTGCCGAAATTCCTTGGTATTTCCCTAGGAATTTTTGCCACATCAAATTCCATTTAAATGATTTAATTAGATAAATATATCTTTAGGCTTTAATACTCAATTAATTAAATTAACACATGACATTTAATTAATTGAAATTAAACCTTGTGGGCTGAATTTCTCTCTCTCATGGGCCAAGGTCCAATAACAATCTAATAACCCATTACACACATTAATTTGACTTTAATTAAAAGCCTAAATTAATGTCCAATACTTAATTTAAATATTTTAAGCCCAATGCTTTATGTGCGATCCTATAGGTCCATTTAATGTTGGCAATAAATTAATAAATTAATTCAAAGGCTATATATATTCTCTAGTAAGATATTATAGCAATCCAAATTAAATGAAAATGTATATGGCATTTAGTGACCTAATGCAATTTTGCATAGTCCCTTACCCATAAATATCAGAATTAATATAAGGCATGGAACTAGTCATCCTTATATATATTAATTCCTTTCTTGATATTACAGTGACACTAAACTCTCAGATAAATAATGATTACTCATTATTTCATCTCGGTATGGCCATACACTTCTTAGTTCACTGTTCAAGTGGCCGATGATATTTTTCTCTCTTATCGAGAGGGGTAATCCCTTCACTTTTCTCATGCTCTCTAACATGAATCAATGCATACGCAAGCATACCCGTACTTGTCACTCTGTTACGAGCACGTTAGGTGTATGTCAAAGCACACATTAATTCATAAAGAGTTTCATAGAGATTTTAGGTCTAAGAACTCCAATACAAAACTTGCATATGAGAAACACTTATGACTTGTACCATGTAGTATTCTCATGAGCGGATCGAATCCAGATACCTTGTTCTAAACATGTATCTATGATCTCTGATTGACACTCTTGTCCTTATGATCCGTAAGACAGAACTCAACTTATCAGAGAGAGCATACTAGTCTTAATTCATATGTTATTCCCATAACAATGACTGACTAGGGATATTTTGAATGAAGTCTCATTTGTTTCAAGGTCTTACAACCATGTGCCTCACACATGATAACTTAAACTGAAACAACATTCTTGGATGGTTTTATCAATTGATATGCACAGGAATACAATAGATAAAACAATTGCCTCATTTTATTAATTAAAGTGTTTTATTACAATGTATTGGGCCTAGGGCTTACACTAACATATTTTTCATACCTTCGGGTGCTATCGTATATCCTATTATCCACTTTAGAATAGTGTAGGCCTAATTCAAAGTAAAAGAAAAACATCATATTATGATAAAAGGTTATAGAAGCTTGACAGTTCTTTTGTTGATCTTCATATGATTTTTATATAAAATCTCTATGTTGCATATGGAAATTGTGATACTAAAAGAAGTTACATTTTATATATGCATATTTACTGCATATAGTATCACATGTACATATTAGAATAACAAGCCAAATGTATAAAGAACTTGTTTATTAATAATGTCTAGTCATAATTATATTGGTGAAAGTATATTCTTTATAGTTATATGTTATTTGCTTGAGGTTGTTGAATGAAGCGTGTGACTCTTATATCTGAAAGTGATGAAATCTTGGATGTAATTTCATGATTTTCCTATATTTAGGAATACAAGATATAGGTCTTGGTATGTGTATAGTAATGTTTTTCAACAATGATATTGGCTAATATGTATTCCTTATAACCACATACTTCTTGCTTAACACTGTACAATACTATGAGAAATATGTGTGACTCCTTGCTTGTAAATATTAATGGGTTATGATCTCATAAGCATGGGTAAGTAATACATACACGAGATAGGAATAAATTAGCATGTCAATATAATAGTAAAATGGAATGGGATCTAATTATGAAAGAGAATGGTATGATAACGATAACATGAATTTATTGAGATAATACATGAGTTGGGCACATGAGATGTATTTGTATGTGATTATTTGTCTTAGAAATTATTATTATTTGTCTATACATAGGGATTTAACTTTATTAACTTAAAGTTCTAGGATTTTAAAATGACTTTTATAGACATAAATTGATATTATAATGCCTTTATGAAAGTTAAGTAATACAAAGTGATAAGGAACTCAAGAATTACAATTGAGGTATGTAAATATTTATTAAGTGATAACTAAAAGGAACTCTTACAAGTGCTTGGCTTTGAACACAAGAATAATTTGAGAGTGTAAATAATTTCAAAAGGGTTATGATCTAGATATTATTATATCAAATGATTGGATTTCTATGTTTTGAGATATGTTTTGTGTGTGTGCATTTTGATGAATTTTTAAAGAGGTTGTTTACATGTTTTATGATCCCCACTAAGCTTTATAGCTTAGCATGAGTGTTTTATCCATGTAGGTTACAAGAAAGGATTTTCTTCTAAGGGATAATATCTGCAGAAGGATGGCTAACACAAGTAAGAGAGATAGAGACTAAAAGTATAGACTTTTATTTGGATTCTTTTGGTTAAAATTTTTTATTGGCATTAGAAGTTGTGTATGTAAAGGGCCTAATAGTTGTATTTTATAATGTGTAAAGAGACTCTTCAAGTACATATTAAAGTTCTTATGTTATTATTCAAATTTTCCATAAGATCATTAGACAGAGCTATTAAGTCAAGATTAATCCATTGATTATTGGATTATGTTTTATTTTAAGATCTTTGTATAATATTGTTATGGCATAATAGTGTAGAAAAACATATTTATTGATACGAGATAAAGTGATATAGCTAGGTTATAGGTTAAGGTGTTACATCAATCCATTTGGAAGAGGCAAATGATAAGCCCCCATAACAGTTGTAGAGATATTTTTTTCCAATAGCTGACTGTAGACATATCTCTACCTTTCCAATGCTTTTACTACTTTTAAGCCCTTATAGATCATTACACAAATGAGATTCACATCCGGTATTTAATACCCAAGATTGCTTTGAAGCAATATAATCAATATTAATTTCAATCATATGAATACTTCAAGTAGAAGCATCAACTTGCTTCTTCTTCTTAAGAGAATCTAGATAAGCCTTGGAGTTTTGTTTCCAGTGGTCATCTTTCCCACAGTGGAAGCAAGTTCCTTTGGGATTCTCCTTTTTGGTGGCCTTTTTCTTGGAAATTCCACTATGCTTAGGCTATGCCTTGTTCACCTTTTTCTTTTGCTTTTTGCCTTTAGCAAAAGTGATAATTATGATGCTTTTTGGATCCTTCTTGAAGGATCCATTAGCTATTTTGAGTATATTGATTAACTTAGGAATGGTTACTTGGATCTTGTTCAAGTTGAAGTAAAGCACGAAAGGTGAAAAACTTGGTGTAAAACTTGAAGCCAACGAGTACAAGATTAAGTCTATGCATAGATCATTATCCATAGCATAGCCAAACCTACTCAAATGCTCAATGTACCCATATATCTTTAATGCATGAGTAGCAGTCGAAGTGCCCTCTACCATTTTGCAGCTAAAAAGAGCTCGACCAATATTATATTACTTAGTTTTATCTTGAGAAGCATAAAGCTCCTCTAGATACAAAATGATGGTTCTAGCATCCATCCTTTCCTCTTGCTTCTGAAGCTTTGAGGACATTGCATCCAACATCACACATGCCGTTGCCTCACTATCCTCCATGTATTTATGATAAATGCCCTTGATCTCATTAGTGCCATCATTTGATGGAAGTGATGGTGGATCTCTATCCAAGACATAATGGATCTTTTTAGCCTTAAGAACAATTCTCACTTTCTTGATCTAGTCAGATTAATTACTGCCAACCGGCTTGTTATCTAAGATTGATCATAGGTTTATATTCGATGTGCTCATGATGATGACCTAAATGTGAAGAAAGAAAATATATGAGAGTTTGTTCATGTATATGAATGCATTAATTAGGCCTTTAATTAATCCATTTACTCATAGTATTTTATTATGAATTAATAACCCTCACTATATGATACGAGAAAAACCGATGGTTTTCTTAGTGGGCTACTATCCAATACTTGATAAGAAATCTGACCTTGACTGTGATCAATAAGTCAAAATCTATACCAATTATGTCTCCACACAACTATTGGATCATTGTGTTATTAACTCTTGATATGTGCATATCATATATGCATTCCCCAATCTTGCCTCTAGAACCATTAGCCTTGATTGTGGTCAACAAGCTAATGGGATAACTAAGATGACCCATTTAATTTGATTTGAACATATTTGACATAATTTAAACTTGACTGTGGCCAACAACTCACACTATAAAGAACTCTCGTTCTCATCTAATTAATGGAAAGCTTATATACCTTAGTATTAGTTTAAGGGATTTTTGTTAATTAAGTCTCATCATACATAGTTGGCATATATTGGTATACATCCTATATCTATCGCATAAATATAAGCATACAAATATGGTATAGTTATGAACTTTACTACATTAACCTTTCCAAGCCAAAAGGGAGATCAAAAGGTCAAACCTAGGTAATATGCACGATTCAAACAAATTTATCAAAATACATTATCTTCAATTTTGTTGAATCTCCATCTGGCCCATCTTGCTCCTTGCTTATGGTCTTCTTTTCTATTTCTAAGTCTAATATAAGTAATCTAATTACATATTACAATTTGAAAAGAAAATACAAACCAAAAACAAGTGGCCGGGACATGAAAGTCCTAATTGGGCTGAAACATGCATTATGCTCAATCAATTGGGCTTTGTCCATAACCATCCATCATGCCAATCATACACCCTTATATGCAATTATAATGCATAAATACAAAGACTAATAATGGAATAATAACTTTGTTTCAACTTTTGAAAATTACTTTTGAGCTATTATAATAGTGCGATCAAATTAGGAAACTTTTTCCATTTTGAAAACTTTCCATTTTAGGAAACTTTTTGCATGCATGTGTTCTTGTATTAATTATCAATCCAATTGATTGATTAATTAATTAATCATATTAAATAATTAAAAAATCAATTTTGGGCTTAAAACAATAAGTGGTTCGAAACTTACACATAAAACCCTAATAAAGTGTGTTCACACAAACTAGTTTTGTGTGTTTTGGGCCATTTGGGCTTTGAAAATGAGCCAAACGTGTATTAAGCCCACTAAAATCCTTAAAACCCATTAATAAACTTAATTAGAGTTTGTTATTTTAATTTAAATTAGCTCTTTGGGCCCACCAAATCATTTACTAATTTAAACCAAGCTCGTAGACTCAATTAAGCCCATTAAGTGGCTTTAATAAATTAAATTTAATTCAATTAATTCAAGGCACATTTTAATTAATCCAATTAATTAAAAATACATTAATATATCAAATATATCAGATTTATAAGATCAAAAGTTGTTCTACTTATGAACACATAAAGAAAACCAATTTATCGAACTTTTCGATTAAACTAGTTTTCATGCAAAACATGTTCGATTACAATTTTGTCTGATCCTATGACTTAATATCACATATTAAACACATCAAATATCATTAAAATAATTTTATCATGGCCAAATAAAATTTGAATTAGAACAGCTCCTTGTTTTCATTGAAAAAACTTCTCTATGCCTAGAGAATGATTCTTTGTAAATAGAACTTTTCTTTGTACGAAAAAAAAGAATGTTTCCTTCATCCATTTTATTTATTTAATCACACACATGTAGAAATCAATATTTTTTATTCATAAATATCAAAATCTAATATTTTATAGTTCATGAAATAAATAACTCAAAAATAGAAAAGTATTCCATGAAAACATAAAATTATAGATTCATGGCAAAACCTAGGTTCTAGTACCATGTTTGAAATACATCAGTTACATGCATCATATGCATAAGAAAAAATTAAATTTTTTTAACTAATATTACAATTTTTTCCATGAATATACAATATATATCAATAAGAATAAAAAAAATTAACTTTGAGTGTTGTTAAACAATTGATTTTTCTTCGTACTGGGTTGTTGCAAATCACAGTGTCCAAACTTAAACACCTCCAATCATGATCAACATTAGAGAAGAACCAAATGGACCAAATATGATGGGAATACAAGGAGGCCAAAATTCCCTTGATGCTAGCAAGGGGTGGTAGCTTGGAAGGGAGAAAAGAATAAAAAGACACTTAACCTAAATCCCATTTATGTTAGGACTTTATATGTAGGTTAAAAAATTCGCTCCTAATGGGATTATGTCATTTAAAATTTTGGTGAAATACTAAATGGACTGTTGGAATTTGATTGATTAATTTGGGCCTAATTAAATCAAATTTTAGGCTCTTTCATAAAAGACCTTGCGTATAACCTATAAAATGGGCTTTTATGCACATACTTGGATTTAATTACCTAAATAAATACTAAATCCAATCAAATTATATATGTGGGCTCCATAACACTTATGAAACATATTTAATTTATTTTAGTCCAAAAATTAGGCCTCTAAGGCCTTTGATAAGTGTGAATTATACTATATTTTTAGTATATTTTTAGGTATTTTATTGAGTCAAGTTAGTCTTAATTAGTTGGTTTTTGGTTTTTGTAAGGTTTACATAAAATGCAGTAGAATTCCACTCTCCCGAGCATGAATTTCACTCTCCCAAGTGCAAGGCTCACTCTCCCGAGCATCAAAGTCACTCTCCCGAATGCAAGGCCCACTCTCCTGAGCAAATCTCATATTTAGGCAATTAAAGTGTTCCTATTTCAATTAAATGCAAATTCTTCCAAGAGAGAAAGTCACAGGAGACATAGACTATTCTCGGGGAGGCTATATAAAGAGTTAAAGACATCAAGAGAAGAGAACTTTGAACCTTACAAAATTTTCCTTCATCAATATTCATTAGCTTAGGTTTAATTTTGTATCAACTTTATTCTACTTTGTTCTAGCTTTTAATATGAAGTACGAGTAGTTTTCTTTAACTTTTGCTAAAGGATACTTGAATCCTTAATCTTGTATTGTAATGACCTAATTTGTGCTTAATATGATACAAGTTGATTATTTTTTGGTTTTATGCAAATTCTTACTTTTGATCATCTATAATTTGATTGTTAACTTATTTGAATTAATAGTTGACAATTGGTTTATGCATGATTATTGGTTTGCATGTTCTTAGGTTAATTTATTATTCTTAATGCATGATTATGTCCTGAGTTAAGGTATAGTGGTGTGTTGGTCATAATAGATTAAGATTAAGAAAAGTTAAAATCAAGAATAGATGAAAGTTAAATTTACTTGCAAAAGAATTTAATAGACATCTAGGAGGTAAAAATTAGATCTTTATGTTAAGTATTGAATTATTCAAAAAAAGAAGTTTAATGCTTATGAATGATAATCTCGATGTAAGTTATCTTGCCTTATTTATCTGATTTCTTCATAATCACTTGTGTCCCCTTTTTTGTTAAGTCATTTCAATATAAGGTTAAGGTGGATAGTCCTTTAGCAGAAGTTACCCTTAGTATTGAATTTTACCAACTTTAATTGATTGCTTTGTTTAAGTTTTATTTATTAAATCTTCTATCACCATCACAACTTGGGATTTATTTTATTCTTTCACACATTTTTCACTTTATAATTTGAAACAAGTTGTATCATCACAGTTTCCTTTGGGTACGATATTTGGGATCTTAAATTATATATCCCTATATTATTGGCCGATCTAGTATACTTTCTAGACACCGGTTAGCCTTATATCTTGGTTCTGCATGGAAGCCTTCCTTCAAAGGGCTTTTACGCAGAAACCAATCTTTTGGACCAATAATTATTTCTCCAATGGACCTATTAGCATTATTTCAGCCCTATAAAATTTATATTCCAATAATATTTAATTATTAAATACAATATTTCAATTATTTCCATTATTGCAAAACATTTCCAAAAAGTTCTGTGAACTTTTCTACTTATGCATAAATAATTAAACTCTTTAATTAATTATTTTCTTATTTATTTTTCTTCTCTCATAATAATATCAAATATTATTATTCTTTTTATTTTATCATTTTATCCTTTACTTTATATGTGTGTGACTTATTGGATTCCTATCTTTGTTGGCAGTATAATATGTAATACATATAAGTACATACACACACACACACACACACACACATACATACATACATATATATATGTATATATATACATATATGTATACACACACATAGAGAGATATATATATATACATACATATATATATGTGTGTGTGTGTGTGTGTGTGTATGTACTTATATGTATATATATATATACATACACACACACACACACACACACACATATATATACATACACGCACATATATATATACACACACACATAATATAGCTCTCGAGCCATTCAGTCCGGTCTAATCTATATTGTTGCAGTACTGCTATGTTCTCTTAATTGGCATGCCAACCCTATCATATACCTCCAATTCTTATCTGGTTTTACTAAGGGCAATTATAACTAAGTTCATATTTCATTTCTCTATTTAATCCACTCTCACTTCATAACCTTTTCTTGCGATCACTATGATGTTGTGAATTATCTAATTTATGTTCTTGTTTAAGAGTTTAAAATAAATCCCTCGTGTGTACACATGTATCAGTCAAGGTATTTCAAGGTAACACTTATAAGTAACTTGTGTGAAATCATGATAAAATTCATAAATTAAAGCCAATTAAACATAATTTATTAGGAATCACTTGAATCATATTTAAGATCAATTCATGACTTAAAAATTTAATTTTGGTTTTCATTAATGTCTTCCTTCAATTACATATTTATAATAAAATGTTTTTCAATCTAATTAAACAAAACAATATACATTTTACAAGTCTAACAATTAACATAATATAGGTAAAATGACAATTTTGAAATCTAAAACCTTATAATTCAATTAAAATATTTCATACAACCCTTTTAACATCTAATTAGTTATTTATAACATTAATTTTATAAAACTCTAATCCATTCATCAAAAACCATAACTTGCATAATATATGCTATTTGACAATTTTGCAATTTAAACCCCTGTAATTTAATTAAATCATCTCATATTATTCATTTAACACTCAAATAGATATTTATAACATCAATTCATAAAAATACTACTCCACATACCAAAAATCTTTACTTACATAATATACAAAATTAGAGGAAAATAGAATTACATGAACACATACCTATTTTGCTGTCTATTTCCTTTAATTTTAGTCTCTAAAAGCTTTAATTTGTTAATTTCTCTCCATTTCCTTATTTTTTATGCTTAATTCACCTTCTCTTTCTTTATAACCCACAAATTCAACATAAACCCTTTAATAAAAAATGTATAAACACTTAAATTAAAGTAATTCTAACTAATTGTTTATTCAAATTCCCAAATAACTTAATAAATATTTAAATTTAACATTTTCTACAATTTTCTCCAAAATCCCTAGGTCTAAATCTCTTCTTTATCTTTCAAATTCCTACCACAATTCACTAAATAAGGGGTTAATGAAACTTACTTCATGTATAAATGGGGAAAATTACAGCAAAAGGGATAAAAATAGAGAAGGAAATCGAAGCAAAGAGGAAGACGGGGCTTTTGCTCTAGCGCAAAGGAAGGGAAGAAAGAAGAAAAAGACAGATAAGAATGCTGGAGGGTTATAGTAGCAGCGACAACAGGGTGACTAGAGGAGGGAGGAAGAAGAAAGCAGAAAAGAAGAAAGAAAAAAGAATAAGGCGATGGAGAAGGAGGGTTTTTCCTCCTAGAAATTAGGCGGCCAACAAAATAAACCCCACCTTAAAACGGCTTAGGTTTGGGTGTGGAGGTGTAAAAATTACAATTTAATCCCACAAAATCTCTATTCAGTCCTTTTTGCCATTTTTTCTAATTTTTAAGTCCCGATTCAAGTATAATTTTAAACATTAATTTCTCCATTTCCTCCACTATTATTATTTTCATTATTATTTACTCTCACTCATTTTTATTCTACTTTTATTGGGTCATCTCTAAGGTTGGGTCAGTCCAACAATGCTATTCGGGTATCTATAATTTAGGGTATTACAATTCTTTCACTCTAAAATAAAAATTTTATCCTTTAAATTTACCCATGTCAACTAACTTTTGTAAATCTTTCTCATAATTTCCTTTGATTCTCACAAGGCTTTTTCAACTTTATGATTTCTCCATAGTACTTTTATTGGTTCCATTGACTTTTTCCTTAGCTATTTTGTCTCTCTTGCTAAAAATTTCACTTGCTTTTCTTTATAAGTTAGATATGATTGTACTTTAATATCTTTTAGTTTTATGAAATGTGATGGATCAAATCGGTATCTTCTTAACATCGACACATGGAAGATATTATTAATCCTTTCTAACTCTTATGGCAAGTGTAATCTGTAGGCTATCGATCCCACACGTTCAATAATATTAAAAGGATCAATAAATATGGGAACTAATTTACCCTTTTTACCAAACCGTAGCACTTTTTTCCATAGAAAAAACTTTAAGAAGGCATTATCCCCAACTGCATATTCAATGTCTCTTCTCTTTAAATTTGCATATGAATTCTAATAATCAGAAGCATCTTTTAATCTCTCTTTGATAATCTTCACTTTATCCTCGGTTTCCCTTATCAGTTTAGGACCCACAATCTTATGTTCTCTAAGTTTTGTCCAACATAAAGGAGTCCTGCTTCCTACCATAAAGTGCCTCATAAGGTGCCATCTGTATGCTGGCTTAATAGCTGTTGTTGTATGCAAATTCAATCAATGGAATGTATTTATCCTAGCTTCCTTCAAAGTCAATGACATAACTCCTAAGCATATCTTCCAGTACTTGGTATATTATTTTCATGTTATTATCATAATTTCAATTTATTACATATTTATGTGTAATCATTAAAGATTACTTGAATTACTCTATTAAACTATTTATCTATTTGAGGATGCAAGGCTATACTAAAATTACATGTTGTACTTAAGGCCTTTTGTAATTTCTTCAAAATTGTCAAAGTAAATTTTGGATCTTGATCGAATATGATGGATGATAGAACTCTATGTAATTGGGCTATCTTATTGATATACAATTTTGCTAACTTTGAGAGTTAATAGTCAGTTCCGATAGGCAAAAAGTGAGCTAACTTGGTAAATTTATCTACAATCAGCCATATGGCATTGTGCCACTTCTTAGTTTGAAGCAAACCAACCATAAAATCCATCATGATTTGATCCTATTTCCAGTCAAGTATTGCTATTAGTTGAAGTAAACTTGAGGGAACTCAATGTTCTTCTTTGACCTGTTGACACGTTTGGCATTTGGAAACATATTTTGCATTGCCTCTTTTCATACCTAGCCACCAAAAATGTGTCTTCAAGTTTTTGTTGGTTTATTATCACATTACATCACATGTAAAGGGTGGAATTTAAAATTTTTATAAACCAAAATTTATCATCTAGTAAAAAAAATTGAATTTCCTAGCTAAATTTTAGAACTTTACTGTATGTGTTTGTTGAACAGTTGTTAAGCATCTCATCGGGTTATCGTAAACCACTAGTTTCCTTACTTCAAGGTACCTTTAAGGTATGCACATAAGAAGTAAAGTCTAAGAACTTCTCAAGGGGTATTAATGGCCAAAATTGGCTTACATACTAGTGAAGCCAATTCGGCTAGAAGAGAAAAGGAGAAGAGAATAAGGTTTGGCAGCTAGTCGACTTAGGGCTCTAAGAGTTCTAATCAAATTAAGACTTTAAAGTTCTAATCAAATTAGGACTTTAAGAATCCTGGTCAAGCTATGATTTTAAGAGTCTTTATTGAACTATGACTTTAAGAGTCCTAGTCAAATATGACTCTAAGAGTCCTAGTCGAATTGTGACTCTTATGATTTAAACTCTTTTAAATAATAATATTAATTCTCAATTGATATTTTCCATACATTATTGTACAAGTCATGAAAGGCTTCTAGTTAAGCATCATGACTACCCAAATGACAGGAATTCAGTGGTTTCCACTTTTACCCTTCCATATCAAATTTCCATGCAATCACTCCTTTCACCATTCTTCTAATCTCATTCATGAATTGAATATGGACATGTATCAATTCTTTCATGAACTTATTGTATTCTCATACTTTTATCTTTATTCCCAAAATTCCCTTATAAATCTCATTCACCTCGCATTCTAACTTGGCCAAGCTTTTCAGAATAAAGATGTGTAGAAATACTTGAGATAAAACTCCTCATTATAACTGAGGTGGTAAATTTGTTATTGGTCACTCTACTACCTTCAAGTAGTTCATGTTATACCCAATCTTCGAGCTATGTATACCCCTTCATGGAGTAAAAGCACACGAGTCAAAGTATAACACTTGCTACTTGAGATACCTTATGATCTCAAGTCTAAGGATACTTGCACAACGAATATGATGAGATGAGTCACTAATATAGTATAAGTATCCATGTGAAGTTTCTCATGATATGTCTCCAATAAACTTTTTCTTTTAATAGGCATCCATATGTTGACTTTGATTATCTCAATAATCACAAATAATAAGAACTATTGTTTGAACTATTTAAGAAGTATAACATATGATAGCCATCTATTTTAACAAAATCCTATCTTATTAATACTATAACTAGGGATAATTTAGGTATTACAACATTTACATAAAATAGGTATCTCATATCATGAATTCTTCATGATTATCTTTGTACTGTGTTTATATACCAAGGACTACATTTAATAGTTTAAGTCATATGCATGCAAATGTTATTACACAAAGGTACTAAATAACATATGAATGCCTTATTATTATTATTATTTAGATAGGATGTTTTATATATGGATAAAAACCCAATTACATATGGGCTCTAGGGTATATCACTAACAATCTTGACACATTTTTGTGCTTCTTAAGTGCATAGCATAAGAACTACTGTGGGCTTCCTTCATGTTGTTCGTTTTTAGTTTATCAACATTAGGGACACAGATTCTATCTTTGAAGTATAAACAACCATCTTCTTTGACTTCACATTCACTATCCTTCCCCTCTTGGATTTGTGTAATAATAGACACTAGCTTTTCATCTTACATCTATGCTTTTTTGACTTGTTGCATTAAGTTTGGTCTAAGCCTCAACTCCACCACAAGGGCACCATCACTTGCTATACATAATTTGACATTCATAGCTCTTAAAGTTGAACAAAAACTTTTAAATCATTATTTGTACATAACCTTACTATGTAATTAATCTTAAAGTCTTAATTCGATTATTTAAGATGTACCTGACAATGATTTCCTAGTAAAAGCATCAGCCACAACATTTGCTTTTCCTGGGTTATAGTCGATAACACAATCATAATCTTTAATCAAATCTATCCATCATCTTTGCCTCAGGTTTAACTCTTTCTGTGTAGAGAAATATTTGAGACTCATGTGATCCGTATAAATATAACATTTTCCCTATATATATAATGCCTCCAAATCTTCAAGGGAAAGACTATGGCTGCTAACTCTAGATCATAGGCTAAGTAATTCATTTCATAAGGCTTAAGTTGCCTAGAAGAATAGGTAATTACCTTTCCTTCTTGCATAAGTACACAACCTAGCCCATTATTTAAGGCATCACTATAGATCACAAAGTCTTTACCAGGCATGAATTGTATGAGAGCAGACGCTTCAATCAACATGGCCATTAGCTTCTCAAAAATTTCCTGAAATTTGTCATTGTACAAAAATTTTGTATTTTTTTTTGAAGTAACTTGGCCATAAGCATTGTAATAATGGAAAACCCTTTAACAAACCTTCTATAATACCCTGTCAAACCTAAGAAACTTTTGCTTTTCATAACATTCTTAGGTGGCTTCCATTCTAGGATAGCTTCTATCTTCTTAGGGTTGATTTTGATCCCATCAGCAGATATAACATAACCAACAAAAGAAACTTTATCAAGCTCGAATTCACATTTACTAAATTTAACATAAATCTACTTATCCCTTAATATCTATAGGACAATCCTTAAATGCTCATCATACCCCTCCCGATTCTTAGAATAAATCAAGGTATCATCAATAAAGACAATAATGAATTGATCCAAATAAGGATAGAAAATATGGTTCATAAGATCCATAAACACTCTTGGGGCATTTGTGAGTTCAAAAGGCATCACTAAAAATTCATAATGCCCGTATCTAGTTCTAAAAGCTTTTTTGGGAACATCTACTTCCTTTACCCTCAACTAATAATACCCTAATTTCATGTTAATTTTAGAGAAGACACCTGTACCTCTAAGCTGATCAAATATGTTGTCTATTCTAGGTAATGATATTTGTTTTTCACAGTTACCTTATTTAATTACATGTAATCCATACACAACCTAAGAGACCCATCTTTCTTTTGGACAAATAACACTAGTGCACCTTAAAAAGACATATTAGGATGTATAAAACCCTTTTTAAGAAGTTGTTGCAACTGAATTTTTAGTTCTTTAAGTTCTATAGGTGCTATTTGGTATGGTGCAATAAATATTGGTACAGTACTAGGCAACAGATCAACAGAAAATTCCACTTCACTTTCTAGTGGTAACCCTGGTAATTCTTCAAGAAAGACATCTTAATAGTTATGTACAATTGGTATATCTTGAATTTTAGGATTATCTTTCTTAGCTTTAAGTACACAAGCCAGGTAGGCTACATGCCTTTTCTAACAAGCCTTTTTGCTGTGGTTGCTAATATAACATTTGAAAGAAAATTCGATCTTTCACCAAGAACTGTGATCTCATCATTGTCAGCTATCTTAAGGGTGATTCTTTCAAGATGACAATCTACCATCACATGATGTCTAAATAGCCAATCCATGCCAAGAATCACCTCAATTCTTGGAAGGGTGACTCAATCAAATCATTGGGAAATTTATGGCCTTGTATTTTTAAATGGTAGTTTTTATAGACCTTATTAATAATTGTACTATGCCCTAAAGGATTTGAGACTATAATATCATGCTCAAGAGTGTCAACATACAATCTCTTATCATCAGGCAATGGGATATATATATATATATATATATATATATATATATATATATATGAATGGGTAGATCGTGGGTCTATCAATGCATGAACAAAAATATCAAAGATAATAAAGGTACCCACAATCACATCTAGGGCATCCTAATCATCACAAGCCTACATAACATATGCATGTAATAGAATACGGGTATGAGGTCTTTCAACCGTCTCTAATGTGGTCCTTTGTTCTTTAATACCTGAACTAGCTCCTCTAACAACACCTCTGCCCCTTGTAGCCCCAGAAATTGATCTCTCTAGCTGACTGGTTGCTGGATACTGCCTGTTAGGACAATCTTTTTAGCAATGCTCTGTGGACCTATATCGCATACATGCTCCAATCTTTTTTCGATAATGTCCTTCATGCTTCTTCCTATAATGCTCTTATGGATTAATCTCTCCCTGTCCTAATCCACCTATAGTATTAGCCATAGATGAGGTCGATTTTTTTGACCTAAAAGATGATCTCTGAATTTGTCCTATTCAATGAGAAGATGTCTGTGATTAAACTGGAGTCTGAGAACTTGACCCTTTTTATTTTTTACTAGCTAATAAGGAAGAACTAACTTATCCTTGACTCCTCTTTTGCTTACCTTTACTTCTCCATTTTTGTTAATCCATATTAGCTTTTTCAATCCTCAAGATTGCTTTCACTAATTCTCCACAATCCCTAATTTACGGCGCAACAAGGAATTTTTTTAATGTCATGATGAAAATCTAACTCAAATCTTCTACACTTGTTAGCCATAGGAGGAATAAATCGTTCAGCATAAGCACTTAATCTATCAAACTCTTTTTTATAATCTGATACTATTTTGAATCCCTGCTTTAAATGGAGAAATGCATCCCTCATTTCCTCTATATGAGTTTTTCCCACATATTTATCCCTAAAATGGGATAAAAAGTACTCCCAAGTGAGATTTTATTGTGCAACAAACCTCTTTGTGGACTCCGACCATTGATAGGTTGATCTTTGAAGAAGACAATCTGAATACTCTAATCTTTTTTTAGGCGTAATGTAATACCCTAAAATTCCATCTAGTATGAATAATACTTTTTTGACTATAAATAGTAACATTAGAATGGTATTTGGTATGATTATATTAACATTAGTACAATAGATTTTATAAGAATTGGGGAGTTAAACATGTGTGAGCTAAGGAAATTCTAGGATGGATGACTTAGTGACAAGTTAGTGTTTAACCATTAGATGAGATAATGTTAATTAAATGGAGCTTAATGGTATAATTTAAGAAGATATTGACCTCAAATAGGTCTTTAAAATAGATAGTGAAGGATTTCCCTCGATACCATTATTCGAGTTGACCATAGGTTTAACCGGATCCAAAAATATTCCACAGAGCTCCATAAATTATTCAATTGCATAAAGCCATTACAAATAGCCTAAATGAATTTTTGAAAGTGAAAAATAATTTTTCTGATAGCTTCGAATTTTTTTGGGTTCCAGACTAGTGGATTTTCCTACTGGAGCTGGAACCATATTGAAATGATGTTGGAATGACCTAAAATTTTAGACACATCTTATTGGATATATTCTTGTACTTTAAGAATAATTTTATACAATTCTAATGGGGGAAACATTGGAGTCCGAAAAATGATGAAAAATAAAGGTTAATTTAGTTACTAGGGTTAAAGGTCCTTTTTAAGTTGTTCAAGGCATAAATGTCATAAGGAAATGAGCTATAATCATCTGCATCCATTCATTATGCATGAGAAATTGTAAAAATGCATGCAAAGGTGATAAGTGGTTTAAAAATAAGCCATTAGATCAAACAATAAATGGGTGAATCTTAGCCCTTCATTTGGTGTGTTTGAGGAAAAAAAAAGGGAAGTCTAGAATTCCCTAGAAACCTCCTTAAAATATAGCCATCCTCCCCTCTTCTTCCCAAAAATTTGAACCACCATTATCACACACCTTTTACAATTTTCTTCATCCTCTTCTCAAAGCTCACCATATCTCAAGCCCAAATACACTAGAGATCACCCTATTCACTATAGCAATTAAATTGGTGCAAAAGTAAGCTTGGAATGTATGGATTTTTAGTGATAGAAAGTTAACCTAAATAGGTGAATTCATGAGTTTTATTGGAATCAGTTAGGGATTTTGATATAAAATTGTAGATAATCATTAGAATAGTTATTTATTAGCATTTATATGTTGAAATTCATGGCATAAACTCACAAATTCTCCCTCTTCCAATTCGGCCTAAAGGTGAAAACCAAGGTGAAGAAAAGACCAAGAAGGGGAAAGGTTAAAAAAAAGAAAAATAAGTGATTTTCAAGCCATTTTGAGGTTTATGGACACAAACTACACTCAATTTCATTTATTTCCTTTGAAATTTGCCAAAATTTACATTATGTACATATAGTACCTTAAGTAGAATTGTGAAATAATTTAAAATATTTTGATAAAATAAATAAATATCATAAACTGAATCATAATTGATGAAGAAAATATTCAAAATAGGGCAAAACATAGTGTGGCCGAATTGTAATTTAAGATATACCATGTGATAATTTGACAATCAACGAAATATTTGACACAAAATGAGTGATATATTGATGAATAAACCTAATATGATTTGTTATAACTTAAGATTTGACCTAGACATAATGTAATGCAAATTTACATAATGGTGTGCACTTACGGGTAAAATCGTTATTGGTTAAATTTGGGTATGTCTCATTATATAAAGGTTTGCAATGATAGTAGAAACATATGAGACATGATAAGATATGAAAAATCATGATGAATACATATGAACCTCATATGGCTGAATGGTATACATAATGAACATGGCATGTTTTTACTTTAATTAAATGATATTATCCATGTTTGTTATGATAATATACATGATGAATGTGAATGAATAAGGAATGAGAAAATGTAACTTGTTACATAATGTGAATGACATGAAAAGTTATGAGAAATTATGACATAAAGTAAACAAAAATAATTGCTCTTAATGTACAGTTGTTAATCTAGGATCTTAGGATATAATGGCTAGCTATAGGGACACACACCATAGTAGCACTATGAGATAATTGATAGTTTAGTTGTGTATATTAGATTGATAGTTGAGGCATTGGTCATATCAAGTGGTCACTTCAACACATCCTAGAGTAGTTGATCACGTCAAGTGATCACTCTAGCTCATTTGGCATCATTGGAGTCTTCATCCTGCATATCCGATTCGAGGGTTCCACTGGGTATTACTCGGGGTAAAAATGTAATTATGCAAGAAAATAAGAACTAAACGGTAAATTTTGTGTAAAAGATGCTGAACATGTGATTAAAAAGTGAATAAGGTGAAAAATGTAATTAATTGGTTAAAAAGGGGTAAAAATGTAATTACGTAAGAAAATGAGGGTAAATTCATAAATTTGCATTAAAAATGTGGTAAAAGGAGTTAAAATGGTCAAATAAGTAAAGAAGGGTAAAAACATAATTAAGAAGGGTAAAAACATAATTAAGAAAAGTTTTAGGGACCAAACTATAATTTACCACTACATGAGTAGGTATAAGGACTAAAATTTATATTTTAAACTTAAAGTGGAACAAAGGCCAAGCAAGGCCAAAAGGACCAAAATTAGTGTAAAATAATGTAACATATTTAAAAGGGAAAGTTCAGGGACTAAATTATAATTTTTCACTTAAGTAAGAAACATGTGAAGAAAAATAGGAGAATGAGAAATAGAAGGACTAAATGGTAATTTGAGGCATTAGGAGAATAAATTTTAAGCTAAATGGTAATAAGGAATAATAGAGGGTAAAATGGAAATTTTGTATAATATAGTTTTGTAAATGAAATTTTGTGTAGTGTATCCACCACTAGGCAATATCATTGCTTAACGCATGGTTTTTGTTTGACTGCTCACAAGGATAGGTAATTGAAGACAAAGTGAAGAAGGAATAAAATGGCATTTACATATGGAGTTAGTGTGGAATGTATAAAACTTATATGTATTATGTATTAGTCTTTTGAGAAGTTGGCATGTGATAGAATATGTAATAGATGCTAATCAATAGTAAACTTGTGGTTATGTATGCTATTATGGTTACTTGGATACAGGTTATGTATTAGATTATTTGGATGGATTGTGACTTGATATTAGAGGTGTTGTGTTGTTATTTGAGGATTAGAAGTGGAGGTTTTTTTTATTGGGAGTGTACTTTTGACAATTTGCAGGTTTGGGTAGCATGATTTTATGTTGTTATACTGCCCAAATTTTTACCAAATGAATAGTAACATTTTAATGCTAAAGTTAATTTGGGATATGAAAGCTAAGTTAAATTATAAGTCACCGTTAATAAAGAATAAATAACCTATGTAACCATGAGATGTTACCAATGATAGTTCACCGTGTTCGGACTTATATCGAATATAAGGTGTCATATTTTATGGTATCAGAGTAGGTTTCGGCGGTCTTAAGATTAGAGTGAATACATAAGTGTGAATGGATGATTGAATCAATACATATACATGCCATATGAGGAAAAAAGTGGATTTGAGGTTGAATCTTACCTATCCCTTTTGTGTATTTTCAGTGATAATCATGGCTTATGGCTTTAGATGAGTGATTGAGTTCGTGAATGATGCTAATAGTAGGGCCTCAAATAGTCCAGTAGGTAATAATACTACTTTTACTGGTTAGCCTAGTAGCATACATCACACCAACTCCACAAGCATCTCTGTCTACTGCACCACCAGATTTCATATAGATGATGGAAAACTTGCTATATCAAAGAATGTAGGCCCCAACTACTTCATAGCCTCAGCATCAGTTGCCATGATAGCTGTCCAAAAAACCCATATTGGAACAATTGAAAAAACTAAGAGCTGAAGACTTTTATGGTACGAACTAGTTGACTACTGTAGAAGTTGAAAAAGGTTGAATAAGATTAATTGACTTTTTGAGATCACATATAGTCCACCAGAGGAGATGTTGGAGGGCGCAGTTGCTTTATTCTAAGGCCCCACTTATACATGGTGGGAGACCATGAGATGGTACACTCTAGTAGAAAGTTGACACAGCCATTCTTTCTTCATCAATTTGGGGAAAAAGTACATAGGAAAAGAATACCAGCGAGCTATAGAAGATGCTTTTTGGCAACTGCGATAGGGTAATAGGATAGTATAAGAGTATGAGAGAGAATTCGAGAGACTCAGTGCTTATATGAATGACTATAATATACCTCCAATAAAATTTTACTAGTTGTTTGAACAAGGACTTCATAATTGAATTAGGGAAGCATTAGCAGCACATGAGTACACCGATATGAGAGCTTTAGTTTGGGCATCTATTTGAGTTGAGACTGTACAAGCCGATGAAGCTAGTAAGCAAGCCAGATTTCAGCATAGGAGGAGACCACCAGTGGGTTTACCTAGTGGACCTAGAAAAAGCATAAGTGTTCTACTGCTCCTCTAGCCACTCCAACACAGAGTTAGATTCTATAGCTCGAGCTGCCCCACCAGCAACTTCTGTTGCTAGTGCACCCTAAGGCACTAAGAGATTTGATAATCCTATATGCAATCATTATGGGCATTGCCATCTAGGTGAATGTTGGAGATTGATAGGAGCCTGTTTGAGATGTGGGTCAAAAAATCATTTACAAAAAGATTGCCTTAGAGCACAAACTAATACATCAGCTACTCATGCATACAAAGCTAACACTGCACCACCCAGAGTGTAAGGACCCTAACATGACCCTAGTTAATAATGTGTATGCTTTTATAGGATTATGTTGATTATGATTAAATTAAAAATATGTATTTCATATAAAGTATAGGGAAAATGATAAATTATATTGTTATTATTTTAATTTCATGAGAATAGAATTTAATATTATAGTTTAATATTATTCGAGGGTATAATTGAAGTATAAAGTATTAATTTGGGGTAAATTTATAATTATGACATTTTAGGGGTCAATTGTGAATAGAAGAATAAATTGAAAGGTTAATTTAAAAGAAGGAATAAATGGAGAGGTTGATTTAAGCAAAGGGTTAAATGGAGGGGGTCAATATTAAGCATGCAAAAAGGTGTGAGGTTAATGTGTGACATGCAAAATTTTAAAGGACTAAAAAAGGGATTTTACATGTCACTATATAAGATATTTTGAGTAGAGAGAGGGTTGGATTTTTCAAAGGGAATTACAGAATTTGGTTCTCTTCTTCTTCATCTTCTTTGATCTTTTAAAGCCTATCTTAGTATTGTTGAAGAAATCCTTGCATGTGGTGATTACTCAAGACCATTAGTGTTAAACAAAAAGGTAATTATCTTAATTTAATGATTCATCATCTTCTTCTTTATAAAATGAGTTAGGAACCTTTAATTGAGACCTTGTTAATTTCTATAGATACATAAGAGTTATATGTATACTTTTATAGTTGAAACCTAGAACTAATTTGGCCTCTAAACTGCCTTTATATTTAATGGAATATTGGGAGAGTTGTTGAACCCGGTTCTGGAACAGGTTGTGGTAATTGTGTTATAATTTCTTATGAAATGGTTAGAATGCTATGAGGTTAATTCTTATGAAAAATAGACTCCTAAATGAACATTTTGTATGTAGGAATTATGAATTAAAATCGTGTGCAATCATGTCAAATATTGACTTGAAATTCATAGGGACTGGAGGTACTGTAAGGGAACAAACCATAGTAAATTGGGCATAACTTTTGGTAGAGTTGTTAAAATGCTACAAAGTTAAATTCTGGTAAAACTAGAGACATGGAAGTATAAAGCTGATGAAGAAATGTTGATCTAATTCCTTTTGTATTTTATTCTAAAAATCTTATAAGTGGTAACAAACACTATTTTGGTTTTATGAACAGCCTATAGTTTTACTCAAATATCTCAAGCTATGGACAAGATATTAAGGTGAATTTTGATGCTTCAGAAACTAGACACATAGGAAAATAAAATTGTAGAAGGTCATTTAGCCTAAAAATGACGTTTTCAAAATCGTAAGTGGCTTACAAGTTGGGTAGAGAATGCTGCCCTGTGCAGAATTTTAATATATCTTACATTATTATTATTTTTTTATATAGTTGAGTTAAATTTGTGTCTATGTGAATATACAATGAATTGGATATGGCATGCGATATGACTATTAATAAAGGGTCATATATATATATATATATATAGATATATATGGGATTAAACTTATATATACATGATTGTTATATGCAAGATTAATTTTATGTATGTAATCCTATGATGAGTAAGTATATATTTTAACATGTACCTATACTTTAAAATAAGAAATACAATTGTATGATCATGTTCACATGTAGTGTGTTATGGATCACATGTTAAGGTATCTATTATGATGATATATGCACAATTGTCAAAATATTGAAATGTTAAATGGCAAATTGGTTACATGTATTTATATAAACTAGGGGTTTGGATCTTTTTACATGATCACATACCTAAATTGTGCTATATTGGAAAATTCTAAGAACAAGGCATGACTTATGTTGAACACTTAAACATGTATGATATATTACCTGATTGTCAAGGTATGATCAAGCTAAATATGATGCCTACTGATAACATGATCAAAAACTATGTGAAACATTATATGAATTTTGTATACATAGTTATGCTATACTAATAATATATTTGTACTTTCGTTATACGTGTATAAATTGATTTAATCAAGTGCAAGCATGATATATGAAAATAAAATTAAATAAATTATTGCCTGCAATTAGAGTTCAATTATGGATAGATAGGCGCCTATAAGGATTTTGCAGCTGCCACCATCGACCTGATTAGGTCTAAAGTACAGTCGACCTGATCCTATTGGATCATGAACACCCCGTATGGGTCCATTTGACCGGTCCACCGTACAGTCGACCTTGTTTGGGTCTATAAATCTGATATCCCCGGGTATCCACCGTTTTGATACCCTCGGGTATCCACTGATCCCGTTATCCACCTTTAGAATTTAAGTAGGCTATGCTATAGTATAAATACATCATAATTGGTTACAGTATACCAAGGCATATAATTTATGGAGTATCCTGTTTAATTGAGTTTTCTAATACATGTGTCTTATTCTTGTGCTTACATATATATATATATATACAGAACACTTTATGAAATGTTGAATGTATGGAGACTACTTAAATGCAGGAATACATTGCTGATCAAAGACATTGTTATTTTTATCATATGCATATCATTTATGTGTTATTTTAAATGTTTTTAAATTATGTATGATTTAATGAATCTGACGATCACTATGAGTGGTTGTCCTTCGCTTTTATTATCCTTACTAAGTTGTATAGCTTAGCGCAGGTTATTTTGATACGTGTAGGTTTTGGTAGTCAAGGCTTTTGCACATGAACGTTCTTTGCATCAGGACAGGCCAACACCAATCTTTAAAAGTTGATGTAGGAATTATGATTAATTTTGTATAGTTCCTTACATGTTTAATATGTATAAAGTTTATATTATATATGTATGTCATATGGAGGTTAAGGTTCTAATAAGCTTATAGTGAGAATACTAGTATATGCATGCATCTAGAAGCTAGAATGACTTTATATAAATGTGTTGGAATGCTGAATGCTATGCATGATAGTGAAATGACTAAGATAGTTGAATTTAGTATGGTTAAGATAATGGGTTGCATAATGACTCATTGTGCTTATTTAAAATGAAATGTACATGAGAGATGTGATAAGCCTAATTAGAATACAAGTTATATGATTAGACAGATCAGGTGACATGAATGCATGTAGATGTTAACCGAGTTAATTGCCTAACATAACATGACTTAAATAGACTTCAAAATATTTGATAGAGATGCTAGATTAGGGTGCTTCATTTTGGTATCAGAGCCTAAGTTTAGTCTTTTTTGGGCAATTTGAGTATAGGATTCTATAATATGAGATAGTGTTGTGTTGGCCTAATGTAGAAATTCCTATTTTCTTATAGATTAAAGATGGAGAATTCCTCTAGGGATGCTATAGAAGAATCGGCTGAAAGTAATTTGTTGGTTAGATCAAATCCTTATAATCCAATGACTTCATTATCACATCAAAATGAAATTCCTGTTGCGGTTCCTGGAGAAGCCTTGTTGAAAATTTCTCAGGATATGGCCTAGATTCTACAAAGAATGACTATGGCCAAAGCTCCAATATCTGAAATTAGGAAACATGGGGCATAAGAATTTATGGGCACTAATCTTGAACAATCTGAAGTATATGAGTTTTGGTTGGAAAGGTTGGAGAGGATTTTTGATGAAATTAACTTCCTTACAAGTTATAAGGTATCTTATGCTGTGTCTTTAATTTAAGGCATGGCTTATAATTAGTGGAAGCTAATATTAAGACAACCTCAGTTACCTAACCCACTTACTTGGAAATTCTTTGAGGAGGAGTTCAGGAAGAAATATGTTACTGCGGCATATAAAAAGGAGAAATTAAAGCTGTTTTTTGAATTGAGATAAAAAGTTTTATATGTGGATGAGTATGAAAAAGAATTTAGTCGGTTGTGCAAGTATGTTCCTAAGGAGATGCTGACAGGAGTTTTTAAATGCAAACACTTTGAAGATGGGCTGAATGATCGAATAAAAGAAAAATTGTTTAGATTTACATCTCTAAATGTGGTAAATTTTAACCAACTAGTTACAATTGCTATGAAAGTTGAAAAGTATGAGATAGCTAAAAGAGAGAGGGAGCACAAAAGAAGTGGTTCTAGGAGAGGATCTTTTACTAGAAAAAGATTTAGAGGAACTCAAGGAGGTCAGCTTGTAGAGTCTATTTTTAGTTCTGCCAATAAAGCAAAGAAAAAAAATCCTTTACCAAGTTTAAATCTGAAAAGAAAGCTTCAAGAAGATAGAGTGGGGGTCAAGCACCTGAATGTCCACATTGTTCCAAGCACCATTAGGGTAACTGTAGGAAACTGGCTGGAGAATGCTTTAGATGTGGTAGTGCTGACCATTTTATGCCAAATTGTCATTTGAAATGGGATTAAGGTTTTAAGCAACAGGGTAGCATGGGAGCTTCTAATGCACCCCTATCTGGTAGAGGTAGTGGCAGAAGAAGGGGTGGATAAACTCATCATAGATCCTAGTCCTAGAGTGTGTCAGAAACAGTTGATAGACCTTTATCTCAAATGGTTGCTAGTCGGGCTTATGCAATGAAGGCTCGAAAGGAATAGAGTGCTCCAGAAGTTATAACTGGTACTTTTTCTCTCTATAATTGTGACATACATGCACTTATTGATCCTAGCTCTACTCATTCATATATTTGTATTGGGGATTTGGGTGGAGATAGGTTTAAAATACAATAGTTAGATTTTGATGTATGTGTGACTAGTCCATTGGGACATAATGTTATTGTTAATAAGATGTGTAAAGACTGTCCTATAGTAGTTCAGGGGAGAGAGTTTCCACTAAATTTGATTATGTTGCCATTTCACGAGTTTGATGTAATTTTGGGAATGGATTGGTTATCCAAGCATCATACAGTGGTGAATTGTGAAATGAAAATAGTAACTTTCAGGGATGAAGAAGGAAAGGAAGTGGTAGTGGAAGGCAGTTGTTCTAAGCTACTGATTAATGTTATATCAGCAATGCAAGCTAGGAGATGTCTTAGAAAATGATGTGAAGCATTTTAAGGTATTGACTAATGTTATATCAGCAATGCAAGCTCGTGTACTATAGTAAATAAATGTATCTGGAAGGAGTGTGAAGCCTATTTAGCTTATATGATTGAAGATAAAGAAGAAAAGCCTAAAATAAGTGATGTTCCAATTGTTTGTGACTTCCTTGATGTCTTTCCTAATGGGCAAAATGGTTATTAGTGAAATTTGGGTACGTATCATTATATAAAGGTTTGAAATGATAGTAAAAACATGTGAGAAATGATAAGATATGAAAAATCATGATGAATGCATATGAATCTCACATGGCCAAATGGTATACATAATGAAAATGTCATGTTTTTACTTTAATTAAATGATATTATCTATGTTTATTATGAGAATATACATGATGAATGTCAATGAATGAGGAATGAGAAAATGTAATTTGTGACATAATGTGAATGAAATGAAAAGTTATGTGAAATTATAACATAAAGTAAACAAAAATAATTGACCTTAGTATATAGTGGTTAATCCAGGATTTTAGGATATAATGGCTAGCCATAGGGATACATACCATGGTAACACTATGAGATGATTGATAGTTGAGTTGTGTATATTAGATTGACAATTGAGGCATTAGTCACATCAAGTGGTCACTTTAATACATCTTGGAGTAGTTAATCACATCAAGTGGTCGCTTCAGTTCATTTGGCACTATTGAAATCCTCGTCCCATATATCTAATTCGAGGGTTTTTACTAGGCACTACTAGAGGCAAAAATTTAATTATACAAGAAAATAAGGACTAAATGATAAATTTTGCGCAAAAGATGCTAAATATGTGATTAAGTATTGAATAAGGTGAAAAATGTAATTAATTGGTTAAAAGGGGTAAAAATGTAATTACACAAGAAATAAGGGTAAAATCATAAATTTGCATTAAAAATATGGTAAAAGGAGTTAAAATGTTCAAATCAGTAAAGAAGGGTAAAAATGTAATTGGGAAAAGTTTCAGGGACCAAACTATAATTTACCATTATATAAGTATGTATAAGGACTAAGACGTAAATTTTAGACTTAAAGTGGAATAAAGGCCAAAGAAGGCAAAAAGGACCAAAATTAGTTTAAATAATGTAACATATGTAAAAAGAAAAGTTCAGGGACTAAATTGTAATTTTTCACTTAAGTAGGAAACATGTGAGGAAAAATAGGAGAATGAGAAATAGAAGGACTAAATGGTAATATGAGGCATTAGGAGAATAAATTTTAAGCTAAATGGTACTAAGCAATAACAGAGGGTAAAATGGAAATTTTGTATAATATAGTTTTGTAAATGAAATTTTATGTAGTGTATCCACCATTAGGCAACATCATTGCTTAGCGTGTGGTTTTTGTTTGATTACACGTAGGGACAACTAATTAAAGACAAAGTGAAGAAGGGCATATGCATTATGTGTTAGTCTTTTGAGAAGTTGGCATGTAATATAATATGTAATAGATGCTAAGCAATAGTAAACTTGTGGTTACGTATGCTATTATGGTTACTTGGATAATGGTTATGTAATATATTACACTACAAAAAAATTCTCAAACACAGACGGAAAATTTTTCGTAGGCAATTACCGACGGAAAAATGTTTTTCGTAGGGAAAAATGTCTGAAAATATATATTTTGCGATGGATTTAACGGATAATAAATCCGTCGTAAATAATGGAGGGAAATTTGCCGCCCAAATTTACCAACGGAAATTAGCGAAGGATTTGTAAAAATCCGTTGTAAATTTGGCGCCAATATTTCGCGGCTAAAATTGCACACGAAATTTACCGACGGAATTATTTTTCGTAGGTAAATTACCGATGGAATCCTCCTTCCGTAGGTAAATTACGGACGAAATTGTATTTATGTAGGGAAATTACCTACGAAATTATGATTCTGTAGGGATATTACCGACGAAATATTTTTTCGTCGGTAATTTCCCTACAGAACAATAATACCGTAGGTAAATTACCTACGAAATAATTTTCCGTTGGTAATTTACCTAAGGAAACATTATTCTGTAGGGATTTACTTGCGGAATTACGATTTCGTAGGTAAATTCCCTACGGAATTATTTTTTCGTAGGTAAATTATCGACGAAATTAATTCAATCGGTAATTTCCCTACGGAAATTTCATTCCGTCGGTAATTTTTTACGAAAATTTCATTCCGTAGGGAAATTAAAAACCCATTTTTATTCTTTGTCTTTAATTTAAAACCATGAAATTATAAATTTTAGTTTAAGTCACTTAATTAATTAAATTATAAGTTAATCTAAACTAAATTCATGTAAATTTTTATTTAGTAACTATATTAATAATAAATTTTTATCTAAATAATTTAACATATAAATATGTAATTGTATTATGAAATTTTCTTTTTTTTTTCCTAGAAATAATTACATAATAATAATAATATTATTATTATTATTATTATTATTATTATTATTAATTAAAGTGACTAATTAATTATGTTAACATATTAATTTAAAAATATGTTAATTAGAATTAATATTTATTAAAAAAACATATTAATTAAAGTGACTAATTAAGTGACCACCCATAGATTGAGTGACCATGGCCTGCTATTATCCTTATACATATACAGGCCCATATAGATAAGGTTGTCAAATAGGTCCAAAGTGAGCCCTCTTCGAAAACCCTAGAGATGAAGCGAAGAAATATTGTGGTATATATAGCCTCTTAAGATTATATGCTTTATCTCTCTGAAATAGCAGCTTCAAGTGACTAATTAATTTAATCAATTTAATATTTTGTGGCATTTTCTGTTGTTTTTCTTTCCTACTATCAGGGGTGTTCAAATTTGGTATAACCCATTTAATCCATCTAATCCGACCCATTTAACCAATTTTTCTTACAATTATATTATAACCCATTACAATTTTTTAAAAATATACATGTGGGTTATGGATTATTATATAACCCAATCAATTAACCCACATTATATTAATCTTTAAATATACTCTTACTCACATTTTTTTACTCTAATATAGGATTTTAATGACAAATTAGTAATTAAATGTGATATGAGCATTTCATAATTGAATATGTTTCCTTTTATAAATGTTATTATACAATTTTCTATAATTTTAAAAAATAACTATTTAATCTTTTGGACAGTTTTGCCCTATAAAAGTATTTTATTCTTGTAATCAATATATTAATTTTCAATGTATCATTTATTTTTACAAATTATTATCAAATATTCAATTAGCATTTTGTTTTAGTTTAAAATACAGGTAAAGGATGGTTAAAATAATAAAATTTCATTAAAATTTTAATTTTGTCCATATTTCTAAATTTCATTAATATATAGGCACCCTAATAGTACAATGGTCTAACAATTTGAATAAATAACTAGAGAAATTTTATTTAAAAATTAGTATTCCATTAAATATGTAAAAATTTTAAATTTAATTTTTTTGACATATGTAATTGGATGCTAGAGAAAGAGAATTAATTAAATTGGGGATTAAAATGCACAAAAGAAAGAGAATTGGGCTCAATTAATTAATTATATAAAAAAAAGAAGTACTAAAAAAGAGATTTGCCAAAACTAAGTAGTTTTGGCCTTAACCTATTTCTCTCTTTTTCCTAGAAGGATCGGGTTCCTTTCCCTTCACTTCCCACCGCCTCTCTCTTTCCTTCCTCTCCTTTTACCCTCTCTTCTCTGATCAAGCATCCACCATCGCCATTCCTTGTTAGCCCATCGCACTGTCGCCGTCATTCCTGCCTGAGAAGTCATCGAAATTGCTGTTTCTCCCCTTCTTCCTCTCACACGATGGAAGCCCTGAGCTCCCCTGCTGTTTTCTCTTCTCTTGCTCGGTCCCTTCTCAAATTCGCCCTCTATTTCTTTCTTCTCTCCTCTTAATCCCTAGGTAAGCCTTATATCCTCATTTAATGGTTGTTTTGTGATGGGAAATTAAAAAAAAAGTTGAGAGATTTAGATTTAGGGATTTTTATTTATTGTGGGTAAATTGAAGACTCTTAGGCTTGTCTTCCTCTTTACTACTAGTCTTCTTTTTATTAACATAATTTTTGCCCTTGAAACAGTCCAAGACAGAAATGGATTTGATGACGGCGATGTTTCGGCTTCCCCCTTCAGTGATCACTCTGATCATGAGCTCTTCATTAGAGGAAATAGGTAAAGTTTACTAAAATGTTCTGGCTGTAATGAAAATTACTTAATGTGCTTTAGCTGTCTTGTACATGCAAATTAGCTTCTAATAGATGGGATTTTGCTTCCTGTCTAATTTTGTGAGATTGTGTTAATATTTTATTTCTTTCATCTCTTAAATTCTAAAGAAAGTGATTTATTTTTTTTTCTTTTGGATTTTCCCAATACAAGGTTTAGTTATGAATCATAAATTCTTAGGACTGGGCAATTTATATTGATAATGGATGCTCAGCCAAATTATTAAGGATTAGTTTCTTTTTGCTGCTAGCACTAGTTATCAACATTCAATTCATATCTATTGATGCTTTAGAATTTATTTATTGATAATAATTTTATTGATGATACATTTTATTGACTGATTGAAGAAAATATTGATCCATTTGACATCTGGAAGTGTGTTCACCTAAAGGTGATTTATTTTGTTGACAATATTTACCTATCGGGATTGAAATTGAAATAACATGACTCTCTAGTTATGTTTGTTTTTGGAATAGTGAGCACCTATTTACATTTGTAGGATATAGATGCTGCTATTTTACTTGAAACTTTCTATTATTAATAGATATGAAAATCAAAATTAGAAATAGAAATTAAACAATTAAAAAAAGTAATGCCAAGAAAAAAGCTATGAATATTTGTAAGGATGAAATGAAAGTAGATTAAATAGGTCCCCACGTTGAAAAAAATTCAGCTATGAGATATTCTATTTTGAAGGTATAGAAATAGAATATTACAAAGCTATGATGCTGTCGGAATAGAAGCCTTCATTTTATTATTATTTTTAATGTTATAGTTTTGCCAACTTATTGTCTTCTGTTATTAATTTTCAACTTTCTTTAAATGCATTATTTTTTTATGTTGTCTTATATGTTTATATTTCTAATGGTTTCTCATAAGCTAAATTACGTCTTAACATAACTACTCTCACATAGGCCTTTATTTTCTTTTTTTTTTCAATGGTCTCATCAATTTGAACTTTCTTTTTCTTTTATTATATCTTAATTTCTTTAATTTTTTTTAAAATTTACATAAATAATTTAAAACCATATGACATTTACTACGGTAACTAATACTCGATTAAAATTGCTTATGTCTCCTCCTTTTATTATTAAAAATTTGAATTCAAACTACTCAAATTCTTTAAATTTTTTTGATTTTCTAAAAATGTATACATTGAGAATTTAAAGCATAGCTCTAAAAATTAATTTTTAAAGAAGCCAGAACTCAGTTTACACCCTCTTTTGACTTTGAGCTATGATTTTCTTTTTCTTATACCATTAACTTATTAATTATGATAATTAGTGAATTAATTAATTATACAGTAGATTGACATATATTTGAAAAGTAATGACTTTTATAATTGGTTATGTCATGGGTGGCTTGGCATATAGTTGCTTATTTATTTTCCAATTTTTAAATAGCAAAGGGCTTAAGTGGAGAATTATACGAGGAAACAGATATGGTAAAATAAAGCCCCACATGTTTATTTACTAGCTGGTAATGGTTGTGCTTGTGAGGTAGGAGATGAGATGAGATAGTTGAAATTTTAATTAAATATGCTTAATCATGAATATATATTGTACCTTTATATGCTTTGGCATACAGTTATTAACTTATTAAGATATCAATGTAAACAAAGATAAGGATCAAGGCAGTTTTTGTGAAGGTAGTTTTCTCTACCATGTGAATCTCAAAGTACTTTTCCATTATTGAAGCTTGGACTTTATTAATATTAATTTAAATGTCCTATGTGTTTACATGTCTCTACAGAATATGAGTTAGCCATAACTTTTGTTTCAAAGAAAGCTGAGAATGTTTATTAAGATAAATGGCTAACAATTAGAGGATGGTTCAAAAATTTACTCAAGACACTATGGAGAAGATTTCGATGGGGTTTTGTTCTTGCTGGGTCTGCTGCACTGGCCATGGTAGCTATAAGCTGGAATTTAGAGAGTAGTGAAAGCTACTGGATATGGCACAGGTAAAGTGGAGTATATTTTTTCCTATAATTCTCCTTTTTTGTCACCTTTTTCTAGTGCCAGACTGATATTTGGCATGCAAATGGTTTGCAGCATTGCATCAAATATGTTTTTTTTTTAAATTAAGCTCTTTATCAAAATTCCAATATTGAATGTTTGAATTGCAAAAATATCAGTCCGTTCCATACTCTTCTGCTTTTCTTCTAGTTTTGATCTAAATCAGTTGATAATTTCAAATTACTTATTCAATGGCATTGTTCCAACTGAATTAATTATGACCAAAAAGCTCTTTCTATTGTTTATAGGGCTTGAATGTCTATAGAATCTATAATTAGCCATATATTTTTGAATGTTAATAACTATATCTTTATTACTGTTTCTATTTTTCTGTTAAGGTTCTTAATTTTAACCAATTTACCAGGATAACTATCTCTGCTAAAATACTAGATAAACTTAATTTCTGTTTTCCCATATTTTTCTTGTCTCCTAGTATTTGAACCTTATCCTATTTCATTTCTAAGTCTTTTTTTTATAATTTATGCTTGGTGATATTTCTACATTTTCAAAATCTTATCCTTCCATTAGTTCATTGTTAATTGCAGTTAGATTTATTAGATAAAGGAAGGAGATACAAAACATATTTATTAAATAATTATCGGAAAATTGTAATATTTTTAGTGATGGAAAAATCCGTCGCAAATGTTTTTACCATATGGCAACTTTACTGACGGAAATTAATGGATCATCAGTAAATTTACCTACGGAACATATTATTTCATTGGAAATTTGCCTACGAATTTGTTATTTCCGTAGGAAAATTTAGCGATGGAAAATATAGTTCTGTCGGCATTTGTAACGACGAATTTGATTTCGTCGGTAAATATGGCAAATGCCGACAGTTTTTGGTTTGCATCTCCCAACGAAATTACCGACGGACTATGATTTCAGTCGGTAAATTTACTGACGAAAAATTTTCCGTCAGTAAAAGTACCTACAATCGGATCTCCAATGCCATTTTCCATCGCTAAATTCTATCGGCAATTTGGTTTCCCTATGGAAATTCACTCAATTTCGTCGGTAATTTCCATCGGCAAAATGAATTTTTCTTATAGTGTTATGTGGTTGGATTGTGACTTGATATTAGAAGTGTTGTGTTGTTGTTGGAGTATTAGAGGTGGAGGTTGTTTATTGGGATTGTAATTTTGACAATTTGTAGGTTTGGGTAGCATGATTTTATAGTTGTTATGCTACCTAAATTTCACCAAATGAATAGTAATATTTCAATGCTAAAGTTCATTTGGGATTTGAATGTTAAGTTAAATTATAAGTCACCGATAATGAGGAAATAAATAACCTAAGTAACTATGCCATATCACCAATGGCAGTCCACTATGTTCAGACTTATGTCGAATATAGGGTGTTACATGTAAAATGAAGAAGCTAAAAAATCCTCTTTATCTTAATCAACCGAAATTCAGCGTCTAAAGCAGTAACTGGTAACTCTCCCATAAAGTCCTCTGCTCCTAACTTCTTAGCTTTCTCTAGTGTATGTTTTAGTGGTGAAAGGGGTGGTTTTCATTACGAAGGAGGCACAACAACCATTTGCTATCTCATATATTCTATCATGGTTGTAAAGAACTCTGTCGGATTAGGCATTAACTGAGCAGCAAGTGGTGGTAAGGTTGTTTATGGGTTGGGTTGAGTAAAAATGAAAAAAATCCAACCCAACCCAACATATATACAAATGAATGGTTTGATTATTAAAAACTAACCGAAACCATTGTGACTCACAATGGTTTAGAGCAGTTTGAAAATGGTTTAAAATGATTTAAAAATGGTTTAAAGCATATTAAATACTATATTCATATTTTTTTTAAAAAAAAACTCATTTAAAATTTAATAAACAAGAAAATAATTATATTAAATTATAAATTATATTTTATTCTAAAAAAATTGCAAATTGTCTTTTTTTAATATATTCACAAATTAAATATATTTATATCCATACCTAAAACTCAAAACCCATCCATGAATTCAATAGAAAAATAATAGAAAAATATAAAACAGTAGCTATTCTTCAAGATTAAAAAAAAACAAATTTTTAGTAGACGTAGAATAAAATCTAATCATTTGCCCTATTTTAATGTAGTGATCAAATGCTTATTAGATTACACTTGTAACAACAAGGGCTGTCATTGGAATCCTATTTCAATTTAGATTGGCACCTTAAATGTACTGGAACAACTTGAAAAGAGTCTAAAAGGATAATATTGGATTAGGACTCCAAAATTAAAATGCTCAATACATCTCAAATGTTTCAATTTCCAAAACAATCATGGACAAATGATTTAAAGGGATGAAAGCAAGCTAACTATGATAGTCAATTCCTTTACACCATCAATGTAAGAAATTGGTTAGTATAGCCACATTAATTCAATAGAAACAATATCTAGCCACATTTCTAGAGTTCTACTATGATCTTTGCAATTACATACCAATATAATTCAACAACAATCGATTATAGAACCGTAGTCATTACTTATTTCTAGTTATACACAAAATAATGTTCATAAAATTTAAAGTTTCCTCCTCAATTCACTCAAAGATTTAGAGAACAATCTGGTCATACAAATACAATCCTAATGAAATACTGATACACAAAAAATGATCTAGCATCTGGCAAGGTAGTAGTTAATTATTGAAAGTCTGAAAATATAATTTGTCATTCATATGTCTTTAAATTTACAAGACAATAAGATAATAAAAGCAATTAAAGAAATAATAACTCATTCCTAACCAAATAAATAAATTTCAAAACCCAAATTTTACAAAATGACTATCTTGTATAAACAATAATATTCAGTTGCCAAAAATTTTAACTTCAAGCAAGCAGATGTGTCTACAAAATGTTACCATAGTTCAGTTACTTCCTTTAAAAGCTTGGAAAATTACACAATCTCTTAAAAGCATAGTTAAAGAAAAAGAAATTGAAGTAAACGCACAAATATAACAAAAATCATTCAAGGGAGAGATATGCTCAACTAAAAAATTTCAGATAATGTAATAATTTCTCTTAAATGAGTAACAAATTCCTTGGAAAAATACCCAAAAAAATCTAGAGAGAGAAAAGAAGGGAAAAACATTGTTTTATCGAGTTTTGGAAAAAAATGAAAGAAGTAGGAAGTGGAAGAGGAGTTACTCTCACTGGATTGTTGAAGTAGCTCAACTGAAGGTAATGTAAAAGACAAACTTATAGCTTTGGTGTAGATATATTTTGAATTTTTTGTACATTCTGTATGCTTTGTTTTTATTGTTTATTCTCTATATAATTAGTGATTTTTGATATCCTTGTGCAACTAATGCTCTATATGTGTGTTTATGAGTGATATTGTGTTTTATGCAAATATTTTGTTTGTATTTGAATTTGGCCAAGTTTGATGTTTATTGTTTGCTATTTTCTCTTTCTAAAGCACATTTCTCTCATATGGAGTTTTTGATGTAATTTATGTTATTATGGGTTTTTAAAGTTGTTGTGAGAATATGAGTTGATTTTGTGAAGTTTGGAAGTGTTTTCATTAGTTTTGGGGCCATGGAAGGTATTTTGGAAGTTTAAATTTTTGTTATGGCATCGTTCTAGTAGCCACTGGACATTTTAAAGTTGACTCATAACTTTTAGTTGTGAGCGAGTCTTGGGCTTAGTGCTGTGACTCACCTTTGAATGTGTCATGACTTGCTTGAATGGGTCGTGACTTGGCTCATTCAAGGCCATCACTCGCCCCTTAACTCAAGAGTGAGTCTATGACTCACTCCGAACCTTCTTCCTTTGCTTTTATCTTTTTTTTTTATCTTAATTCCTTATTATTTTATATTTACATTTATTTTTCTTTATTTGTTTACAATTAGTTGTCTTTTTCTTTGAACCTTTTTTTAATCTTTGTTTTTTTTTTTGAAATTTAGATTTATTATTTAACTAATGTTATTTCATTTTGATTTTTATTTGGGTAAAATGCTTTACGAGTTTGCATGGAAATTGGGAATTGAAAATTGAGCCCATTCAACTCAATATTGAGTTTTTAGATTTATGCAATTATTTATTTTGTATTTTATTATTTGCTTTATTTTTGTATAATAATTTGTAATAGCTAGTAAAAAAGGGCATTTTGGCATGATCATCAAGGGGAAATTCACACTAAGTGTTTTCTACTTAATTAATCAATATTTTTAAAATGGACCAATTTCCATCTTTTAGCCTTAAAGTCAAATAAATTTTTATAAAATATGCATGGGGGACCAAGTGTCCTAAAATGATTAATAACCCGACTTATGCATGTCTTTGTTGTTTTTTTTTCTTTTGTACTTTTTTGAGTTATTTCTTGCATGATTAAGTGGAAAATTTACTAAATGATTTTATACAAATTTTAGTGGGATTTCTCTATATTAAAAAGGGACTAATGCCCTAACTTTCACTCACAAAGCAATATGTAAAATTAAGGATTTTTCTATATAAATATAAATGGTTCTTTTACTTTAAAATTGACTAATTTGATTCTTTTCTAAAAGCCGCATGGGTCTAATGCCCTCATTTTTATCCAAAATACACTTAGAACTCCATATTTTTGTAAATATGTATGGGAGGACCAATGTCCTCATCCAAATGAGATCAGTTAATTCCATGATTTATGATAAGTGTGAATTATATATAGTTTTTGATATGTTTTTAGTTTTGTTATTTCGTTATTTTGGTATTATTTAGGTTAAATTAGAGTTAATTTGTTAATATTTATGTTTTTGAGGTTAATTTCATGTTTTGTTTGGTTTTCAGGTTAAAATTGATATAAAAGGGCTTAAATTACAAAAAGGGCAAAGATTAGGGCCAAAAGTGAAAATATTGGAAGTTGATGCGAGAAAATTGAGCGTTTAGTCCAGAAGCTTTACACGTGACCACGTGAAAACAATGAAGTGATCAACCCGTGGCCACGTGAAGGAGTGAAGATTGAAGAACCATGGCCACGTGAAGAAAAAACTGGAGAAATGCAAAGAAGGACGTGACCACGTGTGGTGAAGGGATGATGGACACGTGACCACGTGTTCCCAAAACTTATTCCACACATGACCACGTGTGGGGGAAGCCTAAGGGACACGTGACCATATGTAGAGAAAGCAAAGAGAAGGGCGTGGCCACGTGATTTTTACTCCCACTTCGCGAAGGATTTTCAAGCTTCCTGTTTTAGCAGAGTTCACTTCCTATTCTATGTCTGGAGTTTAAGAAGGAATCTACTACGATTTTGCCCTATAAATAGCAGTAAAAAACATCAAAAAAAAAGAGAGGAATTGGGAGATCAACATTAGAATTAAGCATTATTCTCTTGTTTGTTTTCACGTTACTTAGTTTTTACTGTTTTTCTTCAAGCTTTGTTTTAATTATAAGAATGGTTTGTGAGCAGTTTTCTTTAACTTTTGCTAAAGGATACTTGAATCCTTAACTTGTATTGTTATGACTTGAGTTTGTTCTTCAATTCAATACAAGTTTGTTATTTCTTAGTTCTTAAACATAGTCTTGTCTTTACTCAAATTTAAGTTGATTGTTAACTTGATTAAGCATTGGTTAATTAATTGATTTGAGTTTATTATTGACTTGCATGCTCTTAGGTTAATTTATTTGGATTAATGCATGATTATAATCTGAATAAGCTATAATTGTGTGTTGATTTAAGTAAGTTAAGATTGAGAAAAGTGTAACTAAGAATACGTGGAAGTTAAATCTGTTGAGAAAGGCTTTAATAGACATCTAGGAGAGTTAATTCAGTTCTCTATGCTAAGTGTTAAGTTTATTTGAATAAGAAAATTTTGATGCTTTGAATGATAATCTTGAATAAAGTTCTCTGGGTTTATTAAACTGAATTCTCCATAATCATTTGTATGTTTTCTTTTATTTAAGTCATAGCAATATTGGTTAAGGTGGATAGTCCTTTAGTGAAAGTTGCTTTTAATATTGATTTTTACCTCATTCAATTTACTTGCTTTCATTAGATCTTTTCTTTACTTTAACTCTTTCAATTGTTTTATTTTGGTTTAAATTACTGCTTTAGTTTTAATTCTTCAATCATCACAACTTTGGGATTTCTTTTCTTTCTTTTACACACAAAAATTGGTTTTGAAATTGAAATAGCACATACAAGCACAAGTTTCCCTTGGGTTCGATATCTTGGGTCATAATCTTATTTCCCTATATTACTAGCTGATCTAGTACACTTGCTAAAATCCGGTCAATTTATTGAAGTAATTGTACAATTTATCGCTTTCTATATGCTTATTGTGTGTTATTTAATTCTTTATTTTGTAATCAATAAGAAAAGAACCAAAATAATTAATTATAAATAATCATTTATGTAAGCCTCACCCAAGTATGTAAATAAGAGTAAAGTCTAAGCTATCTCTGGTTTTGGTTTCATAAGGTGAGAACTCACTTTTCCAATGTTTTATTGGGTGGCAACTCCATGATACCTACCTTGTACTGCCCAATAGATGCCTTATAGGCTAGTCGCCAGCAAATGAATACGAATACCCTAAGATACTATCTCATGCCTTTTGGAGGCTTGAGGCATCGCAGATTGGGTTGAATCCCTATCCATTATGAAGCAATTGACCTTCATGATTTAAATGAGTCTTGATCCAATTTTGAGCCCTAAAAATGGGTTTTGGACAACAAACTAGATGCCTACGAGGTTTAGCGCGTATCATAGTGGTGACTTTGCTGGGGACTATTTGATTTTACTCTGAAAGTGACTTGGTTGATTTAATATAAATGAGTATTTAGAGTTACTTATATAGTTCTTCTTCTAAATTAGGTTGCATTAGAACATGCTACGGCCTTAGAATTGGGTTAGGCATCCCTATTTAACCAACAGTGCATTCTCGAAGCACAACCCTATGTTCACTCAATATAGGGAAGTGTTAGGGAACAATTACTAGCCCAAGCCTTATACCATGTAGTATATTAAATGGTGACTTGATCGGCCATTACACTCGTGATGAGCTAGACCCTTTGGCAGGGACCATCCTTGGGTAGCCCTAAAGTTATACTACCAAACCAAAGCCTCATGCAATGGCCATAGATACTTTCCTTAGGTATCATATAGTGCCTCAAAATTTGCATCTGTTATGTGTGGCACATTCTAGAGCATGAACAATAACCCTAAGGTAGCTTTCAGAGTAATTACAGTAGTATAATATAGAAAAATTTGAAAGCGCATAAGTATTAAATGTGCTCAGGCCTGGGAATTCAAGAATGGGTGACTTGGCGGGCAGTTTTAGTTAACACTGAAATAAGAAAATAGGTATTCAATGAAGTTCGCTGGTGCAATTTGAGACAAAATGGGCTTAAATAGCCCCTTAAATTAGATAGAGAAGATTTTACTTGGCCATAAAATTAAAGGGTTAACCAAAAGTTTGACTGGACTCAAAAATATGTTACAGAGCTCCAAAAATTATTTTGATCGCATAAACCTATTAGAAATAGCATAAAGAAGATATTGGAACTAAGAAATAATTTTTTCGACAGTTTAAGAATTATAGGTTTCGGACTGGCTAATTATACTTTCAGAGCTACAAGTATATTGAAATAATGTCAGAATGACTTGAAATTTTAAAAATGAGCTTCTGTATATATTATTGTAGGTAGGGAAAAATTTCAAAGCATTCTGACAAATCAAGCATAAAAGATGCCATAAAGTTAATTAAATAAAAAAATAATATAAGAAATGTAGTTAATAGTTTGGTAAGGGCAAAACTATAATTATACGAGAAAATAGGGACCAAAATAGTAAATTAGGCATAAACGAAGTCATAAATGTGAATAAATAAGAAACAAAGTGAAAAACATGAATAATAGGCTAAAAAAGGTTAAAAATGAAATTACGCTATAACTTAGGAGCATAATCGTAATTTGACATTAGTAAGGTGATTAAAGAAATGGTCAAATAAGTGAAAAGGATAAAATCATAAATAATAAAAATTATAAGGACTAAAATATAATTTATCATTTTATGGAGAAGTATAAGGACCAAAATGTAAATTATATATTTAAAAGAGAATAAAAGTCAAAAGAAGCAAAAAGAGTCAAAATAAAAGTTAAATGAGTTCAAACATGAAAAATATAAAGGTTAGGGACCAAACGGTAATTTACCATCACATGGAAAAGTATAGGGGCTAAAATGTAAATATTAAACTTAGAAAGGAATAAAAGCAAACACTACAAGAAAATTACAATTTAGCAATGGAAATTAGCAACGAAAAATGTCAATTTTAATTAGCAACGGAAATTTCGGTTGCTAATTCGACAGTTGCTATTTTTAGCAACAAAAATTTTATTCCGTTGCTAAATTATTGAATTCCATTGCTAAATTCAACAATGAGAGATTCGATGAATTGGTCAATTTTAGCAACGGAATATAAATTTCCGTTGGTAAATTTAGCAACGAAATATATTGGCAACGAAAAATTAGATTTCGTTGCTAAACCATTTTCCATTGCTAAATTCATCCATAAGTAAAAAAATTAATGACGATCGTCCGTTGCTAAAAATTATTACAATTTTTTAATATCAAAAACCCATGAATGATAGGAAAGAAAATAATGTTCTTTTCCAACCATAATGTTCTTTTCCAACCAGAATTAGGAACATAAAATAATTAGTTAAATGAAAACATCAACTTTCAGTATCAATATTCTCATAACCGTGTCATATTAAAAAATATTAAATATAAACAAATAAGTCATTAAATAAATAAAGCTAAAGCAAGTCTTTAGGCTTTATTCAGACTTTTATAGAGTGCTTTAACTGACTGAAATCGAAACAATTAGTGATGAAGCAATTAAAAGAAGTTACCTGTCAAATTCATATCCTGAGAATGTGCATGCTTTGTTGAGCAATTAGTCACTTTCATGAAAGTTGCTCAAACAGGCATCTCACCATGATCCAGTTTTGTTCACTAATAGATTTCCATATGTAACATACTATATGCATATAATTTCATGAGCAGTAGGAAACAAATTATGTAATATTCAACCCTCTATTACTCTAACCAAGAAAAGTAATTAATAAAAAAGAAACCTAAGTTGGTGAATCTGTCTAATGTTTTGAAATAACTGAACAATAATTCATTGTTAGGAAATTGATGCATATTTAGAAACCATGTGAACAGGTACTATCAATAGTAAACATCTCAAAACAAATATGGAAAATAAATATGGAAACCATGTGAATAGGTACTATCAACAGTAAACATCTCAAAATAGTAAATGCATTGATACTTTCATCTTTTCAGCATAAATGATCATTTCATTCCCTGTTAACAAAAAAAGAAAACAAGTAGAAAAAAGGTTAACTGGAAAGACCAACTAAAGTTCACTTTCAGCAATTAGATAGACACCCACATAATTAGTTCATTGCTGGAGAGTCTTAATTAATTCTGTCGATTAATCAAATTTTGTCATTATGGGCACCTAGGCAAACTGCAAAGTAAAGATACTTCGATTATAATACTATTCATAAACGTGACTCAACATCTTGCATGCTATGATGTGCAACTCTTCTCTTGGTAGAGTGATAAAAAAATAAATCTTCAAACGGAACATGTTTGCTGCACATAGCAAAGATATGCAGGGACATTTGGTGTAAATAGCATGCTATTTATAAGCAGTAAATATACCAAATACTTAACGTTCAATAATTGAAATATGATAGTTAAAAGTTGTTCCTTGTCAATTCACACAAGAATAATTAAATAAATCCTTTCTTTTACCTAGCTATTAGGAAATGCACAAAAGATGTAGACTAGGAAAGGTGCAGCCATGGAGAAGTGGGCAAAGTAATAGACAGAGAAGATTCTCACATTGTCAACCAAATGAGTTAAATTATAATAATTTGAATATGATATATTATTGCCTCCATAATTTGATTTTCGAATATAATACAATCATTAATATTACTTTCACAGAATTGTAAAATTCATTTACATGATAGGTATAAAAAAATTAAAAAAAAATCCATACACAGACACATATATTACTACATCACAATGACTTAATATAATGTCCACTATGCTCATCTTTAAACTGCATAAATTCCAACTCACTTAGATCTAAAAATCAGCAGCATATGCTATTCTCAATGAAAAATTCCCACTGATGAAGCTCAGAAGCCAAGTGAGGAATGAGGAATACTTAATTGAAGAGGTAGGTTAAGTGAAGCAATGAGTCAGTACAATGTACTGACTAAAAACATAATGATTTGATCCAAACCTTGGAAGAACATAAAAATATTCTCATTAAAGTAGCCATGTATTTAGGAGATTGTGTGCCAAATGAGTATAGTTTTACCTTGGTCGTAGCTGTTGATTTGTTTACTAATTCCTTTAGGATTTGCCGCAGAAAATTCTCTTGCCCTGGATGAGAATGAGTGATACAATTAGGCATAATAGGAATCATTGGTAAGGATCCATGAAAAAGTTATTCTAGACTAGACAAGAGCAACATCATCTAATTATTTTGAAAAATTAATCCAATATAGAACAAGTTCAGTAGATGATTGATGCAATTTTTCACAGGTATGATCTTTTAAATTGGAACAAGGAATATTATTTTTATTATTTTTGCTGTTATTATTGTTATTGTTGCTATTGTTGTTGCTGTAGGTTGTTGTAGTTATTGTTATTATTATTATTAAGCTAAACAGAATTTAATTGACTAGTTAGCCTATATAGAGATTATAATTACAAAGAGCCCTAATTCTATAAATCCTAAATATCCGAATTGGAATTAAAACTATTATATTTTTCATTTCAATTTTTTTAGTCATTTGTAGGTGAATTCACCTCAACTAAATCATTTATGTCTATGCAAATCTTATAAAACGACCTCAAAAATTGGTTTCACCAGTCTATATGTGGACTGATCAATGAGTACTAATTTCCTTACTAACTATAATTACTACCTCAATTAGAAGACTAAGCAATTAATTAATAGCATATTTTTTTAAAACTAATTTACTCCCTTCATTCCAGTCACACGAATAAGTGCCTAAAAGAATTGTATATTCACAAATATTTATTCAATTCCTACATAAAATATTCATTCAATTTTCAAAGTACAATTAATATTCAAAATTTTCGACCAATTAGTCTAATGATTCTTTTTTTTAATGGAATTAGTAAGATTCAAGTAATTAATAAGTTTGTTAATCTTGAAAAGAACAATAATAAAAAATTAAAATGGACACCTATTTGTGAATTGATAGAGTATTAAGTAAAAATAAAATAAATAGAATAAAGTAATTACACAAACAAAGATAGGTACCTGCATCTTAACGTCAATTACAACACCCTTATTCCTCCAGTCAAAACTTTGGGGTAAACCTTCAATCTCTAAAAATGACATCGTATTGGCAGTCTCAACAACATTTAGCCCACCACCGACAACACCAGTGTACCTTCTCTCAAACTCCTCCTCAGAAAAATCCATGAAGTGAGTGACGCCATGGACAGCCGTAGGATCTAAAGCCTGATGTTCAATGGCTTTGATTAAATTCTTAGCAAAGATCCCAAGACGGTGCATGTACTCCTCTCTAGTACTGTAGACCTTGTTATACTTGTTGATGAACTTCTTGAAATTGTCTTCAGTACTAGTACCCAATAGATCATTGGATAAAATAACCAAAAGAGAAAGCAAACAAAACAAAACCCATTATAGCAAGAACCGAGAATTAATGAGAAAAATAAACATACAAGATGGGTATTGAAGTAGGATTATGGAGAAGGGACTCAAGGCGATCAAGCTTGACTCCAGCATCAAGAAGCTTAGATTGAGTATTATCTCTATGCCTGGGCTATAAATCCTACATGAATTCATATAATTGAAAATCCAAACCCTAATTTTGAAGAAATAAAAAATAATTAAAAAGCAAATCACCTTGAAATATCTTAATCGAAGGAGAAAGTCCAACCGACACTTTTAATGGCATCACATGTTTGAAGAAAGAGGAGTTTGAGAGAGGGCAGAGGCTGGAGATGAAGAGAAAAGAAGAGATGGAGGCTAATTTATACCTAGGGCAATAAATAAGAAAATAACATAAATACCCTTTATTTTAGCAATGAAATTTCAATTCGGTTGCTAATTTAGAAACGAAATTACAATTCGGTTGCTAAAATAGCAACCAAAATTATTTTGTTGCTATTTTTCATTGAAAATGAAAATTAGCAACGAAAATTCAATTCCGTTGCTAATTTAGCAATGGATTTTTAATTTGGTTGCTAGAAAATAATTCGGTTGCTAAATTAGCAACGGAATTGAATTTCCGGTGCTAAATTAGCAACGAAAATGAATTTTTGTTGCTATTTTTAATTCCAAAATTTTTTCGCCTTTTTTGGCGCCTTATTTAGCAACGGTATAGTATTTCTGTTGCTAATTTTCGTTGCTAAATTTTGGTGCTAAAAATTCCCTCCACTTTTAATAATGAAAGATAACCAAATATATTTTCATTGCTAAATCTAGAATATTTAACCAATTTTAGCAACGAATATTTTTTTTCTGTTACTAAATAGCAACGAAATTTGATTTTCGTTGCTAAATTAGCAACGAAAATTTTTTCATTGCTATTTTTAGATTTTCTTGTAGTAAAAAGCAACTAAAAAGAATGGCATTAGAATAATTTAGTACAATAAGGAGACATAGGAAAGTTTTGAGGACCGAATTGTAATTTTACACTCAAGTATGAATCAAGTGGAAATTAATAAGAAAAAATAAGTATCATAAGGATTGAATAGCAAAATCATAATAATAACAATATTAAATGGGGTTAAATCAACAAAAAGTATATTCAAAGGGAAAATGGTAATTTATCATTACATAAAGAAATGTTGAGGACTAAAATGTAAATTGAGAAGTAAAAATGAAATAAAAGTATAAAAAGAGTAAATAAAGATAATATGATTAATAACTAATAAAAATTTAGATAGGAAGGGAAAAAAAGGGGATTTTGGACAAATTTGATAAATGAATGGCAAATTCATAATTTAATGAGAAGTTGAGAGAACAAAGACAAAACTATAATTTTTACCAAAGGATTGAATCTAAAGACTGAAACAAGAAAAAATATAATTCATAAATAAAAAAATATAAAAGTATAGTGAAAATTCTTTAAAAAGGGAAAATTAAAGGTAAAATAGTAATTATAGGGAAAAGAAAGGACATAAATATCAACTCAATTAAGACAGAGACTTAGGTATCTATTCAAGGAAATATGGGATCTAGAGGACATATTGAGGAAGGATAAGGTTTAAATGTTATTTTGATAAAAGTCAAGACCAATAATGAAAATTGAATTGAGCAAATTTAGGTGGAAGAAATAAGTAAATAGAGAAAAATAAAAAAAAATTGAAGGCATTTACACGTAATTAAGGAATTAAGTCAAATAAAGTTTTATTCAGTTAAATAAAGTAGAATATTATACTCAAATTAAGATTTGAATCACATAGTCAGTATGCCTAGCAAAATTAAATTTCTCAAAATTATAATGAGACTAGGATAAAAATTGAAGTAAAAAATGTATAATTAAAATAAATATGAGACCAGGAATATCATATAATTAAATAGAAACATAGGGGCATATGTGTAGAATAATTGTTGAAATTATAAACAGTAGAAGTTAGACAACAAATAGATGAACATGTGAGCATATAAAGTCAACAAGGAATAAATAGTAATTCAAATAATATATATACAAATAAATAACTAAAAATAATAACAACAATAAAAAAAATAAATAATAATAATAATAATAATAATAATAATAATAATAATTAGAAATTTATTTAAATGAGATTCTTTACAATTGTATTCACCATTAGACAACATTGTTGCTTAGAGCGTGGTTTATTGATTATGTACAAGGACAGGTAATCAAGGACACAATGAAGAAGGATCAAAATGGCTTGTACATGTGATGCATTTATGGACATGAAGATTAGATAACTCATGTATTAGATTTTAGATAATTGGCATGTAGTAATTAATCTTGTATGGTGAATACAAATGAACTGTGAAAGCTAATTATGTATACATTTTTTAGCATATGTGCATGGAAATTGTGGTTGTGTTATGATGTGGATTGATGAGTGATATAGAAATGCTATGAATGTATTGGAGAATTGGAGGTGGAGGTTGCATTTTTGGAGTGCTATTTGTAAAATTTACAAGTTTGGGTAGCATGGTTTACAAGCCGTTATGCTGCCAAAATCTTTATTAAATGAATAGTAACCATTTAACGTTGTTGGTAACCATATACAGTATATGGAAATCATGAATGAACTAAGGGTATTACATATCATATACCATAATAATGTTTCAGTCAAATTTTGATAACCTAAGATAGTTGCTAATCAAAGGCTGTCATGCCTTGGTGAGCCTACATTTGTTTGTCTAAATTACCCAAATATATAGTGATCAACAATGCATTTGCTTGCACTTTAAATAAAAGAGAGGCTATGTTGCCAGTTTTCAATCGTGTATCATTCACGTTCATTGGGTTCATTGTTAACCCTTAGGCTATTCTTGTCTAGGAAAGAGACTATATGACCGCCTGTGTAGGAGAAATAAGGGTGGAAGGCTTACTTTGGACTTGAACATGTGTTTTGAAAATGATGTACAACATGCCTATGCATTACATGCATAACCATGCATCATGCTAACAAATAATTTTTTCAGCCATTATAGTGTCATTTAAGTGGTTTAGGGATTTGACCTATTATGTGAAGATGAGTGTTCATTAGACTAGCTTCGAGCTCGAGTTTCTCTAGGAATTCACTTTGAGTGAAGCTATTATGGCCTTGATCGAGATATATTGGCAAAAGCTAATTCTTTTGGTTGAACTAAAAGACTAGAGTCTTGCTGAAGGACTTCAGGTTGTTGTAGTAACCATAGAGTCCATAGGGTTGTTTAAAAGTCTGAATAGGCATCTGGTTAGGAGGTCTTTGTCAGAGTCATTGGAGTAAGCATTAGAAACTGATTTGGCTTTGGCTAAAGTCTTTGAGTTAGCTTTGAAGAGCACAAACATGGCAGATCTAACATATACTGGGGCTAATTACAGTTAGGAACCAGATAGGAGACTGGATGAATTTAAAAGAAGAATGAGGGTTATAATGACTGACATGATGAGTTCCTTAACACAGCCTGCTGGCCAGCAAACTTTGGTAGCCACTACTACACTTGAAGAACCAGTGGTTACTGGAGGCATCTCAACTATTGCTACTGCAGGACCTTCCTTGATGGCTGAATCAAGAAGTATAAGGTTAAGAGCCCCACCTATTGAATAGCAAAAAGATAAGGGTGTTGCTCCCAAGAAAGATTTCATTCGTGAAGAGGAAGAAGAGCTAGTAGTAATACAAGCCTCAAGAGGGAAACTACCTAGAATGGAGGACCCAATTCTCAAAAAAATGGAGAAAAGATAGAAGCAATGGTCCAAGTCTTGTTGGCTGGAAAAGGCATCAGTCCAAAGGATAGGAGCTTGGAAAGTGAAGATGTGCTTCCTCAACAGTTTTAAAATGCTAATTTGCCTAAGTTCGACTGCACTTTGACCCATATGCCCATATTAAATAGTATACTCTTGTCATGAAGGGCACTACTCTTACTAAAAGGCAAAAGGTTGAGTATTTTAGCCTTAGTCTTATAGGTCTTGTTATCAACTGGTATCATAGCCTAGATAGACACAACAAGTAAGATTAGGATAGGTTGATAAAAGAGTTTCTGAGGTAGTATGATTGTAGCACGTGCATAGAGGTTACTTTGAAAAATCTTGAGTTGCTGCAATAGAAGCATGATGAGTCCTTCCATGAGTACTTGACTAAGTGGAGAAAAGAGTAATGGAGATGAAAAGAAAGAAAAGAGTAATGGAGATGAAAAGAAAGCCTGATATCATTGATCAAATTAGGTTTTTCATTAGAAATGCTAGCCCTTATTTGAGAGAAGGCTTGAAGATGAAAAGGCTAAAGGATTGGAAGTCCTTAAAGGATATTGCTATTGAAGCCCGAGAGTGAATACTTGGCTTAAAAAGAAAGCTCTATAGGTAGCATTGGTCTTAGCTTTGGTAGTCAAGAGTACAAAAGTGCAATTGGTAAAGCTAATAATATGGGTGTTACTGGAAAGACAATCGAGGTGTCTACCGTTGAGAGCACTCAAAGGTATTATTCAAACTCGGGTAGGTCTTTGTCATGGGTACTTGATCGATTAATAAAGGAAGGGAAATTACAGCTATTACAAGCTAAGCTTGCTAAAGTCAAGGTTAGCCTAATCATCGGGCTGATCAATATTATGCCTATCATCAACACACAGGCCACCTTACGGATCACTAAAGGACTTGAAGGGACAAGATCAAGATCTTATTGATAGCCAATAGATTACTAATCTAGAAAAAAGATAAAAGAAGAAAGGGAGTTATAATGTAGTCTCGCTTCCTATATAGATGATTGGTTTAGGTTTTTCGGAATGGCGTGTGTTATGTCACTTGTATGGTGATGAGTACTTAGCAATTACTCGCCCTGAGCAGTCAAAGGTAAGAGAGGAAAATAAGTTAGGGTTATGTGTGATTGACTATTGGGAGTCATCCAATAAAGATGAAGGTGATATCGGTCCCATAGATTTATGAGATTCTGAGAATGAAGAAGAAGGAAGGGAAGTGAAGTTGATTACTTGAAGTGATATGGTGGTGCTAGAAGTAGAGAGACAACCATTGCCTGTGGAAAGGGAACGAGAGGAGGATTAGGTCCTCAAATAGCTAAAGAAAATCCTTGCTCAAATTTTTGTTTGGGTCTTGCTTAGGCAATTGCCCTCCCATAGGCAAAAAGTAGTAGAGGCCTTATATGTGTCCATTATGAGTACAACTATTTCACCTTTGGAGCTATTACTTGCCCTGAGCTGTCAGAGGTAAGAGAGGAAAATAAGTTAGGGGTATGTGTGATTGATAGTTGGGAGTCACCCAATATAAATGAAGGTGGTATCGGTCCTATAAATTTATAGGATTTTGAGAACGAAAAAGAAGGAAGGGAAGTGAAGTTGATTACTTGAAGTGATAGGGTGGTCCCAGAAGTAGAGAGATAGCCATTGTTTATGGAAAAGGAATGGGAGGAGGATCAGATCCTCAAATAGCTAAAGAAAATCCCTACTCAAATTTTTATTTGGGTCTTGCTTAGGCAATTGCCCTCCCATAGGCAAAAAGTAGTTGAGGCTTATGTGAGTCCACTATGAGTACAACTATTTAACCTTTAGAGCTATTAGACTTAGTTAGAGGAAGTGTTGGGGAAAACATTATGTATACCAGTAGAGATTTGCCCATTAAAGGTCGAGAGTACAATCATCCTTTGTATATAAAGGCTCAAGTTAATGGAAAGAATACAACATGTGTGATGGTAGATGATGGATCCTCTATCAATATGTGTCAATTGGTAGCACTTTCAACATTCAGGTTGAATGAGTCTATATTGAGTAAGTTTGATTCGGTGGTCACAACCTATGATAATTTTCGAAGGCAAGCATGGGTACTTTTAAGGTTGATGTGAAGACTGGGTTAATCGGCACCAAGATAGAATTTGTAGTATTGCCAATACCTACCAACTTTTTTGTATTATTAGGAAGGCCCTGGTTCCACAAAATAGAAAGAGTCCCATCTACACTTTACTAGATGATTAAGATTCCCCATGAAGGTATAGTGGTTACCATAAGGACTGCTAGGAAAAACCAAGTTTCTATATTAGGAATAGCAAATCAACCATTTAGTGGATTTCATGTAATTGCCATTAATGCTAATGATGAAAGTGAGTAGGAGTCTACCCTTTAAGTGGTGAATATGATGAAGAAAATGAATTTCTTGCCAAGAGCTAGATTGGAAGAAGATTCCCAAGGTCCTTCTGAAGCTATTAATACAACAGGATATACCAGTTGAAAGGGATTGGGCTATAGAAAAGCTGATGCTAAGAAGAAGAGTTGGTCAAAGTTAGAGTGTATACCACACATTCTTGATAGCTTTGTGCCTGCATCTGCTATATCTTAGTATTGTGGTGAGATTGAGTTTGTGCTAATTGATGGAAAGGTTGTTCTTGGGTTTGAAATATTTTTGATTGGGTCAGCAAAACCATCAAGCTTGCCAGGGCATTTCGAGATGAAGAAATCATTATCAAGTTATCAAACTGGGATGATGATGTTACTGAGGATATTATAACTCCATAATTATTGGCTTTCAGGGTCAAAGGGAAGGAGAAAACTGAATTTGAAATTCATGTGCCCGAGTTAAAAGATGATATTGAAGAAGCTATCACAGAAGTAGACCAAAAGGCTCAGCAGAATGCAGGAGATGGAGCAGGCTCATCTGAGGCATTGAACTCACCAAATGTAGATAAGGATGTTTTGTAGATATGCTTTTTGTACTTGAACTTTTTTTGGCGATTATGTATGTAACTTCTCTTATATTAATAATATGGATAATTTTGCTTACTTGTGTGATTTTTTGCATAATTTCAAATCACATGATCTTGACCATAAAGCATCAATATTCGACATTAATTCAATAAGTACTACTCCATTCAATCTTGGTACTCTTGAAAACCAAAGAGAAATCTTGATAGCATATGACGTTATTTAAAGACTATCCTAATCTCTCATAATACCTATCATCATATATACTATAAAAAGCATCAACACATAGACAAGGATTTATAAAAAAGCTTTGGGTTACTTACACTGGTTCTTATCCTGTTCTTCATATTACATCTTACTAATATAATATAATAGTTACAAAGATAACAAAATATGACTACATACTTAGACTCTTCCTATCCCTAGTGTTGGCATTGCTGAGCAGATCTTGTCCCACCAGGAAGAAATCTAACTTCAACTACCTGCACAGATAAACACCCGTGCTAAGCTTACTAGCTTAGTAGGGAACAAAGAAAAATATTTGAAAATAATCTTTTACTGTAGTCACCAATAGCTTACACACATAGGCACAATATTAGTCAAATACGGTATGGAGCCACGGTATAAAATTTGTATAATAGTAATATAAGACTTTATTAGAAAGGTGATAAGTTTGTAATGAAATTAATGACAACCAGTAACTTATTATATGTGCTCACATGTGTATGTAGACAGGCATGTAAATACAATAGTATTAAACAATGAAAGCATCAGGTATTCATGGTGATTATTATATATATGTGTTTCTATAACACCTTACATGACCCATAAACATACTATATGCATGTATCATAAACATAGCTACATTCGTTTTCATATTCTCCTTATGCTATGCATGAGTTCATATATAAATAATGACATTGAAAATCAGATCATGGTGTAAATTAGCATATCATCTTATTAAATTACTCTTTATATTGCTTTTCTTATGCCTTGCATTAAGCCTGCACTTTTCTCTAAGAGTGTGAATAATAGGCTAACTGTAGCACCTAAAGGTGTTTGGAAAGGTTCGGGCAACTTTTGGAGACTTTTTGGGACTAAAAACCATGTATAAGCTATAAATAGGGAAGCACTCGACTGAGATGAAATGGTCTTGGTTGTGTACAATGCTCAAAAAGAGTACAGAGGGGTCTACTTAGCTGAGACAAATTAGTCTTGGCCGAGTGCCCCAATCTGGTCTATGAATTCTGTAGATAGTTTTACTGTGTATATTTGGGCTTAGCAAATGACATTTTCTGATCAAGTAATCTTCTACAAAGTTGTTCTTCTATAGTTTTAGTTTTTGAAAATTTAAAAATCACTTCATTTAGCCTTATAAATCTCAAGATATTCACCAAACAATGTGGACTGCTCCTAATGATAGGGCAACAATCATGATATGGGTTCAAGATAAATTTTGCCTATTATAAAGGAAGAAAGAAACATTATTGTCTTCTTATGAAACTTAAGTTTATGAGTCTAGTTTCTATTCGAACTATAATTACTCAATTTAGAGATCTTAAATTCCAGATATAGGTAAAATAATTTGGATAGGTCTAGTGAACTCAAGGAAAACTTTTGCCATTAAGAAGGGTCTATCACATATTTCAGTTCGTATGGCAAATAAACCCTCAAATTCATATATCCTTCCATTAAAAATACCAATATAACATTTATAAACACTAAAATGAAACAAAAACCCACAACGATGGCAAGGAAGTTCTTATACCTCTTGATAACCACTTCTTTCAAGCTTTTCCTCCTTTACTTCTTGCCTTTGCTACTCTCTCTCTTTCTTCATAATAAATCATATATTATTATACTTAAAGATCTATTTAATCCCTTAAATTAATATTTAATTATAAGAAACAAAATAAGAAGAGAAGAGAGGATCCTTACATTAAGAAAGCTAACTTCTAAATTCTCCCTCCTCTCTAAAAGTTATGGTTGTATTTTAGGGGTTATTTAGGGGTTCGAGTATTTGATTTTTTGAGAGAAAATGGTGACCTTGAAGACCCTTGAAGTGAAGTGTCCGGCCATCCTTTTACGTCTCGGGTTTTCTTCCTTTCTCAAGACACTTCTAAAAAGGCTAGTCAAAAAAGTATTTTAATAACAAAGAGAAAAGATTAGGAACTTAATTGTAACACTCTCCTAGTCATATCCATGAAAGGGCTTATTCCACCAGAAAAATAATAATAACAATAACAATGATAACAAAAATAATAATGATAATAGAAAACAAACAAAGAATATTCATAAAACTAATTTGAAAAATATGAAAAGGATAAAGATCAAGCGCGTATGTTAACAAAGTGTAAGCAAATGCGCTTTACGACATATGGTCGATTCTTTTATTTAAAAAAATATGAAACATATTTTGTGTAAGGACCCAAAATAGGCCTTAGTAGAATTCAAGGGCAATTATATGTTATTAAAGTCTAATTGAGCATTATTTGATGAATTATTAAGAGCTAAGCTATTAATTAGGGCAAAAATATTATTAAGTTATCAATAATTATGTGATAAATGTGTAAATTATATGGTATAAATTTTATAAGGTCATAATTAAATTATTATTGTTGGTTTAATAATATTCAAGGGCATAATTGAAGTAAAAAGTATTAATCTGGGGTAAATTTATAATTACGGCATCTTTAGGGGCAAATGTGAATAAATGAATAATTGAGAGGTTAATTTCAGAGAAAGAATAAATGAATAGGTTAATTTATAACATGCAAGAAATGGAGGGATCACTTTATAACATGCAAAAAGGTGTGGGTTAATTAAAGGACATGCAACTTGTTGAGGGACCAAAAAGGGAATTTTCCTAACTATTATAAATAGTCTTTTTGCTAGTGGAATGAAAGGGAAACTTAATAAGAGATGGTGGTGGACGAAATTCTAGAGAGAGTTACAGAAATTTCCTTTCTCCTTATCATTTCTTAAAGCCATAGATGATTTCTCAAGGTCTTCTTGAAGAGGAAATAATTGCATGTTGTTCAATCTAGATCATTAGTATAAAACTATAAGGTAAATATTTTAACTTGATAGTTTATCTCTTCATCTTCATCTCCTTCTTATTTTGATTGATGATGGATTAAGATAAATAATGGAAGATTGTTGTTGAATGAATGAATTGATGCAAAGGATAAAAAGAAGGTAGAAGAGACAAGGAAAAAGGGCTTGCAAAGGACTAAGAGTGAAAGGAAAATTTAAAGAAGATTTGAATTACATGTCCAGGTTTGGGAACTATTATTTCTTGCATGCATTAATATTGTGTTCATTATGGATTTTATAAGTATATTGACTTATATTAAGATATTAGACATTAATGTAAAAATGCTGTCCAGAAATTCGGATTGACCTCCAATGACTAATTTGGTCATAAGTTGAATTTTTGAACTCAGAATTTGATGTAATTAGTTGGGTTAGAACCGGGACTTCTGTGCCTACAAATGTTATAGAAATAACAATAATGAAATTTTTCCTCTAAGGTCCTCAAAAATGCCCAAAACAGTAGCCTTTGAAAGAAGAAAAGTTAATGAATTTGAAATTCTGGGTTAAGTTCATTTGACCTAGCTGTATTAGTTTGTTAATAACTTGAGTTCTAGAAAAGGAAATTGAATGATTCAAGTTGGTATGTTTTATTAAGACATTAATGTATATTTTTGTAGAAGGAAATCATTTCTAGATCGGCCTCTAACTTCTCTTAAAATTAGCTTGAATCTCGTAGAAACAGTTGTTCACTGTCAAAGAACAGATCTTAGTATTTTTGGCATAATTATCAGTAGAAAAGTCGAAACGTTATGATATAAAATTATGGGTAAACTAGATACATAGGAGCACAACTTTGATGAAGGGAAGTCGATCTAATTCTATGCACATTTTATTTTATGAATTTTCTAATTGGTGACAAAAACTGTTTTGGTGTTATGAACAGCTTATAGTTTTCTTCAATATCTTGAGTTATAAATGTGATATTAAGGTAATTCTTGATGTTTTGGAAATTAGACACACAGGGGATTAGTATTATCATACTTTCATGTAAATAACTAGAGAAGTAACATGAATATTTTTGTAGGATATGTTGAACAATTGTAATGAGAATAAATTTTAGGAATCTTTAATAAAGAGAAATATGTAAGTATCATGAACTAGTTGCTGTAATTACAGAATAATTTGGGTTATAAAACCTCAATTGAGTTAATTAAAATTTCATATTTTACATGAGAAACATACCTATAACTTTGTAGGAGATACCAAGGGCTAAATATGCTTGTAAGCTATTCAAATGTTCACTTGAAATTGTAGTGAGCTGTTAATTTCGATTTCGGAACAGGCTGAAGTAAAAATGATGTATTTTTGTGTGTATTGCTCAGAATGCTATGAGGTTGAATCCTATGAAAAATAGACTTATAAATTAACATTTTGTATGAAGGAAACTTTGTTTAATTATGTTTGTATGAGTTCCTAATGTTCGCTTGAAATTCTTGAAAAACTGGATATACTGTTAAGGAACAGATTGTGGTATTTTGGACATAAATCTTAGTGGGGGAGTCAAAAATCTATGCTGTAAAATTCTGGATAAACTAGACACCTAGGAGCAGGATTTTTTTGAAGGAAAGTAAGGCTGATTTACTCCCCATTTTATTCTAAAAATTTTACAATTGGTAAAAATAACTGTTTCTGAATTTATGAACAGCCAATGGTTTTTCTTGAATATCTTGAATTATAGATGAGATATTGTGACAAATTTTGATGTTGTAGAAACAAGACATATAGGGGAATGAAATTGTAGAAGGACACATGGCCTAAAAATAATATTTACTAGACCAAAAAGGGCACCTAATTTTGATCCAGAAAGCTGCCCCTGTGCAGATTTGTGTAGGAAGAATTTTAATTTGTTTTCTATATTTGGTTTAAATATAGTTATGTTAAATATGTGTATATATGATTACACATTGAATTATAATAGCATGTAATATGATTGACAATAAAGATAGGTATAATCACATATATTCAAACTTATGTACATGATTTATTACATGAAATTATGCTTACATGTATATACTTATATGTTGCGCTTATATGCCACTATGCAAAGAGTATATGAAGACAGTGACATATGTTCATTCATAGATAATTGTATTCATAGATAATTGTATTGTGCTGATTATACTCGTATTCATGTGTATATTATCAGAGATTCCTTATCATCTTATATGAACATATATTTACATAGATGTGCATATTGAATATTTATAGTCATTTGTATAATTATCAGTGATTGTATATTTATAGTCATACACATACATACGCATATAGGTTAAACTGTTGTGAACATGATCATACACATCATTGATTTAAGAAACCCAATAGAGCATGATGTTATGTATCATTATATTACATATGTAAAATAGCTACTTGATTTGAAGGGATTACAAGTATAAAATAGTAATACCCAACAGTGAACATGTTCACAGATTTACAGAAAGTTACACATGAACATGTGTATGAGTACATTATTCATAGTTACCCAAGAGAATACATGTGCATATAAGAATATGAATGAATAAATGAAAGATAAAGTAAATAGATGTTACTGCGTGCGTTGAGTCTAGGAAGTGGATAGATAGGCATGCCTATAAGGGTAACTTGCAGCTGCTTTTGAACATTTTGACCTCTTTAGGTCCATTTGAATTTAAAAGTATAGTGACCCTGTTTGGGTTTAAAAGTTAAAGTTAATTTAAACAACCCTCGTGTGGGTTGTAGTCGACCCCGTTTGGATCCGCTTGACCGGTCCATGTTATTTGATTGACCCCGTTTGGGTCCATGTTATTTGATTGACCTCGTTTGGGTCCACCAATTTATCATACAGTTTTATCCCTACAAGGGATCATCGTTTAATACCTCCGGGTATCTCCTTGGTGCCTTCGGGTGACCTATTATCTCTTTGGTGCCTTTGGGTGACCTAGTACCTTCGGGTACCACCGTATAACCCGTTATCCACCTCTTTAGAATAGTGCAGGTTTTATTATCAAGGTTAAGAAAAGTTTAATAAGGCATGCAAATTCTTAGTTGACTTTATACTATTCTACATATGAAATTCCTTTTGTTGCATACAAAACCCAAGTCTAAAAGAATGCTCAATATACATATGTATCTATACTGCTAGTACAAAAACAAATTGCAATTGCTAAATGCTCTCTCTATATATATGTGTTCTTTATTCTTATATGTATTACATTGTATGATTTCTATAAGTGAATTTAAATGTTTAATTTCTTTCATTTCTTGAAATAAATCATTGTTACATTTGAATCATGTTGGATGCTTGTTGACGATCACTGTGAGTGGTCGTCTATCATGATTTAGTTCCCCACTAAGCTTTATAGCTTAGCATGGGTGTTTCATCCGTGTAGGTTGCAAGGTTAAGACTTTCTCTCAGGATTGATATCTGTAGCTGGCTGGCCAACACAAGCCTTTGAAGATTATAAAGTATATAGTTGTCTTTTTGTTCCTTTTTGTATTTCAAAGGTTTTATGTTGTGTTGGAAATCTTGTAAAAGTACAACTATTTTGTAAGATGTTATTAGCGGTTATATTTTTGTTCAGAGACTCTAATGTATATTGTGAAGTTTTAATAGTTTAGCACTCTTATGGATTAAGTACGAATATCAGTTCTCTATATAGTTGATATATATTTATGTTGCACAGTAGAACATGTGTAATGAGATGAATAAAGTGATATGTATAGATTATAGAATAAGGGTGCTACATTTTGGGCCATGCATCATTTAATGCGTGGGTGCGTATCAAACAATACACAGCCGTATCAACTTAATAACGATGAGTTATCTTTTTCTTTTTAAAATGAAGTCCTCATCGACAATAGATCCAAAAGGGACCAAAAAGTAAAAGTAAATATAGAGAAGAGTTTTAAACTAGATTTTACTTTGAGAAAACTAGTTTTAAAATTGATAAAATAACATTTAAAGAAGATAACCTAATAATTTTTATCACATGACAATATACCCTTTTAAAGGGTTTCACAACCTAAATATAGCAGAGATTAATATATAGTAAAAACTATAAATGAAAAGAGTAATAAAATTTATGTTAGGTACAAAAATATCGAGAAAGGCCTTTCATATTACCTTCAATGTACTTACTCAATCATACTATCAAATGTCAGATTTATGGACCCTTTATGGTGTTGAAACAATTGATAAATCAAGAGCTAAATGTTAAAAATCTCCTTTTTGCTTAAAAAACCTTTTAAAGCTTTTGAAATGTTTGAAGATCTCTTTTTTGGAAAGCAATGTTAACTATTTCTCTAAGAGTTTCAAAACTGACCAGCCTCTTCAAAGAATTTAAGCAAGAGCATATATAAGAGTGAGTGTACAGTTATACATTAAGCATGTACGGGTGTACACTCAAACAATGCTCTACTTTCCCACTTACCTTATGGGAAAATCCACTAACTTTTAAGTGTACGGCCGTATCAAAGGGAATGCACGGCTGTACACTTCCAAAGTAGGTCAACTTGCCTAAAACAGGCAAGATTCTTGCAATGCATGGCTGTACACTCCTTATGCAAGGTCGTACATTTCCAAAAATAGGAAAAACCTGACTTTTAAGCCAAATGATGAGCTTCTTTTGAGTGCATGGGTGTATAAGCCATAAATGCATAGTGTGTAAGGCTTCTTTTAAGTCCCCGGTTAAGGGTATTTTTCATCGTTTGACCCTTTATACCACTCGATTGCCCAAATCAAGCTCGAAACATTTTAAAACACTTTTTACAAAAATAATTTCAACACAAAAAGGGTTCACCATCCTCGATTTGCTATCTTTAAAAGAGAAATTTTCCTCATTAGGCAACCCTAATAAAAGCCTCCTAAGGACCCGATGCTTACAGGTGGCGACTCTATGATACCTACCTTGTGATACCCAGCAGATGCCTTATAGGCTAGTCGGATACCCCGAGATACTGTCTCATACCTTTTGGAGGCTTGAGGCATTATGGATTGGGTTGAATCCCTATCCATTGTGAAGCAATTCACCTTTATGAGTTAAATGAGCCTTGATCCAGTCTTGAGTCTTAAAAATGGGTTTTTAAGAACAAACTAGATGACTACAGGGTTCGGCACGTGTCAAAAAATATATATATATACGCACACACACATACATACATACACACACACACACACATATATATAAATAGATACATATTTACACATATAAGTTGACAGAGCTCTCGGAGCCATTCGATCCATGATTTAAAATAAGCATTCTATACCAAAACATAGCTCTCGGAGCCATTGAGTCCGATCTAATCTGTAATGTTGCAGTACTGCTATGTTCCTTTAATTGGCATGATCTTAAAAATTTAATTTTTGTTTTCATTAATGATTTCTTTCAATTACAGATTTATAATAAAATGTTTATCAATCAAATTAAATAAAACAATATACATTTTACAAGTCTAACAATTAACATAGTATAGGTAAAATTACAATTTTGAAATCTAAACCTTTATAATTTAATTAAAGTATTTCATACCACCCATTTAACATCCAATTAGTTATTTATAACATTTATTTTATGAAATCCTAATCCATTCATGAAAAACCATAACTTACATAATATATGCCATTTGACGATTTTGTAATTTAAAACCCTATAATTTAATTAAATCATCTCATATTATTCATTTAACACTTAAATAGATATTTATAACATCAATTCATAAAAATCCTACTCTACATACCAAAAACCTTTACTTAAATAATACGCAAATTTAGAGAAAAATAGAATTGCATGAACACATACCCATTTTGCTATCTATTTCCTTCAATTTTAGTCTATACAATATCTAATTTGTCAATTTTTCTCCATTTCCTTCTCCTTTATGCTTAATTCACCTTTTCTTTCTTCATAACCCACAAATTCAACATAAATCCTTCAATAAAAAATGTATATATGCTTAAATTAAAGCAATTCTATTTTATTATTTACTCAAATTTCCAAATAAATCAATAAATATTTAAATCTAACATTTTCCCCAATTTCCCAAAAATCCTTAGGTCTGAATCTCTTATTTATTTTTTGAATTCCTACCATAATTCACTAAATAAGGGGTTAATGAAACTTACCTTATATATAAATGAGGAAAATTACAGCAAAAGGGACAAAAATAGAGAAGGAAACAAAAGCAAAAAGGAAGGTAAGGCTGCTACTCTAGTGTAAAGGAATAGAGGGAAGAATAAGGAGAGGGACGACAATACTAGGAGGCTATAGTAATAGTATACCAGTGGCAGGCGGGGGCAGCAACAGGGTGACCAGAGGAGGGAGAAGGAAGAAGGAAAAAAGGAGGAAAAGAAGAAAGAAAGAAGAATTGGGCAGTAGAGGTGGAAGGTTATTCATCTTAGAAATTAGGTAGCCAAAAAAATAAACTCCACCCCAAAATGATGTAGGTTTGGGTGTGAAGGTGTAAGAATTGCAAGTTAATCCCACAAAATCTCCATTGTCATTCTTGCCATTTTTTCTAATTTTTAAGTCCCCATTTAAGTGTAATTTTAAACATTAATTTCCCCCTTTCCTCCACTATTATTATTGTCATCATTATTTACTTTCACTTATTTTTATTCTACTTTTATAGGGTAATCTCTAATGTCAGGTCGGTCTAATAGTGCTATTCGGGTATCTATAGTTCAGGGTGTTACATAGCTATTGAAAAACTAGGAAGAAAAGCTAGTTTAACTCATAAACTTACCTTAAATTTTGAAATCCTAGATGCAATGATGGACATGTTCACTTCCATTTGTTCATTCAATTACTTGACTTGATGAGGTGACACACTAAGAGTAATTGTTGGCTTAGTGGCTAAGTGCAAGCATAATTGCAAATCACAACATCTTTGTCATTGTCCCCCTAATAGGTAGTTTTTGTTATGTGAGTTAAAAATTTATAGAGATGAATCAAATAGAACTCAAACTTTCCTTTTTTGTGTAATTTTTTAAATTCCAATAAGAACTTTATTTTGGAAGAATGCCAAGGATTTTTCTCAAAAATTTTTGACATTATGAGAGTGTTGAAAATTTTATCAATAATTTTAACTTTAAAGTGCTTGAAAACCTTAATTAGTAGCACATAATAGGGGAGTCCCTTTCTAACAATGTTATTAAAACCAGACTGAGCCGATCAAACCGGTTTAATTGCAAATCGCTAGTAGGTTGGGTTAGTTCGATTTATAAAAATTGGACTAGCAAAAAACTAGAATGAGCCATTATAAACTGACAAAAAATTAATCGAAAATAGAGAAAATAGGGTGGAATTTGGAAAACCAGTTTAAATTTGGAAAATTTGATTTTTGTCTAAATTATCCATACAACATTATTTTTTGAAAGAAAAAATAAAATATATGTATAAATACTAAATAATTAAAATTTAGGCAATTTTAATATTTTTTATGAATAAAATAAAGACTATAATTTATATTTGATGAATTTTTTTTGAACATTTGCACTTTTTTACTATATTTATCTTAAATATTTGTCATAAATATTGAATGACTTGAAAATATTGTCTTATTATTAATTTTTGATAATGAATATATTTTTCTAAACTATTTTTAATTTTTTTTATATAGTGATATTTTCATACTATTTACATAAAACTTCTAAAATAATATTATTTAAAAAAACCCAGTTGAACCAAGTGAACCGATCGAGCTATGAACCTTTTACCTTTTTGGCTTTCTATCCGGTCTGGTTTTACTTTTAGCTGTGATCATAGTCTTAAGCATCAGTATAGGGAGATTTAAGGGTGTACCTAAAATTAGATGAGCCAAATCAAATATATATGCGTACATAACCTAATCTTCATGACTGACACATGCCAAAATATTATTGGCAATAATATGATGCAACATGTTAACTTGAGGTGGTAGTTTATTAGAAATTAGTTTTTTTAATGCAATTATAGTCTTTAGAAAGCATAACAATCCTCATCTGCTCCAATGGTGATAATGGATTCCTTATCCACTAGTGTGAGAGTTAAAGGATTGATGTATTGTTAGGAAGATGAAGTATGTTTCTTAAAGTATGTGGATTTAACAAAATTGTAGTTCTATTAACATAGAATACTATTGTTGGGCAAGACATTTTGTCATCCTCACAAGTCATATATGTATAATAGACATCAGTGTACAAAAGTAACTTGTCCCATTTCTATTAAGCAAAAGGAATGAGGAAATTAAATTTTTGAAAAGTCTTAATAAACATTATTGGTTTTTTGGGTAGTATGGATCTTTAAAGAAAATGTTGGAATATAAGGTCATTTATACAACAACACATGTCAAGATGTTTGTATTCATAAATGCAATGCAGAGATGATCTCTTAAATCCACCTAGGGTTTTGGGTTTCTTATAGGAAGCCAATGAAGTGAAATCCATTGTTTTTAATAAAACTATCAAGGAAGCAGTGCAGGGTTTGAATTATATAGATGACGGGGTTAGGTGTTTATGTGAAATTGTTGAGATGGCAAATCAAGTTACAACACATTTGAAATTTACCTAATTAATGATGTATCCAATGATAGAGAGGTTTTACTCATACACTATAAAATGTAAGCAAAAATTGACATTTTAAGGGAAAAAAACCCATAAAAAATACATATCGATAAAGAATTTGTGAGTCCCAAATATACTATAGAGGAGGGGTGAATAAAGTATTAAAACTTTTAGAGTGCAAATGAAACAAATTACATGAAATGATCAATTCAAGTTATTACAAATGTATATATGACAAATTTATTTCAAAAATATCACTTAATATATTTTTACTTAACCTTTTTCACATTAAATATACATTCATGGATGAAACTTCTAGTGAGTAATTGATCAATAAAATCTTAGTTAATTTTATGCAAATATTCAAATATTTCATGTGGTAGAACACATATTAGTTTTATCATCCTGTTCTATAGAACACAAAGCATGCACATAACAAACAAATTCAACTTAGCATAAAATTAAATAGAGCACGAAATAAAAGAGAGTAAGAGATATAGATATTTGACACCATGATTTACAGAGGTTCAGCCATTGCTTACATCGTCTCCTTAAGACAACCTATTTTAAGTGTTTCTCTCTTCTAATGTGACTATATTTAACATGCAAAAGTAAAAAAGCCTTTACAATGAATAACTATCTTAAGTTTTTCTCCCAAGTGAAAATCTCTAAAACACTTAATCCTTTTTCCTAAGTAAAAGGATCAAAACACTTAGTTCTTTTTCCAAAGTAAAAGTACCTAAACACTTGCTAGTTTATTTTTCTAGGTCCTAGCAACCTAACCTCACATTATCTAATATGGTTTTGATAAACCTCATTGCATAAGATTACAATTAGAAACTTTAATCATTTGAGGATATGTGATTGATGCTCATGATGAAGTGAAACTTATAGCAATATGAAGTTCAAAGTGAATGGTGTTTCACTCATATATTTAACACTCAAAATATCTTTAAATTTATATTTGAAGAAAAAACTAGCCATTAAGTGTGAAAAGCCAAAGCATTTCTTTAATTTTGAAAGGATCTAATTTTAGCTTACCTTAAATAAAATTTAATAGCTAGGATTTATTCAAAATATGTTTCTTTAAATAAATTTTAGTAGCTAGAAAATATTTCCACAATTTTTCTTTCCCTTTTTCAAATAAAGTAAAATTAAATTTTGGAAATAAATCAATTTAAATATGATATGATTTTGGAAAACTATTTTTATGTAATAAATGAGTGTATGTGTGTGAATCCTTAAGAAATGATTTTACAAATAATTTCCTAACTGGTTTTGATTTTCAAAAGAAAACTAATCAACAGGTCTGACTTTTAGATCATATTTTTTATCTGTTCTACCTCAGATGAAACATGAAACTTTAGGATTCTTATGGACCTATACACAACACAATTAAAAAGCGCAATTTTATTAGTTCATTTTGTTATTTATCAAAATCCATATAGGCCTTTTGAGCCACCATTCTCCTCCTTTTTGATGATGAAAAAATATTCATTATTTTAAATTTTATTAGAGCAATAGTCCCCCTGAATATGTGCTCAAAAATTAATAACATAACGAAGTATTCATGTGTAATTCAAATGCCAATTTTCCTGCATAGAAGATCATTAGCAAGTATACATGTTTTCATATTTTTGTCAAACAACATATATTAATAAGCAATGTCACACACACATGCATGCACACACGCACACATATACACATATATAAGCCCCTTTTTGTCATCAACAAAAAATGAAAGACGATGATTAAAACTCATATCCACCATTAGAAAAATCTGTGACATAAATTTAATAAGTTAAGCAACTTAATATCCAAAGTTTAACCAACTATTAAAATCATCCAATAATATCAAACACAAAAGCAGTTTAAAACACACATATAAAATGAAATGTTGGAGAAGTGTTCATAAAAAGTAGATGATAAATCGCTCAATGTGTTTTGGATTGGTGTTATTGCCAATTTCTCAAGGATTGGGAGTGGGTTTGAATTTGTAGTTGGTGATTAATCTTATGGATTTGTGGATAGCAACATAGGATGGTTTAGAAGCAGGACCAAGTGAGCGTGATGAAGAAGGAATAGGATCTGCTGAAGGCAAGTAATTTCCTCCATATTCTGCTTTAATAAACATTTCTTTAGTCTATTGAGGATAATCACTTAGAGCAGAATGCAAATCCCCTACAGTTTTCTATAATTTTAACCATGGTAAAGCTTTAGGATTGCAATCAGTCTTCTATTTTGGTTCACCCATCTATCCTGCCTAATATGTTGATTTCTATTTTGTCCCATCAGATTGTGCCTCTATACTAGTATCCATTTCAACATTTACATTGCTTTTGATTGACTTCTCTTTTTCTTCCTTTTTCTCATCTTAACCAACTTTCTCTTCCTCTTCTTCATTGCTATTTATACGTAAACTATTTTTAGAAGATTTGTCTTCATCTTCCCTAGAACACTTATCAACTAGTTTCATTTTCTCATTAAAAACAAATGCTTTGCTATATTTTTTCTAAGATTCCTGATTAATTCTTAGAGGTTAAGTCTATTTTAACTTTCTTTTCTTTGCTATTCTATTCTATACCCTTAGACAATGGTCTTTTTCTAGATCTTTAAAGTCTAATTTTAGACATTTTGTAAAAATCTTTACTATTTCTTAGTTTCTCATTAAATTTTTCACAATTAGCATCTTCAAGAGGTATATTCTAGTATTCAAACACAACACTAAGAATCATGGCAAATGGCAAATGCTGATTTTCTTTTACATTTACCATCTACTATTTTCTTAAAAAATTCTACTTTGTTGAATCCCTTTATTTCACTTATTCTAATACTTTTAGTCATCTTAAATCCCTCAATCTTTATATTGAAAATAATCACTAAATACTAGGAGTAAGAATCTTATAATTTTCCCCGATTTTTGCAACAAAGGATTCATCATTGAGATTTTTCCTAAAATCATAGAATTCTTTGACAATAGATGTAAGGACCCAAAATAGGCCCTAGTAGAATTCAAGGGCAATTACATATTATTAAAGTCTAATTGAGCATTTTTTGATGAATTATGAAGAGTTAATATATTAATTGAGGCAAAAATATAATTAAGTTATCAATAATTATGTGATAAATGTGAAAATTATATGGTATGAATTTTATAAGGTCATAATTAAATTATTATTGTTGGTTTAATAATGTTCAAGGGTGTAATTAAAGTAAAAAGTATTATTTTGGGGTAAATTTATAATTACGGCATCTTTAGGGGCAAATATGACTAAATAAATAATTGAGGGGCCAATTTAAGGAAAGGAATAAATTGTGGGGTTAATTCATAGAATAGATTAAATGGTGGGGACAAATTAACATGCAAAGAAGTGTGGGCTTATTGTGTAACATGCAAATAGTTGGAGGATTAAAAGGGATATTTGTAGGGGACATGCTGATGTCATTTTTCCACTTAGCTCACCATGCAAGCAATGTTATTAGGAGTATATATAGGGTTTGGTCGGCCACACCAAGGGGATTTCTCATTTTTACTTTCTATCTTTTACTCATCTCTTAACTTCCTCTAAAAGCTCTAAATTGATCTCTATAGTTTTCAATAGGAAATCCTACTGCAAGTTATTTAAATTAGAAGTTTTGAAAGGGGATTTGTAAGGGTTTAATGCAAGAGTACATGGATGTATGAAGAATTGGAAGGGATTGAGAGCAAACAGGAATAAATGGTGAAAAGATTCAAGGATTGATTTAAGGATTCAAAACAGGTTTGGGAACATCTTTCTCTTCTTGCATGTATTATTTGTGTTGAAAAATGGATATAGTGTGATATTTGGAAATGTTACTCTTGCTGCATTAGGCTATTGTTGATGGATTTGTGGACTTATATATGAGAGAGATACATTTTTAGTTGGTGATATGGTTTTTAGAGATATAAATGTAAGATTTTAACTTTGCATGTGTTATTTGATATAGCTAGGATAAATAAATTGTTAAAAGCTTGATTTGAGTTTATTTTAAAGTGATGTTAATATATAAAGTTATAATCTAATGTATAAAACTATATTTGATGAGTAAATTGAAATATAACATCAATTTTTGATGTTTAAAGGAACATGCATGTGAGTTTTAAAAATTCTGGGTTTGAGTTCACTTGACCTAGCTGTATTATTTTGGTCATATTTTGAGTTATAGAATAGATAATTAGATGATTCCAATTGGGTCTTAAACTAGACTTACATACAAATATTTCATAAGAAGAAATCACACTCAAATTCTGTCTCTAAATGGGTCATAATCTAGCTTGAAAATCGGATAAGTGTGCAGTCTTGTACTCATGAACAGTCTTTAGTAATTTCAAGATATCTCGAGTTCTAGAAATGATATTGCAAATATTTTTGATTTTCTAGAAACTAGAAATGTATATCTATAACTTTGTAGAAGACAACTTTTTCTAAACATGCCGTTTACTATATCAAACATGAAGTACAAGATTAAGTTATTAAGCAGTTTGCAGGATTCTAGGAACAAGGTGTAAAAGTCGTAGGGCCAGACATACTGTTGCGAGCGCGACACCATGATTTCTGCCCATAACTTTGCTTTTTATTCTCCTTTATCAGTATATTTGGCTACCCCCATGTGATACACATATAACTGAACAAAATAGGCCTTGAATGCAAGTATACGAGAGCTCTAAACTCATGTGTATATAGATTGGTATCAAAGGATATATATATAGATTTGCATGATTTGTATCATTTACATTGAAAATTGTCTATGAATGTATACCTATGCATCATGGAAATTGTGCATTAATAGTTAAGTTATAGTACCATGAATAATTATGAAATTATTGTTAATCATATATGTGTATGATAATATGATTGTGACATGATGTGTTGTTTAAAGATCATATGTTTAAGTATAAGTTCATGATGAAAGTTAAATGTATGTGCCATATGGAAACATATTAATAGCATACGATTGATGAGTGATTGAGGTATATATATTGATAATCATGCTTACAAGAACAAGCTTACTAGATGCGAATGTACTACAGGTATGTACAATCTATGATTATATTTATGAGTGCATGAGCATGTAATTGCCCTATAAGATAGAAAATGATTGAATGTCACTTAATAGATGAGATTATATGCATGTCCAAATGGTATACTATAAGTACAGCGTTGAAGTATGAAATGAACATGAACATAGTGTTGACTATTCGTATGATACTTATGGTTTGAAATATTAACTCTACCTGTAAAGAAAAGAAGTAATATGTCTAGTAGAATATATGTGTGCATATATATAGATATGTATGATCTTACATGGTTGGGTTCGAAGCTTGAAAACTATTTTAGAAGTAATGATTCAAAGAATATGTTAAAGTGAAATATATGAATATGTCTTTACTTAATTGGAATGACATGATTAGGCATATGTGCTATTACATGTTAACATGCAAAAATACAAATCTACAGTGCTACAGACTAAATTATAGAAATCTTATTAAAGCATACAATGGCAATGTGATATGAGACTATATATATATTTACATAAATATGTATGGGTACAAATGGCATTATATAAGTATAGTCTTGACATGCAGAATAGTTACATGATTGAATAAGATTACAAGTATTAAATGGTAATACCCAACAGCGAATACACTCATAGATTTACAGAAAGTTACACATGATTGTGTATATGAATATATTGTTTACAGTTACACAAGAGTATACATGTGCATATAAGAATATGGATGAATAAATGAAAGATAAAGTAAATTGATTTTATTGCCTGCGTTGAGTCTAGGAAGTGGATAGATAGGCATGCCTATAAGGGTACCTTGCAGCTGCGATAGTTTCAACCCCGTTTGGGTTATAGTTAGCCCCGTTTGGGTGACTAAATAGACATGGTCCCATTTGGATCATTTTCAACCCCGTTTGGGTTGTAGTCAACCCCATTTGGGTGACTAAACAGACTTGTACCTTCGGGTGCCACCGTTATAATCAATCAATTTATACCTCCGGGTATCTCTTTGGTGCCTTCGGGTGACCTATTATCTCTTTGGTGCCTTCGGGTGACCTAGTACCTTCGGATACCACCGTATAACCCATTATCCACCTCTTTAGAATAGTGCAGGCTGTACACCAAAGTTACCTTGGATAAATTGATGGTATACATATGTGGGTCTTTTGTGATCATAAGTCTTTTTCTAGATGTATGTCAATTCATGATATGTGAAAGAGTATTATAATATTTAATGGATGCAACAATTTTATAATTGCATAAGCATATTTCATATTAAAGATTATAAGAGTTAGTCAGTAACAACCAGTGTTTTTGAAATAGTTTTCTTATGAATATATTTATATGTTCACATTGTTTATATGTGTACACATTTAATGAAATTGTGTTTGTTATTTACGGTGTGATGTATGCATAACTAAGACCTATAACCTGGGTATATAAGAATAATTTGGCAATGTTGTATAATTGTTATGTTTAATTGATAGGCTTGTTTTTGTAACTTATGCTATATATAGTAACCTTATAATATTATAAAGATCTCATGGCATTTGGAAGTGTTGTTTTGCCGTTTTAATTCTAATGGGTTTATATCATAGACATACGAGTATAGATAAAAAGATAATGGATAATTATGCTAGTATGGTTTAGTATTAATTCAAAGGTTATTCACATGATTATTAGTTGAATTTAAAGTCATAGGACATTGAGGCTTACATTATTATACATGATAAATGTAGCATAAATGCAAATGTTACCATTGAATTTTTATGAATTTCATAAGTTGATATGAATGTTAAATTTTATTCATTGTGATAAATCATTGTTGTATTTGAGACATGGTGTGTGCTTGTTGACGATCACTGTGAGTGCTCGTTTGTCATATTTTTAGTTCCCCACTAAGCTTTGTAGCTTAGCACGGGTGTTTCATCCGTATAGGTTGTTGGGGTGAAATCTGCAGCTGGATGGCCAACTCAAGTCAACAAGAGAGACAATTATAGACTTGTATTTGGGCTCTTTGTATATAGTAAAGATTTTGTGGTATTAAAGATATTGTATGTAAAAAAAATGTGTTAAACAGTTGTTGTAATGTGTAAAAGAGACTTTATCGTTCATTGAATAGTTTCTTTTAGAAGTGTAGCACTCTTATATATTAAGTTTGATTATATTTTTATGTTACACAGTAATATATATGTAATGAGTTGGATAAAGTGATATGTACAGATAATAGGATAAGGGTGCTACAATAGAAGGAAAAATATTGGATTCAAAAGTTAATGTAACTTGTTGTTGTAATCATTCCAGCCACACTACCACTTAAGTCTCTATTGCCTTTAATGCTTTTTAATCTACCGATTTTGGGATAAGAAAATCTTTGATTTCTTTTACTTTTAGCATTGGAGATTCCTTTGGTTTTTGAGTGGAAGAAGTTTCTCTAATTTTTGGTTTGGGAAATGGTTAGCGATTAGTAAGGGTTTTGGTTCTCACTATTTTGGTTGATTTAGGTTTTGAGAGACACAGTGAAAGTTTTTGATGCGAAGAGAGAATGAAACTTTCTTTAATGCCAAATAAATAAAATGGAAAAGGAATATGCATTAAATAGGAAGGTGTAAGGTGCCTTTTTAAATTTTAAAAAATTTGTTTAATTAAATAAAAGCGAAAAGACATTTTGCCAAAAGTGTAAGTTATCTCAAAAAGTTGAAATTCCTTTCAAAATACCTAAAAACATGTGCAGATTTTTAGGAATAAAAATAGGAAAAATAAACAAGTGAATAAAACTTCTAGTATAGTAATAACTAAAGCATAGAACATAACCTACATTTAGAACATGAAATACCTATCGAACACAGATAACTGTGACATGTTCTAGAGCCCTGCTCGATTTCAGATTAGTTCTTAAGTCCGCTTTTAGGATCCAAGATCACATCAACGTTCACTATTTCTCATAAATTGGCCACTTCATAATAAAAAAAGGGTTTTAAACAAAATTAATATTGGTAGTCAACCTACGAAGGCATCTAATGTAGGCTCAAAGAGGTAGGTATCATAGAGTCGACACCTAACAGAACGCTGAGAAATGATTCTTAACCCTTTCAATGCCCAAATAGAGAACAGTGTTCAGGACATCACTCTAACTTTACATCTCGATTAGGTATTGCTTATAATTAAGTTTCTATTATTAGTTCGCTACCTCCCTTCTCACACGATGCATTGCGAAGAAAGTAAATAAATACACCAATCAAAAAAGTAAAAGTGATAAATAAAGTAAGTAAATGAAGCCAATAAATCTACTACTTAATTATTACAGAAGCAAATCATCCAAAGGAAAGGAAAGGGATAAAATGTCATGTATAAAATGGGATATTCATTAAATTTGGGATCATTGGTTCCTACATACATATTTACAAAAGGAATAAAGAATCCTTATTAATTTTTAAAAAACATGGGATGAGTGATCCCAATTTTTAAGAAAACGAGACTCTTCTTTTATTGTGTGATTTTGGGATAAAAAATTGGACATTGGTCCATTTTGTTAAAAAATCATAAGTTAATTAAATATATAAAACATTTACATGACTTTCATCATTAACGTGCCAATAATCCCTTTTTACTAAAAATTATTACAATTTCCAAAAATAAATACATCTAAAATAAAAATAAGTCATTAAAACTAAGCAATTTAAATAAAGCAATGAATAAAACAAAATAACATAAAATAAGGCACAAAATTAAATGCAAAAATAAAAGGAATAAGAAGGGTAAGGAGGAACCAATCAATAAAGGCCTCCAAGATGGGATCATATCCATTTAAACTCTTAAAAAAATACAAAATAATTGGCTCACACAAAGATACAAAAAATCAAATTAATTAGTATATTAAAAGAAAATCTTGAAATAGCAACGGAAAAATAGCAACAAAATTGATTTCGTTGCTAATTTAGCAACGGAAAAACAATTTCGTTGCTATTTAGCAATGGAATATAGTTTTCGTTGCAAAAATTGGTTGAATTTTATAAAATTAGAAATCGAAAAAATTTTGGTTAGCTTCCGTTGCTAAAAGTGGAGAAAATTTATGGCGTCAATATTTAGAAACGAAAATTAGCAACGGAATATGTATTCTATTACTAATTAAGGCAGCAAAAAATGGCGGATAAAATTTGGGATGGAAAATAGCAACCGAAATTGAATTCCGTTGCTATTTAGCAATGGAATTAAAATTCGGTTGCCATTTAGCAACGGAATTCAAATTCGGTTGCTAAATTAGCAATGGGATTTACATTCCATTGCTAAATTTCAATGTCAACGAAAAGTAGCAACGAAAATTTGTTTCGGTTGCTAAAATAGCAACGAAAATTAATTTTCATTGCTAAATAGCAACCGAAAATAATTCGATTGCAAAAATAGCAACAAAATAATGATTACGTTGCTAAATTAGGGGCATTTAAGTACTTTTACCTTTGTTAGAACTATAAATTGCGAAAACCCTAGATTTTCATCTCTTCCCTCACACTGCCTTCCCTCTCTCTGTCTCTCTAACGAAGTAGTCGACGGCAGACATCTCCTCCCTCACACACTGCCGCCCCTCTATCTCTCTCTCCAGCAAGGAAGTCGACGACAGACATCTCGACTTGCTGCAACTCGACACAGACGACAAATTTCGGGTATGATATTTCTTTTCTTATTTACTTAATATATATGTAACATAAACAAATAAAACTTCGACTAGCAGAACAAAAATGGCATTTTGTTCTCTTAATCAATGATTTTTTTATTATCTTACAAACATGATTCTCTTAATCATGGATTTATTTTTCCTTGTCTGCGGATGAACTGTCAGGTGTTGTGTGTTGTTATCAGAGACTAGGATTGATGTGTGGTTTATCTGGTTTTTTTGCTGCACTCCTTGGCTATTATAGTTTGCAGACGATGTTGTGGAAAGCTGGTTTGGAGTTGTGGCCTATATAAGGGTCTGATTTTGTTTAGCTAGCTGTGAATTCCCACTTTTTTGGTTTCGTATAAAAGGTACTGTGGAATTGCTTGCTTTGGAGTACTACTAAATTTTGGTTGCTTAAGAGGCACTACAGATTTTTGCTTTGATGATTGCTCTTGAGGCTCATTCAAATCTCATGGTACCTATTTGTCTATGAAGAATTGCAAATTCATGCTTAACAGTTTTGCCTGAGTGGCTGCTTTTTCGTATGTTAGTTTCAGTGTTTTAATTCTTCAAGGTTGCCTTAGTCTTGTCTTTTGAATGTGTGGTTCTTTTTGGTTCTTGTCTCTGCTGGAATTGTTGTAATAGCAATCTGCTGGGCATCCTTTTGCCTACTGTCTATGCTCGTTTGATTTAATGGAATTCATTGGCTTATAAAAAAAAACATGTGATTTCTGGACTTTTTAGAAAAAGAATGTTTAGTGATTGAATGTTTCTAATGTTTCTTATTAAAATGTTTAGTGATTGATTGTTTCTAATGTCCAGGTATATATCTTTCTAAGAAAAAATGTAGCATGGTTGGAAATTACCCATATTATGGACTATGACTTGACAATTGAATGTTGGAATTGTCCAAGTCAATTGGCCATTATTAATTTATTTCTTTCTAAGAAACAAATGTAGCATGGTTGGAAATTAGAACCTCTTAGTACATTAGTGTCAGTATATATATCTATAGTCTATAATATTGATGTTATTAATAAGATTATTGTTATTAGAACCAATTATATATAAAGACAAAAACTTGAAGGGCAGTTGCTTACCCTATCCAGAAGAAATTGATTCTTTTATATGGTTATAGAGGTTGTATTTTACTGTCTGCCTCAATTTGGTGAGTTGCTTAATGATCCTTCTAATTAGTGATAACTTGGGAATTGCCTTCTTCAAGGAAAAATCAGCCGCCCTTTTCTTTTTGTAATCTCTTGCAATGATAATTATAGTAGAGAAGACTTTCCTCAATGATTTGTATTTGGGTTGGGCACCTATGCTTGTAAGGTGTTTTTCTTCTCTATAATTTCTCTATTACAGTTTAATTAATAGATGAATGTGTTTTTACTCGCGCTATTTTTGAGCTTTAGTGTTTATTTCATTTATCTATCTTTTTTCTCTACATTTTATTTAGTTTTACAATTTCTTTGTATACTTTTTCTCCAAACACCCAAATTGAGGTTTGATTCAGGTAATAGAGTAGTTGTTTGAAACATCCTTTATGTTTTAAATCCTTCATTCCAAGTGATATCATAATCAGTTGTTTCAAAAAAGTCTAAAAAATATATATGCTTTTGTTCTTGATTAGGACCACTGATTTGAACACTGCTTTTGTTACAAACTGCTAGAGTTTATAGTTTTCCTACCATTAGATTCTTCTATCTAGTTATAAATGTTGAGTTCATTGAAGATGGTATGGCCTTTTGCTTTTAAATGGAAGTTTGTTTACTTTTTTGGGACTCAGCCTTTTAGTTCTGTTTTTCTTAATGCAGTTGCCTTGGGTATTTTGCCTTTTTTCAGGTTGTTAGATCCATTTTATTTCATTTTTGGGATCTTTTTTTTGTTGACTGTACTGTTGTTGTCTTCTCATAAATAAAATCAAAAGCATATAAAAAAACCGTTAAAATAAACATTATCTTATATATATGCATATGAATTTTTTTATCTTCGAAAACAGGCTCTGTGTATGCAAATCCATTATAAAATAACATAAAATACTTCTTTTGTATCATTGTTGTATCAAGGTATATAGGCTGAAACAATTCGACCTGTGGGCTACTGGTTTCTAAAGGATAACTCGGTTATCATGGTTGAGTGTCACGTACCTTGATGCAAGTTAATTTTATGTCATGATGCTTTTTTCATGGTAATTCTGAAGTGTTTTGTTCCTATGTTAGGAGTAGGATCCAAATATATAATTGCATATTTGGGTTTGCTGAAAATCCATTATAAAATAAAATAAAATACTTCTTTTGTGTGACTGTTGTATCAAGGTATATAGGCTAAAATGATTCGACCTGCGGGCTACTGGTTTCCAAAGGATAACTCGGTTATCATGGTTGAGTGCCACGTACCTTGATGCAAGCTAATTTTATGTCATGATGCTTTTTTCATGGTAATTCTGAATTGCAAACATTGATAAACCTTTCCTATTTATTTAACCCATAAATCTAATTATGAAATTACCTTATTTGAATAATAGTTATGCAAACATGAGTAATGTTGATAGATCTTGGATGTATAGGCGATTAATGCCAGATGGTCTCATTAATATTGAGTTTGCCAAGGGAGTTCAATCATTCATTGAATATGCAAGTTTGCAGCCTGCATATATGGATGGTCCAAAAATCAGATGTCCATGTAAAAAGTGCAAACATATTTGTTTCCTCCCTACTGAAGAAGTGCATCTACATTTGTTAAAAAAAGGGTTTGTTCCAAATTATTTTCAATGGACACGATATGGGGAGCCAATAATTTGTAGCAAGGGGTAATCAAGCATCGTCAGCAGTAAATATAGATGGATTTGTAGGGGGAGTTGGTATTCGACAAAATAATGTGGATGTAAATGAAAATATTTACGCACAAATGGTTTATGATGCAGCTGGTTATTCCTTTGAAGAAAATATGTAGAATTGTGAAGAGGAACCAAACCCATATGCAAAAATATTTTTTGACTTACTAGAGTTAGCTGACCAAGAATTATGGCCAAACTGTGAAAAAATGACTTAATTGTCTGCCATTGCCCGAATATTGAACATAAAGTCTGAAGGTCATATTTCTGAACAAAGTTTAGATAAAATTCTTACATGGTATAATGATTCAATGCCTCCTGATCATAAAATGGTTGAGAATTTTTATGAAATAAAGAAGCTTATTCGGGGTCTTGGTTTGCCCGTTGAACGAATAGATTGTTGCAGATTGGGATGTATGTTGTTTTGGGGAGAAGATGTGGAATTAAAAGAGTGCAAATACTGTAGCCAACCTAGGTTCAAACCAAGAATGCATACTAGAAAGCAAAAACTAGTTCCTTGGAAGCGAATGTATTATTTTCCGCTAACTCCAAGACTTCAAAGACTATATGCCTCTAATGTTACTACAGCCCACATGAGATGGCATAATGAACATGAACAGAATCATGAAAGTATGACCCATCCATCAGATGGGCTAGCATGGAAACATTTCAATGACACACATACTGAGTTTGCAGTAGAAAGTCAAAATGTCAGGTTGGGATTATCGACAGATGGCTTTCAACCTTTTGGTCAATCGAGCCAACAATATTCATCATGGCCAATCATAATTACTCCATATAATTTACCGCCATGGATGTGTATGGACAAGGCTACATGTTCTTGACAGTCATTGTACCAGGGCCTAAAAATCCAAAGCATAAAATTGATGTGTTTTTGCAACCATTGATAGCTGAATTGAATCATCTTTGGGAATTCGGGGTTGAAACATGTGATGTGTCTCTTAAACAAAATTTTAAGATGAAAGCAGCTTTGATGTGGACTATTAGTGATTTTCCTACATATGTTATGTTGTCTGGATGGAGCACAGTAGGGAAATTAGCTTGCCCTTACTGTGGCAATGATTCTGATGCATTTCATCTTTCTAACGGGGGCAAAACATCATGGTTTGACAATCATAGAAAATTTCTTCCTCTAGATCATCCATTTAGATGCAATAAACAAAAATTCATTAAGAACAGGATTGTACAAACACCTCCTCCCCTTAATAAATCTGGTGATGATATATTGCGGGAGATTGATCAGTTAGGGTTACTAAAAGTTACAGAACTTGAAAGTGAAGAGGTTAATAGTAACATAAGTCAAAACTTCGGTTGGAGAAAATGGAGTATATTTTGGGATTTGCCATATTGGAGAACTAATTTGATACGACACAATCTAGATGTTATGCATATTGAAAAAAATATTTTTGACAATCTTTTCAACACAATCATGAACATTGAAGGGAGGACCAAGGATAATGCAAAATCAAGAGCCGATTTGAAAATTTTCTGTAGAAGAAGCGAGTTAGATAAAGATCCAAATATAGGAAAATATCCAAAAGCATGTTACACTTTGGATAGAAAACAAAAGCAAACTTTGTGTGAATGGTTGAGAAGCCTAAAGTTTCCGGATGGATATGTTTCAAACTTGTCAAGGTGTGTTGATATGAGGAAGTACAAATTATTTGGAATGAAAAGTCATGATTGTCATGTATTTATGCAGAGGCTCATTCCAATTGCATTTCGGGAGCTCTTACCGAATAATGTTTGGGAAGCTATAACGGAATTAAGTTTGTTTTTCAAAACCTTAACAGCTTCTGAATTACAGTTGTCTGATATGGAAAGATTAGAAAGGGACATTCCGGTTATCTTGTGCAAATTAGAGACTATTTTTCCACCCAGTTTCTTTGATTGTATGGAGCATCTACCTGTACATTTAGTACATAAGGCAAAACTTGCTGGTCCAGTTCAATATCGATGGATGTATCCATTCGAGAGGTAATTTCACTTTTATATCAAAACTTGCTAAAACTTTTATAGTTCTACACCAAATTAGTTAATATAATTACCCTAATTATAATGTAGGAATTTGCATCACTTGAAGAAAAATGTTAAAAATAAGGCTAGAGTTGAAGGCTCTATATGCAATGCGTATTTAGTAGAGGAAACAAGTACATTTTGTTCACATTATTTTGATCCTCACGTGATCACTCGAGAAAGAAAAGCTCCTAGTAATGATGATGGGGGTAAGCGGATTGGTGATGATAACTTATCTATTTTTAAATATCCTGGCCGAACACATGGACACTCAACAAGAAGAATGTTAACAGACAAAGAAATGGAGGCTGCACATGGTTACATTTTATTGAATTGCCAAGAAATTTGACCTTTTGTGCAGTAAGTTTATGTTATAGTTGAAATTGGCTAAATTATTTTTCTAGATGATTGGAGTTTATAGCTAAGACTAAAATATAATGTTTTTAGTGAATACGAGGGGTTGTTAAGCGAGCTAATGCCAAGAAACTCACAACATGACATAAATAAAGAAGTGGATAAAAACTTTCCACGTTGGTTTGCAAATTATATAAGTCTATAGAGTGCAATAAAATTGAATGCTTTTTGCAATTACTGTAAAACTTACAAAATATTATATGTATTGATTAATTTTTTTTATTTAGGCTTTTGAAAATAGAATAGAAAACAGGCTCATATGTGATCTTGCTAAAGGGCCATTGCGAACTGTTAAATCATATCCTGTCTATTTCGTTAATGGATATAAATTTCATACAGAAAAGCATGGACATAGCATGGCAACAATAAACAGTGGGGTTTGCATACAAGGGGAACTGATAGATTATTTTGGCAAAATTATTGAGATACTTGAAATAGAATATCTTGCATTGCCAATAAAATGGTGTATACTTTTTAAGTGTGAGTGGTTTAATCCAACTCCTAACGTCGAAACAAAAGTACATAGCCGATATAATCTCATTGAAATCAACCAACGGAGAACATTTAAGCAATTTGAACCATTCGTGTTAGCAATGCAAGCGACCCAGGTGTATTATGTCCCTTATCCCAACTTAAGAAGGGATAAGTCAGATTGGTTAGCCGTCTGCAAAGTTAAACCAAGAGGGGTTTTTGATGGACATGCAAAGGGAGAAAGCAAGACAAAAGAAAGTGAAGCATTTCAGGAAAAAGAACCGAATGTACATGAAATAAATGCATGTTTTGATAATGAAATTTTAAATCATCCAAATAATGAATTTGTGGAAATTTTATCTAGAGATGATGAGGAATCCATAGATGGACAGAATTCTGAAGATGAGTCTGACTTTAATTCTGAATATTCAGAAACAGAGGATGATTTTGATGTGCAATTAAGTGATGATAGCGATTAAATTGTGTATGTTTTATTATCTCAAAACCAAAATGTTTTATTATTGCAATGATGTACTAATGTTACATGTTCTTTAATATAATTATATAATTCGATTTGAAGAAGTATATTCAATTTCTTTGAATTTCAGGTTTAAATTATGCCACCCAAAAGAAGAAAGTCATTGCTACCGCCAAGATTCAGACTAACATCTAATGGAGACAACAGTGAACAAGTCCACCCATCTCAGGTTGTAGGGTCTGTAGGTTTAGGTGTGTCATGTCCATATCCTAACCAGCAATATGAGGCATCACCTTCACCAACAACAAACCGCGATCACTCTTCTAAACAACCAAGTGATTCAGCATCCAACAACCCAAATATATCTACTGACCATGTAAATGCATCTACTCCGATCCCAAACCCTGAATCTATGCCTACACAAGTACCGGGTTCAGATATTGAGGATGAAGGACTCCAGCCTGGTGCAAAGGGAGTTGATGGAAGAATTTACATTAAGATTATCAATGATATGTGAGTTTAATTATAAAAAAATTTGTATTGCAAGATTAAAACATAAACTTATACTAATAGTATGGATATCTAATTTGATATTGATTTTGTTCATATTAACAGGTTTATTCCATTAGGTATTTGCTCAAGAAAAATTAGATCCACATTCAAAGAGAAGATAGAAATTGAGGGTTATGTTTGGAAAAATCTTTCTCTGCAGACAAAGGATTTTTATTATCAGGAGTTTGAGGTACAAAAAATAAATAACATTTTCTGTTTTAAAATAATTAGCTTCATACATTAATGCATTATCTATTGTACTTTGCAATATTTATGTTATTTTTTTTCAGAAAGAATTTTTTTAGGATTCAAAATTTAATGATGTCATTTATGGAGTTTGGGAAAAGCGGGCCTGCCAACGATATAAAGAATTTCTATGTAATTTACACAAGGGTGGTCAACGACCTAATTTTATTTCTAAAGAAATATGGAATCGTTGGCAGCAATACTGGACAACACCCGAAGTAATTGCCAGTTCAGATAGGAATTCTTCAAAAAGGCGAGGAGGCTCAGATGGTGAGAGTCTAGCCGTGCACACTGGAGGAACTTTGAGCCATCACGAGCATGCGGATAAACTGGTAAGCATCTGACTTTTATGTTTACATTTTATTCTATAAATGTATAATTATTGGATGGCTGAATGTGCTATTTGTTTTCCACTATTGCTCAGCTCTATTGTATGGCTGAATGTGGCTGGGTATCTGTATGGTTAAATCTTAACTTTGATATGCGATATTAACATATGACAGCCATCAAGTTTGTGATTTTAGGTTTTTATGAGGTTTGGGATGGATAAGGAATTAGGGATTGAGGTTTTGACTGGGTTGGTTCTAATATTCAAGCATAACTCCTTAGAAGTCGCACCTAAAGTTCCAAATGGAACACATTTAGGGATAGAATTGAATCTCACATTCCAATATTACAAATTCATGGCATTTACAGGACTACACTCATGTGAGAACTGTTTAGTTATTCTTTTGAAATGGTGTACATTTGAGGTTGCAATAACTTTTAACAGCTATACTTGCATGTAGAAGTAAACACGAATTTGGGCATTTATTTTTTATTTTTGGTGAACTACTAGTGTACAGGCAAAACGAATTTACTGCATTCCCTGTCTGGACTTTCTGATCTTTGGAAATACAGAAATTGAAGTGCTGTTTCAAATGTTACACTAATGGTCTTAGTTAGGCAATTTTGTTATCTATACATGTAAGTTTTTGTGCTCATTTCCTTTACTTTTTACTTTTTTATCATAAGTAATATGCGAACTTTTGTACAGAAATGTGCTTGAGGCTGCTTGCCAATAGGGCTGCTTGCGATATGAGAGTAAAATATAACTTTGATTAGCTTTTACAATGAATTGCATTAAAGGATATACCCATGTCCTCGAGAGGTTACAGGATATACCACTTGGACCTGGTGACAAATGCAGGGTTTACTTGCTTTTAATTTCTTGGAAAACCTTAGAATTTTAGAAATTTACTTGTTGGGTTATTAGTGATAAAATTTTTTCCACAGGAACTTATATGGGGTCTTGATTAGATGTTAGTCACCTGTTGGCTCATTGAAATGAAATATGCTTCACATGTTTATGTATCCAACAGGACACTATTTCTTTTATGGTGTGTTTTTCTGAAAGATAAATTAAACTCTTATATGTGTTTGTTTTTGTCCTTCATCTGCCTTTCGTTTAAATTGTTTCTTTCTGTGTTCTTTCAAAACTTAAGTTATTACTGAAGTGAAAGGCTAATTTTCCTATACCTTTGAGCTACAATCTGTTTCTTGCTTGTAAATCTGAATGCTACATTCTTGCTGTGAGAAACTTAATAACACTCATGATGAGCTGAAATGGTAAAAAAACCTATTGATTTACCTTCATGTGTTCTTCTTTTATTTGAAGGAGGGATGTTCTCCTTGTTGTCATTTTCACTTAAATTCTTATATAGATTACTCTTTATTCTATTTTTTAGTTGTAATTGTGAAATTTTTTTCCCTTATTGTAGAATGAACAATGGTATTTTGACTATTATTTCTTATTGCTTGTTATACAGGAAATAACTATGGGTAGAAAGCCTACATATCCTGAAGCTTTTATGTACACTCACACAAAAAAGCAAAATGGTCAGATATTCGTCAATATCCATTGTAGACAACTCAATGTATGTTAAATTTATACATCAATATTAATTATTTTATAAAAATATAGCTAATTAATTTTAATTATCATAATGATATGAACAAATACAAGAGACTTTCATTCAACAGCGGCAGAGCTCTAAAAGTGTTGATGAGAGTCAGATTTTTATTCAAGTAGTTGGTGGTAAGAATAACTGTGGGAGGATTTTTGGTTTAGGTTCAATTACAAATACTTCACATTCGAATTCCTCTACATCATCTATAGCTGCTTGTAGTAAGCGATGCAAATCTTATCAGAAAGTCGTTCAGCTAGAGACCGCACTCACCATGTTGATGGATACTATAACCTAACTAAAGAATTGAGTAGAAGATTTGGAAACCAGGGGTGCCCAGCAGTCAAATCGTTCTCCTTCACCTCCACCAGCTACATAGCTTAGACTTTTATTTTTAGATTGTTATTGATACTAATTTTATGCTGTTTTTATTATGGTCTTCTTCACCTCCACCAGCTACATAACTTAAGACTTTTATTTTTAGATTTTTATTGATACTGATTTTATACTGTTTTTATTATGGTTTTCATAGAATTTTACTTTACAGTAATATAATATATTTTTAGGATTTTAATTTTTGTGCATTACAATTTTAATATTATATTATCAATAACAATATTTTCTTTTCATAATGAATTTGAATTATATTTATTTATAAATAAATAATTTGATTTAAATAAAATATTATGCCAATCTAACAAAAATTTATGCCAATCTAACAAAACTTGCATAATTTTACAATTTATAATGTTATAAATAGTTTTTATTTAGCAACCGAATTTAAATTCCATTGCTAAATTTAGCAACGGAATATGAATTCGGCTGCTAAATTTACCAACTGAATTCATATTCCGTTGCTAACTTTACCAACGGAATGACAATTCGGTTGCTAAATTTACCAACCGAATTCATATTCCGTTGCTAAATTTAGCAATGGAATAACAATTCGGTTGCTAAATTTACCAACCGAATTCATATTCTGTTGCTAAATTTAGCAACGGAATTTAAATTCGGTTGGTAATGTTGACCAATTAACCAAAATGTACATTGGTTAGATATAGCAACGGAATTTAGATTTCATTGCTAATAAAAATTAGCAACTAAAAATAGCAACGGATATTCGGTTTGTATTTTTAGCAACCGTATATATTTTCGTTGCTAATTTTCGTTGCTAAATTACCGACGGAAATATTTTCGATTGCTAAATTTACCAACTGCCAAAATTGCAACCGAATTTTTCGTTGCTATTTTAGGTTGCTAATTTTGATTATCAACGGAAATTCACCAAATTAGGTTGCTAATTTCCGTTGCTATTTCTAAATTTTCCTGTAGTGAAAATTTAGGCAATTTTGATATTTTTTATGAATAAAATAAAGACTATAATTTATATTTGATGAATTGTTTTGAACATTTGCACTTTTTTACTATATTTATCTTAAATATTTGTCATAAATATTGAATGACTTGAAAATATTGTCTTATTATTAATTTTTGATAATGAATATATTTTTCTAAACTATTTTAAATTTTTTTATATAGTGATATTTTCATACTATTTACATAAACTTCAAAAATAATATTATTTAAAAAAACCCAGTTGAACAAAGTGAACCGATCGAGCTATGAACCTTTTACCTTTTTGGCTTTCTATCCGGTCTGGTTTTAAGAACATTGTTTTTAATGGCCCTTTTAGCTGTGATCATAGTCTTAAGCATCAATATAGGGAGATTTAAGGGTGTACCTAAAATTAGATGAGTCAAATCAAATATATATGTGTACATAACCTAATCTTCATGACTGACACAGGCCAAAATATTATTGGCAATAATATGATGCAACATATTAACTTGAGGTGGTAGTTTATTAGAAATTAGTTTTTTAATGCAATTATATTCTTTAGAATGCATAACAATCCTCACCTGCTCCAATGGTGATAATGGATTCCTTATCCACTGGTGTGAGAGTTAAAGGATTGATGCATTGTTAGGAAGATGAAGTATGTTTCTTAAAGTATGTGTATTTAACAAAATTCTAGTTCTATTAACATAGAATACTATTGTTAGGCAAGACATTTTGTCATCCTCACAAGTCATATATGTATGATAGACATCAGTGTACAAAAGTAACTTGTCCCATTTCTATTAAGCAAAAGGAATAAGGAATTTAAATTTTTGAAAAGTCTTAATAAACATTATTGGTTTTTTGGGTAGTATCGATCTTTAAAGAAAATGTTGGAATATAAGGTCGTTTATACAACAACACATGTCAAGATGTTTGTATTCATAAATGCAATACAGAGATGATCTCTTCAATCCACCTAAGGTTTTGGGTTTCTTATAGGAAGCCAATGAAGTGAAATCCATTGTTTTTAATAAAACTATCAAGGAATCAGTGCTGGGTTTGAATTATATAGATGACGAGGTTAGGTGTTTATGTGAAATTGTTGAGATGGCAAATCAAGTTACAACACATTTGAAATTTACCTAATTAATGATGTATCCAATGATAGAGAGGTTTTACTCATACACTATAAAATGTAAGCAAAAATTGAAATTTTAAGGGAAAAAAACCCATAAAAAATACATATCGATAAAGAATTTGTGAGTCCCAAATATACTATAGAGGAGGGGTGAATAAAGTATTAAAACTTTTAGAGTGCAAATGAAACAAATTACATTAAATGATCAATTCAAGTTATTACAAATGTATATATGACAAATTTATTTCAAAAATATCACTTAATATATTTTTACTTAACCTTTTTCACATCAAATATACATTCATGGATGAAACTTCTGGTGAGTAATTGATCAATAAAATCTTAGTTAATTTTATGCAAATATTCAAATATTTCATGTGGTAGAACACATATTAGTTTTATCATCTTGTTCTATAGAACACAAAGCATGCACATAACAAACAAATTCAACTTAGCATAAAATTAAATAGAGCACAAAATAAAAGAGAGTAAGAAATATAGATATTTGACACCATGATTTATAGAGGTTCAGCCATTCTTACATCGTCTCCTTAAGACAACCTATTTTAAGAGTTTCTCTCTTCTAATGTGACTATATTTAGCATGCAAAAGTCAAAAAGCCTTTACAATGAATAACTATCTTAAGTTTTTCTCCCAAGTGAAAAACTCTAAAACTCTTAATCCTTTTTCCTAAGTAAAAGGATCAAAACACTTAGTTCTTTTTCCTAAGTAAAAGTACCTAAACACTTGCTAGTTTATTTTTCTAGGTCCTAGCAACCTAACCTCACATTATCTCATATGGTTTTGATAAACCTCATTGCATAATATTACAATTAGAAACTTTAATCATTTGAGGATATGTGATTGATGCTCATGATGAAGTGAAACTTATAGCAATATGAAGTTCAAAGTGAATGGTGTTTCACTCATATATTTAACACTTAAAATATCTTTAAATTTATATTTGAAGAAAAAACTAGCCATTAAGTGTGAAAAGCCAAAGCGTTTCTTTAATTTTGAAAGGATCTAATTTTAGCTTACCTTAAATAAAATTTAATAGCTAGGATTTATTCAAAATATGTTTCTTTAAATAAATTTTAGCAGCTAGAAAATATTTCCACAATTTTTCTTTCCCTTTTTCAAATAAAGTAAAATTAAATTTTGGAAATAAATCAATTTAATTATGATATGATTTTGGAAAACTATTTTTATGTAATAAATGAGTGTATGTGTGTGAATCCTTAAGAAATGATTTTACAAATAATTTCCTAACTGGTTTTGATTTTCAAAAGAAAACTAATCAACAGGTCTGACTTGTAGATCACATTTTTTATTTATTCTACCTCAGATAGAACATGAAACTTTAGGATTCTTATGGACCTATACACAACACAATTAAAAAGTGCAAATTTATTAGTTCATTTTGTTATTCATCAAAATCCATATAGGCCTTTTGAGCCACCATTCTCCTCCTTTTTGATGATGACAAAATATTCATTAATTTAAATTTTATTAGAGCAATAGTCCCCCTGAATATGTGCTCAAAAATTAATAACATAACGAAGTATTCATGTGAATTCAAATGCCAATTTTCCTGCATAGAAGATCATTAGCAAGTATACATGTTTTCATATTTTTGTCAAACAACATATATTAATAAGCAATGTCACACACACGTGTATGCACACACACACACATATATACACATATATAAGCCCCTTTTTGTCATCAACAAAAAGTGAAAGATAATGATTAAAACTCATATCCACCATTAGAAAAATCTATGACATAAATTTAATAAGTTAAGCAACTTAATATCCAAAGTTTAACCAACTATTAAAATCATCCAACAATATCAAACACACATATAAAATGTAATGTTGGAGAAGTATTCATAAAAAGTAGATGATAAATCACTCAATGTGTTTTAGATTGGTGTTATTGCCAATTTCTCAAGGTTTGGGAGTGGGTTTGAATTTGTAGTTGGTGATTAATCTTATGGATTTGTGGATAGCAATATAGGATGGTTTAGGAGCAGGACCAAGTGAGGGTGATGAAGAAGGAATAGGATCTGCTGAAGGCAAGTAATTTCCTCCATATTCTGCTTTAATAAACATTTCTTTAGTCTATTGAGGATGATCACTTAGAGCAGAATGCAAATCCCCTACAATTTTCTATAATTTTAACCATGGTAAAGCTTTAGGTTTGCAATCATTCTTTTATTTTGGTTCACCCATCTATTCTGCCTCTTATGTTGATTTCTATTTTGTCCCATCAGATTGTGCCTCTATACTAGTATCCATTTCAACATTTACATTGCTTTTGATTGACTTCTTTTTTTCTTCCTTTTTCTCATCTTAACCAACTTTCTCTTCCTCTTCTTCACTGCTATTTGTATGTAAACTATTTTTAGAAGATTTTTCTTCATCTTCCCTGAACCCTCATCAACTAGTTTCATTTTCTCAATAAAAACATATGCTTTGCTATATTTTTTCTAAGATTCCTGATTAATTTCTTAAAGGTTAAGTCTATTTTAACTTTCTTTTCTTTTCTCTTCTATTCTATACCCTTAGACAATGGTCTTTTTCTAGATCTTTAAAGTCCAATTTTAGACATTTTGTAAAAATCTTTACTATTTCTTAGTTTCTCATTAAATTTTTCACAATTAGCATCTTCAAGAGGTATATTCTAGTATTCAAACACAACACTAAGAATCATGGCAAATGGTAAATGATGATTTTCTTTTACATTTACCATCTACTATTTTCTTCAAAAATTCTACTTTGTTGAATCCCCTTATTTCACTTATTCTAATACTTTTAGTCATCTTAAATCCCTCAATCTTTATATTGAAAATAATCACTAAATACTAGGAGTGAGAATCTTATAATTTTCCCCGATTTTGTGCAACAAAGGATTTATCATTGAGATTTTTCCTAAAATCATAGAATTCTTTGACAATAGAAGGAAAAATATTGGATTCAAAAGTTAATGTAACTTGCTGTTGTAATCATTCCAGCCACACTACCACTTAAGTCTCTATTGCCTTTAATGCTTTTTAATCTACCGATTTTGGGATAAGAAAATCTTTGATTTCTTTTACTTTTAGCATTGGAGATTCCTTTGGTTTTTGAGTGGAAGAAGTTTCTCTAATTTTTGTTTTGGGAAATGGTTAGCGATTAGTAAGGGTTTTGGTTCTTACTATTTTGGTTGATTTAGGTTTTGAGAGAGACAGTGAAAGTTTTTGATGTGAAGAAAGAATGAAACTTTCTTTAATACCAAATAAATAAAATGGAAAAGGAATATGCATTAGATAGGTAGGTGCAAGGTGCCTTTTTAAATTTTAAAAAATAAAGACTTATTTGTTTTAATAAATAAAAGTGAAAAGACATTTTGCCAAAAGTGTAAGTTATCTCAAAAAGTTGAAATTCCTTTCAAAATACCTAAAAACATGTGCAGATTTTTAGGAATAAAAATAGGAAAAATAAACAAGTGAATAAAACTTCTAGTATAGTAATAACTAAAGCATAAAACATAACCTACATTTAGAACACGAAATACCTATCGAACACAGATAACTATGACATGTTCTAGAGCCCTGCTCGATTTCAGATTAGTTCTTAAGTCCGCTTTTAGGATCCAAGATCATATCAACGCTCACTATTTCTCATAAATTGGCCACTTCACAATAAAAAAAGGGTTTTAGACCAAATTAATACTGGTAGTCAACCTACGAAGGCATCTAATGTAGGCTCAAAGAGGAAGGTATCATAGAGTCGCCACCTAACAGAACGTCGAGAAATGATTCTTAACCCTTTCAATGCCCAAATAGAGAACAGTATTCAGGACATCACTCTAACTTTACATCTCGATTAGTATTGCTTATAATTAAGTTTCTATTATTAGTTCGCTACCTCCCTTCTCACACGATGCATTGCGAAGAAAGTAAATAAATACACCAATCAAAAAAGTAAAAGTGATAAATAAAGTAAGTAAATGAAGCCAATAAATCCACTACTTAATTATTACAGAAGCAAATCATCCAAAGGAAAGGAAAGGGATAAAATGTCATGTATAAAATGGGATATTCATTAAATTCGGGATCATTGGTTCCTACATACATATTTACAAAAGGAATAAAGAATCCTTATTAATTTTTAAAAAACATGGGATGAGTGATCCTAATTTTTAAGAAAACGAGACTCTTCTTTTATTGTGTGATTTTGGGATAAAAAATTGGACATCGGTCCATTTTGTTAAAAAATCATAAGTTAATTATGTATATAAAACATTTACATGACTTTCATCATTAACGTGCCAATAATCCCCTTTTACTAAAAATTATTACAATTTCCAAAAATAAATACATCTAAAATAAAAATAAGTCATTAAAACTAAGCAATTTAAATAAAACAATGAATAAAACAAAATAACATAAAATAAGGCACAAAATTAAATGCAAAAATAAAAGGAATAAGAAGGGTAAGGAGGAACCAATCAATAAAGGCCTCCAAGATGGGATCATATCCATTTAAACTCTTAAAAAAATACAAAATAATTGGCTCACACAAAGATATAAAAAATCAAATTAATTAGTATATTAAAAGATATTAAATGTTAAGTGAACTAAAAATAATCACAAAATAGCATGATAAATAAATAAATATATGAACACAAAATGCAAAAAATGCCGTCAGGAATGAAAATGAATCTAACATGAGTCTAAAAGTTAAAAATGACCTAAAATGGCATAAAAGGGATTAAAATATGATAAAAAAAAGAAAAATAAAGCCACAAATGCCCCAAGATAGAGGGACGAATGCCCAAACACGGGTGAGGGATGGGACGAGAAGAAAACATCGTGACATTTCATCTATTGTGCTGACGAATGGTCGTTTGTGATGCCTTCTTCCCGTCTGTCACTCAAAGAACAGACATAGAAGGATAAAATTCAACCTCAAACAAAGATAAATCACTTTTAAATCATACGTATGCTATTCTAAGACTTTAAGTCATGACAAACTATAAAATAGCAATAAAACACATATTAAATCATAATAAAACAGGTTAATCATGCGAAAATACACAAAGTAAATTAAATAACTCCCTAAAACATCAATAATAATGCATGCATAAAAGAAACTAATATGCCATTCTACATGCCTAAATGATCATCATATGATCATGGCATCACGAAAATTGCAAATTTACATTTAATAGCATAAAATCATAGAGATGGCATCATAAAAAAATAACAAATGGAAGCCCATCTACATGATCATGGTATGCAGTATAGAAAGAGAGAGAGACTGAGGCCCAGAATATTACCCTCAGAAAATCTGGTTTTGTCACTCCAGAAAGTGTGCTTCGAAGACTTAATCTTTGATTCCCACATCAATAAAGAAATATGTGTCTTTTGCTTTTGTGTGGAAGATTATTTTTAAAAATAGAGAATTGTATTTTCTCTGCCTCAAAAACCTACCTCCCTTTTCTTAAATAAGAGTCCCCCTCAAAACCCTAATTTTTTTCCTTTAAATATTTGGAAAAGAGTTGGAAATAAACTCCAAGTCTAACTTTTCGAAAGACCTCTAAAGGTAGGCACGAAGCTCTTAAAAATGTGAGGGATCTCATTCATCATTTCTTTTCCTTTACCTTTCTAACCTGAACCCGTGTAGCCTAATCTTTTCCTATCTTTTTGCACTTTAGTGGTAACAACATCCTAAGGCCCTTAAGAATTCTCACCCAAACTAGATCCAAGCATGAAATGCATCTTATTCAGCATGTTAATTACTTGTAGGCTATCAAAAAAACCATCTTCGTTCTCTTCCTCACCAATCATGGACACATGGAATCCACTAAAGGGCTGCTTGGTTATTTCTAACATAAATACCTGATTCCTCCTTATAGCTTTGATGGTGATCACCTAACCATCATAAGGTATCTTGATCATTTTGATGTAGTGTAGAGGGAACTCCCTCCAACTTATGAAACCATGCTTGTTCAAGTAACACATAAAAATTTAAAGGAATGTGTAACACCACAAACTTAGCTTCAGTTTCAACTGGTCACATCTTCATTACAACTTTGAAGGCCCCAACAACTTGCCTCTTTGAGTTATCATAAGCAGAAATGGTTAAGTATGACTTATTCAGCATGCTCTCACTTAGCCCAAAAGCAAGAATTGCACTCAAAGGATACATATTGATAGAGGACCCATCATCTATCATCACACATGTTGTGTGCTTACCATTTACATAAGTTTTAATATAGAGAGGATGCTTGTGGTTTCTACCTTCAGTGGGCATATCAACATTAGAATACACAACACTTTGTCTTGTTCCTTCCTTAACTAAATCTAGTAGTTCATATTTTGAAATTGTAGTAGCAATGGTACACTCGCACAAGGCCTCCACCAACTTTTTCCAGCATGACAGAGATTGTCTTAACAAATCCCAAATGGAAATTTATGCCTGTGTCTTTTTTAACTGCTTTATGATTTGATTATCCTCAATCTCTTTCTCTATAGGCATTATAGGGGGGTTAGCTACTTTTCAATTTTAGGTGCCACCCTTCCACTTCTAGTGATTGCCTTCATTTTTTTCTCTTCTTTCATCTCCTTTTCACTTTCATTGGCTAAACTCTAAATATCAACGAGCATTATCATCCCTTCATCTTTGCTTTTAATGGGTTAATCCCAATAATTAATCATGGAAACTAGCTGATTTTCTTCACTTGGCTTTTTTACTTTGGGGGTGGAATGAGTAACGGCCACATACTCATTCCCATATAGGTCTCTCATCACATACCATTCATGTAAGTTAGGCCCCATACTAAATTTAACATTGTAATACCTTGAAACTTGTATTAGACATGTAAGGTAAATTCTAGAGCATGAACAGTTACCCTAGGATAGCTTTTGGAATAACTACAGTAGAATAGTGCAGCAAAAGTCAACGGTGTATAAGTGTTAAACATACTCAAGCCAGGAAAATTCGAGGATGGGTGACCTGGTGGGTAGTTTGAGTCTACACCGGGTTATAAAAATAGGTATTAAATAGAGTCTGGTAGTACAATTTGAGATTAAATTGAGCTCAAATGGGCTCTCAAATCAGCCAGTGAAGTTTTTGCTTGGTAATATAAAAGGGTTGACTAAAATTTGATCGAGATTTTAAAAATAGTAAAGGACTTCTAAAAATCACTAAAATTTTTAGATCTATTAGAAATAGTCCAAATTAGGGTCTGGTAGTGAAAAATAAATTTTTTGATGATTTTGAACTTTTGAGATTTTAACTGGCTGATTTTTCCTTTTAAGTTGGAATTGTATCGAAATGATTTCGAAATGACTTGAAATTTTAACTACATTCTTCTTCATATGTTAGAACGTGTGAGGTAAATTTCATGCAGTTACAATGTGAAGCTATTGGGTTGGGGCAAGTGATCCCTCTACCAGTCAGGTATTGTAGAGTAGTAGGATTGTAGCAAGTGGTCCCTCGACTATTTATGGATTGTGGAGTTGTTGGATCACAACAAGTGGTCCCTCCACTTATATGGCATATAGTGTGGAGAAGTTGGATCATGGCAAGTGGTCCCTCCACCTCGGTATGTTAGCTGAATCGCATTAAGTTGTGGTCCCTCCACCCATTCATCATAGAGTTATTGGATTACGGCAAGTGGTTCCTTCATTTACAAGTGGATTATGGTGGGTTAGCTGGATCACATTAAGTTATGGTCACTCCACCTATATCGAAGCAGTAGGATCGCATCAAAAGTGTGGTCCCTCTAGTCTATGAACATCATTAGGACCTCACATAAGCATAAAGGAGCAATAGCAATCGTATATGTGTTGAATGGTATTGTAGTACAAGAATAGAAATACATCAAGGGCTTGCTATCTAATCACATATTTTTATTTGGTATTTATCTATTTATTTATTTATTTAGTCATTTTTCAATAATAGATATTGCCATATCTACAGATAGAACCTAGATAGTTTCTCGCTCCAAAGAAATTTCGAGGATGAAATTTTTATTAGGAGGAGAGAAATGTAATACTCTGAAACTCATATTAGACATGTAAGGTACATTGTAGATCACGAACAGATACCATATGATAGCTTTTGGAATAGCGATAGTAGAATATTGCAGCAAAAGTCAAAAGTGTGTAAATGTTAAACGTGCCTAGGGTAGAGAAATCCAAGGATGGGTGACTTGGTGGATAGTCTGAGTCAACATTGGTTTATAAAAATAGGTATTAAATGGAGTCCGATGGTATAATTTGAGATAAAATTGAGCTCAAATGGGCCCTCAAATCAAACAGCAAAGTTTTTGCTCGGTATCGTAAAAGGGTTGACTAAAGTTTCACCAGGACTTTAAAAATAGTAAATGACTTTTAAAAATCAAAAAAATTTCCAGATCTACTAGAAATAGCCCAAATTAGGGTCTGGCAGTAAAAAATAATTTTTTTGATTATTTTGAACTTTTGGGACTTTGACTGGCTGATTTTTCCTCTAAAGCTAGAATTGCACTAAAAAAATTTCAGAATGACCTAAAATTTTAACTACATTCTTCTTCATATGTCAAGATATGTGGGGTAAAATTTAGAGAATTTTGATGAGTGGAACATTAGTTTCGAAAAATGGGTGAAAACTGATTTTAATTCAATTAATTAAGTTAAAAGGTATTTTTCAATGTTTTAAAGGGTATAATTGTCATAAGATATTAGGCTAGGAACCAGATGGAACCAAAAATTACATCAATAAGTTAATAAAGGAATTAGTTGGGCTAAAAAATCAATTAATTAAGAGAAATTAGGCTAATTGGGCCAATTGACTGGACCTAATTTGGCCCAATTAACACAAGTATTTAAAGGGAGAAATATTAGATTTCTCCAGATTTTCTCCCTTTTTCTTCCCTATGGTTACCGTTCCACACTAATGGAGAATTCTCCACTTTTCTCCATAATTTCATGAATTCTAACCCACTCAATTTTGTCTTCTCTACAATCTTAAGGCCTTAGATTTATTTCTAACCATCTTAGAAACCTATTTAGGGGGAGAAAGTGGAAGAAATTAGAAGAAAACTTAAGGAAATAAAAGAAAGGGAATTCGGCTATGGCGAAGAATCAAGGAAAGCCAAGGAAAACAAAGGTGGAAAAGACTACCTTAAATGATTTTGAGCCATATTGAGGTAAGTGAACTCCACTTTACACCTTGGTTAAATTTATTTCTTTGAATTTTATAAAGGTTTAACATTATGTAACTATGAAAATTTTAGTATTATTGTAAAATAATTTAATATACCATGATAGAATGATGAATTATGGTGACATAAATATGAATTGGATAAAGAAAACATTATGGAAGTGAGAATTTCAGTGATGGTATGAATGGTACATCATATAGCACAATGTGACCTTGGAATATTAATTAGCATTTTAAGCATAAAACAGGTAATATTAAGTTGAATAAACACAATTCTAATAATTGGAGCTTGAGATAATATATAGATATAATATTGTTATGTGTACATAATGGTATGCTAATATGTAACTATGTGAATTCAAAGGAAAAAGGATGAAATAGCTTGAGATAATTTGATAAAATAATAGATTACTATGATGTAAAGGCAAATTGGTGAAGAAAATAACATGGGAATGATATATCTCATATGGGACGAATTATGTACCTAATTGCAATATGTGAGAATTTGATGATCAATAATGAATTTGATAAGAAGTAGGCCATATAATGTGTAAAGAATGCAATAGAATTAATTAGAAGTAAAGATAGCAAGAGTACATAATTAAGTATAACTAGACATAATGGTGGAAATAAAGATAACTTAAGGATTTTAATGTTAATTAGATGTGTATCACTATGTAGATAATTGAAATGGATATGGAAATCTATATGACATGTGAATGTAATGTATATGTAGGGGCACCGAGAAGCCGATTTCTATATCTTATAATAATGTCATGTTCTTATTATGTTTGGATGTTATGTATCATATATGTGATGATTTCACATGTGACGTGGGCAGATGCATGAGAGATGAGAATGTAGGATGTGATATAGAATGGGAATAGCATAAAAATTGATGTAAAAATACAATCCAATGTAAAGTAATAAGGAAAATCTATTTAAAATTTTTAGTAAGGCAAAATTGTAAATATCTAAAAAAAATGAGGATAAAATGGTAGCACCTGTATGTAGGATGTCGTAAAGTTAAATAAATAAGAAATAATATGAGAAATGTAGTTAATAGTTTAGTGAGGGCAAAATGATAATTATGCAAGAGAACAAGGATAAATAATACATTTTACGTAAAAGAAATCACAAATGTAATTAAATCGGATATAATGTGAAAAAAAGAGATTAATTGGTTAAAAAAGGGTAAAATGGTAATTACACAATAAATTAGGGGTAAAATCGTAATTTTGGCATCAAAAGGTGATTAAAAGGAATAAATGAGTTAAATAAGGCAAAAAGGGTAAAACCGTAAATAATGAAAAGTATGGGACTAATATGTAATTTTCCACTCTACAGGCAGACATGAGGACCAAAAAGGTAATTTTTTCCCTTGATTAAATTAAAGGTTAATGAAGGTCAAAAGAATCAGAATGGAATTCAAATGGGGTCAAACATGATGAATAAAAGTTTAGGGACCAAAGCATAATTTGCCATCCTATGAATACACATAGGGACTAAAATATAAATTTGCCACTAAAGATGGAACAGAAATTAAAAGAAATAGAAAGAATCAAGATTGAAGGTAAATGAGGTAAAATATGATTAAAAAGAATACCTAGGGACTAAATTATAAATTTACATTCAAGTAAGAATTAATTGGGAATAGGGAAGAAAAATAAGAATAAAAAGGATCAAATGGAAAAATTAAAGTAGTAAGAGAGTCAAATTGATTTAATTAGCTTAAAGAAAAGCAAAGGGGCAAAAAGGTAATTTACCACATCATGAAGAAATATTGAAGACTAAAGAGCAAATGGCAAGTCAAAATAAAATAAAAGATACAAAAAGAATAAAAAAGGGTGAAATTGTAAATTAAAGGAATTCCTTATATTAAATAGTAATTTGTCATCAAGTCAAAAAATAAAAGGATTGAGATGTAAATTTTGTATTTAAAATAATTAAGTCATAAACTGGGGACAATAAGGAGTCAGCTTGGACTAAATCATCGCAATGCAATATACTAAGAGAAAATAGAAATTTTAGTTAAAATAATAGTATAGACTAAAAAAAATGTAAATGCATTCGTCGTTAGAAAATAATACCGCATAGCACATGGTCGTTTAACTGCTCATAAGGACAGGTACTGAAGGTATCCTAACAAAAACCAAAACAACAAGTACACATAATGCTTTATTTAGTATAGAAATTAGTCACATTATGTAATGGATTCTTGAAATTTAGCTCATAAAATAATACTCCGAAAATGTATGATTAAAAGTAACGAATATATTATATGACATGTATGTAAATAATAAAATCACATCAAAAACCAAGTGAATGGTAGTGAACGATTGAGTCAACGCATCTATATTTGATAATCAAAACGAGATGCAAGGAATAATTGTTAGTAAACTAATCATAAACCAATAAAATTGAGAGGAAATTAATTTGAGTAACTACGAAATGGCATCAATGACAACTCATAGTGTGCATATTTATGAATGAACGTAGGGTGTTACAAACACCCTATACCCAGTCAATTAAAAACATAAATACTAGGTGTCACATGATAAGTGTGTATTTTACAATGTTTTTAAGTGTTTTTAGTTTGTTTATTGTGTTAGTTTTATAGTATTTTAGTTAATATAGAGTTTAATTTGTTTACTTTGTGATTTAAGGGTTTAATTGTGTTTTTAGGTGTATAATTGAAAGAAAAAAAAAGAAGTTTAAGGACTGAAAGGGTAATTTCACAAAACAAGATGAAGAAAAGCATCGTTTGTAGTCCAAAGAAGGACCATTCGGTGGAATCAATTCTTAATTCTACCGAATGGCCTTTTGAAGTGAGGGAAAGAAGACCATTCAGTGGAATCAAGAATTGATTCTATCGAATGGACCCCTTTTGAAAGCTAAATAGGGTTATTCGGTGGTATGTGATTTTCTATTCTCCCGAATGAGTTTTTGTTGAGGTTTTACAGGAAGTGATTCGTTGGCTTCAAAATCTATTCTACCATATTAGAAGGGTTAGCTTAAATTGGAAGTTGTTCTTCAAATCAAATTAGGAAGTCTTCTGTTTAGGAAATTTCTTGATGCTCGGTTTAGGAAGTTGAGGTTGATTAAACTTCCTGTTTTGCTGCCTTTACTTTGCCTGTAAAAGAAGACTCAAATCACAAGTGAGGGGGTAATTTTTTTAGTTTTAGTTTTTACGTAGCTAGAGTTTGAGTTTAGTTTACGTTCCCTGTAATTTTCTTTTAAACTTAGTTTTTAGCTTTTAATTATGAAGTGTGAGTAGTTTTTCTTAACTTTTGCTAAGGATACTTGCATCTTTAATTTTTTGTTGTGATGACTTAATTGAGCTTTAATGTAAACTCAAGTTGATTATTTTTCAGTTTTAAGCATATTCTCATCTTTGATTTTGCTTGAATTAATTGTTGGTTTATTGGTCTAAATAACTAAAAAGTTGATCTAAGCACAATTAGGGATTTGTATGTTCTTGGATTAATCTTTTAAGTCAATGTATGATTGTTTTCTATTTTGAGATAATTATATCATGATAATATTGATTAATATTAAGAGAGGAGGAACCAAGAATATATTGGAATTGAATTTTCTTAGAAAAGAGTTTAATGAAAGTTACTACAAGAAAATTATAAAATAGTAACGAAAATTAGTAACCGAATTTATTAAATTTTCGTTGCTAATAACAATTAGCAACAGAAAATAGCAACGACATATTCAGTTGCAATTTTGACGGTTACTAGTTTTTAGCAACAAAATTCATTAGGCTGAAAAGGATATCCTAATCATCCTAGGCCCATAATCAACCTTATATTCCCCTCCGCCACATGTTGCCCAGTACCCTCACAGTGAATTGGTCAAAATTAGCAACAAAATATAATTTTTATAAATCATTTTTTGTTGCTACATGAGGAATTCCATTGCTAAAAATAGCAACGGAATAAAGTATTCCGTTGCTATTTATAGCAACCGAATTAAATAACAACGAAATAACTCTTTCCATTACTGTTTTTTACATAAAAAATTATGCTAGCTTGGCATAATTTTTTAGTTTCAATCAAATTTTTTATGTATAAATAAATATAATTCAAATTCATAATGAAAGTTAAGATAATATTCTTATTAATAATATAATATAAAAATTGTAATACATGACAATAAAAATCCTGAAAATATATTATATTACTGTAAATTAATAATCCATTAAAATCGTGACAAAAATAACATAAAGTCATGTATCAATAACTAAAAATTACAAATCTAAGTTAAGTAGGTGGTGAAGGTGAAGGAGGACGATCCGACTGTTGAGCACCCTTGGTTTCCTAATCTTCAACCCGATTCTTTAATTGGGTTACAATATCCATCAACATGGTAGGTGCGGTCTTAAGCTGAATGACTTTCTAAGAAGATTTACACTGCTTACTACAAGCAGTTATAGATGATGTAGAGCTATTCGAATGGGAAGTGTTTGCAATTTAACCTAAACCAAAAATCCTTCCACGATTATTCTTACCACCAACTACTTCAAGAAATATCTGACTCTCATCAACACTTTTAGAGCTCTGCCACCGTTGAGTGAGAGTCTCCTGTATTTGCTCCGATCATTACAATAGCTACAATTAATTAGCCAAGTTTTCATAAAATAATTAATATTGATGTATAAATTTTACATACATTGAGTTGTTTGCAGCGGGTATTAATGAATGTCTGACCATCATGCCTTTTTGTGTGGGGGTGCATAAATAATTTAGGATATGTAGTTTTCCTACACATAGACGTTGCATGCATAACCAATTAAACTAAATTTCATAAAAAATTTAGCAGAGTTTCCTCTATTTTTATGATATTTACCTCCTGTACAATAAAAAATTTATCTCAACAATGAATCAATCCATGGAATTAGACATATATTAAACTATCATTATCCATGATAATCATATTTTTTTTGTCTATATGAAACCAAGTTGCACAAAAAATTCAGCAGATTTTCCTCGGATTATTTCATTTAAATTTACTCCCATCTAGCTAATGCTCTTTTATTGGATTAACATTTCTCAATAATATGATTATTAGGTGTCACTAAGTTACTATTTATTTGGCAAAAAATTCAATAGCATGACGGCTTATAAATCTTGCTATCCAAACCTACAATTGATCAAAATTACACCCAATTATGTTCCTCCACCTCCAATACTTCGTTCACAACCATAGCACTTCTAAAAATCACATCACAATTAAACATAACATCAACATATTTTTGTGATATTTAACTCTTGTAAAGTAATAAATTTATCTCATTAACACAACCATCAATTGAAGTGTAATCGAAATACTTACCAGTTTATCTGCATGCTCGTGATGACTCAAAGTTCCTCCATTGTGCACAGCTAAACTGTCTCCATCTGAGCCTCCTCGTCTGTTTGAAGAATTTCTCTCTAAAATGGCAACTGCTTTGGGTGATGCCCAGTATTGTTACCAACGATCCCATATTTCTTAAGAAATAAAAGAAGGTCATTCACCTCTCTTGTGTAATTTAGCAACAAATTCTTTATATCAGTGACGGCACGCTTTTCCCAAACTTGATAAATAATATCATTATATTTTGGATGTTAAAAAAATTCTTTCTAATAAAAAAATAAATAATATAAGTACTGTAAAATACAATAGGTATCTCAATAATGTATGAAATTAGATTTTTTGAAACCAATAATGTAATTTATTTTTTGTACCTCAAACTCCTGATAATAAAAATTCCTTGTCTGTAAAGAGAGATTCTTCCAAACATAACCCTCCATTTCTATCCTCTCTTTGAACTTAGACCTGATTTTTCTTGAGCAAATACAAGATGGAATTAAAATATTAATATGAACAAATTTAGATCAATTTCAAATTAGATATCCATAGCAATAAACAAACTTATGTTATCTTCTAATACAAAGTTAGATCAATACTCACATATCATTGATAATCTTAATGTAAATTCTTCCATCAACTCCCTTTGAACCAAGTGGGGTGCCTTCTCCTTCATCTTTAGTATTTACCCCCAGTACATTTGTTGGTATAGAGTCAGAGTCTGGTGTGGGAGTAGATGTATTTATAGGTTGTGCTGATATATTTGAATTGTTGGATGCCGAATCACTTGGTAAATGAGGAGAGTTATCGATGTTTGATGTTGGTGAAGGTGATGCATGATATGGCTACTGAGGGGTCACTTGTGCACTGCCATGTTCATCCGAAAATAATATGAACCTAGGCGGTAGCATTCTCTACTTTTTTTGGGTGGCATATTTTGTACCTGAAAAATAAAGAAATGGATTATTCTTCTTATAATAGAACAATATGATTAAATCATATATAAAAATATTATAGTGGTAGCAATAATACATAGAGTTGGATTACTTAAAGGTTCCAAAATAAAATGTACTCAAATTAATCGCTATCATCACTTAGTTGCACATCAAAATCATCCTTTGTTTCTGAACATTTAGACCTAAAGTCGGATCATCTTCAAAATTCTGCCCATCTATGGATTTGTCATCCTCTCTTGATAAAATTTTAACAAATTCATTATTTGGATCATTTAAATGTTCATTCTCAAAAGATGCATTTATTTCATGTACATCCGGTTCTTCTTCCTGAAATACTTCACTTTCATTTGTCTTGCTTTCTCCTTTTGCATGAGGTTCAAAAATACCTCTTAGTTTTACTTTGCAGACTGCCAACCAATCTAACTTATCCTGTCTTAAGCTGGGATAAGGGACATAATAAACCTAGCTCGCTTGCATTGCCAATACAAATGGTTCAAATTGTTTAAATCTTCTCCGTTGGCTTTATAATGACAATTTCTCAAGTGCCTTTCTTATATCAATTTATAAAGCAAGAGAGAGATGAGTTCTCTTCCATAAATGAGTAAAATGGTATGGCCTAGAAGAATAAATAAGATTGCAAGAGGGTTCTGACTTAACTAGTTATTTTCCTTTTGAGTTCTAAATATAACTTTAAATATTTCTTTGTTAGTTTATCGATATGAATTCAACTTAGCTAAATTACAAGATTTTAAATACAAAAAGATTATAAAAAAATATATCTAATAGTTATTTGTTACACATCAAATACAGATTTTGCGCAAGTATAAAGTCACTAACAAAATAATATAGACATCTGAAGCCTAAGGAGGAGGAAGCCCTACATGTCCATAATCATAAGCTACTAAATAAGGTCACCAACCAAAAATCCCCTTTCAGATGCTGACCTTTTTCTTTTTATAACATAAATTTATCTGATTTTAATTTGTATTTATCAATTCACTGTTACCTCATTTAATCTAATCACATACATAAATTGCAATTCAAATTTAGGACCACATAGCACCTATAATATACCTACTTTTACATTTAAGAAAAAAATGATAATAGAATATGATACCATCATTAAAGAAAGTACAAGAATATAAGCCTTCACAGAAAAAAGGGAAAACAATTAAGATTTTTACTTTTCCAGAGAGAGGCGAGATGATTTCTTTCTCTTTTTTCCAAGAAATTGCAATCATTTAAAGGTTAAACAAATTCCAAAAAAAAAGAAACTTCTTAGTTCATTTTAGCAAGAGCTCAGAAAATTATTTTTTTTATTTTTGCTACCAAATGGAACAAATGTAAGTTACTTGCATGGGAATTTAAGGAAGATAAAATGCTGAAATCAATGAACTGGCCAAAAGATTCTCTAGGAAGCTTTGGAACAACCATAGAGACTTCCTAAGAATTATAAAACAAAAATAAAAGCCTTTACTTGGCAAGAAACCCCTTATATAACCATCCCTTAAATGAGAATTCAGAGCTCCTAAAGCTATAGCAGTTTAAATGACATATATAGCCCATTATTAAGAAGAAGCTCCATCAAAGCTACAGTTCCATCACTACAATTTGTGACATTATTCACCAAGCATTTTCCACAAATGGTAATGAGTATAAAATAACACAACAAACACCATTCATAATAGGATCCTAATGATGTTTCCTTAGGCTTCTCAGAATTATCTGATTATTGGAATACTAACTACGTTCAACATCAAGCTTAACATACACGATTCAATGTCGACATTACTCCACTTTCATCTATGAAAATTTCACATAAATCTATACAAAGTGCTTTGGTATGTTACACCAATATACATTCAAAATCATGTTCCAACAAGTTCAAAACTGTGGATATAACTAAAACAAAACCACATATGCTCTGTCTAAAAAAATTAAACACAAAAAATAAATAAATAAATTGAACACTGTCAAATTTTGACAAATATTGTTTTCAACAAAAATCCACATGGCAAAATTCAAATCTTAACAAAACAATATTGATTTTTAATATTTACCTATGTGGTGGCATGCGAAGAGTAGATTGCTCGATCTAAAGCTGCCAAAGTTTCCAACACCTATATATTTGTTGAAGACAAGAAAAAATTTTGAGCCTTGTTTATCTAATTAAAATTAGAAAAAAAATACAAAAGCAAACATACCAAAACCCATGGTGGCCCTAACACATTGTATAACCGATGAGCAATGTTGAAGAGAGTCCTTAGGGCCTGAATTACAAGAAAAAGAAAATGTAATAAAACATCATGATAGTTTAATAGTAAAAGCAACACCATTTCTAAATGAATACAAGTTATGAACAAGGTCAAAAATAAGAACATAGCAACTTAATGACGGAAAAATAAGAGTACCTACACATTCTTTGGAGTAAGAACCATGATATCCTTCTATTCAATTAAAATCTCATGATGTTTTGCCTTTACTTGGCAAGAAACCCCTTATATAACCATCCCTTAAATGAGAAATCTGCACTGCAAAAGACAGTCAAAAAGATATGAGAATCAGTAGATCTAACGAATAAAACCATCACAAGTTAACACTTAAAAAGCAAAGAGAAATCAGATCGGATTGAAATAAAATATGAAAAAAGAGTCTATTTTTTCACAGATCTAATCGATCAAAAGAAAATACAAGCCTAGAACAAATCTAAGAAAATAATGATGCAAAAAAATGGGGAAACAATAGATCTAAGAAAACAATAATGCTAAAAAAAAGATTCAAGTAAAAGCAAAAAACTTAAGAACTTCAACTAGTTTACCTAATGTGTGGTTGCTGAAGGGTGATTAGTCTCTCCACCTTTTGCTGAGCGTTGAAAGAGGGAATCGGCAAAAGGAGAGAGCAAAGATTAGTGGAGGAGGCTGAGCCTTGCAAAGAGCAAAAATGAAGGGGTTTTTACTGGCTCCATTTGGTGAATTTTTTTTATCTCTTTAACACAAAGGTCTAGCTAGAGCCCAGCTCATGATTAGGTTTAATAATCGGCTTTTTCAGCTAAAAGGCTTAGCTATTGTGAACCAATGTCCAGGCCCAATTCAAAATCTTTGCAAATAGGCAGGAAAAAAAAATCTTTTTCATTATTTTTGTCTAAAAATGAATGCAAAAGTATTATTACATAATAGAATACATGTTGTAAATCTTTTTCATTATACATTTTTGTGTGCGAGTGTGATTTTGCTGACCCCATCATGTGAAACTGTTTTTATCTACTACATTTGCTATGCTTGGTAGATCACATGTAACCACAATAGTTGCCATTTGATTACTTTAAATGATACTGTTTTTATGTCAAAGTGGATCGGATGCTTTATGTAATTAGTATGTAGTGTGTACAACTAACTAGATCTCTTTTTAAGTTTGCAAAATAGATTTGACATTTGATATTTAATTTTATCTTCTTTAAAAGAAAAAATCATTTTAAATCGCTGCATTTAAAAACAGATTATATTGTCTTTCTTTTAAAAACAAAGAAGATGTAGGATTTACTCCTATTTTGAAATAAGATAATACAATATAAATTAATATAAATATGGTGTTTGAAATTTTTTAAAAATCTAATATGGAAATAATATAATATACTATCAATTTCATTATATCATATATACTTGATATAACAATATACGATTTATTATTAAATTTATATAATATGGTAAAAATTAGACCTATTAATTTTTCTATTTTGATTCAAAATCTGATATGAACATATCTAAAAAAACAATTCAAATATAAACTAAATCCAAAACATAGGACAACTTAAATGAATCAAATTTTTTTTCTATGATTTCCCATATTTTAGCAAAGGAAGGGGTCTTTGTTGCTAATTTGGAACTAAAAATTTTAAAGATTCTTAAAATAGCAACCAAAATTTATTTTTCGGTTGTTATTTAGGGGACCTTAAAAATTTTCGGTAGGAAAAATAGCAACCAAAACCTATTTCGTTGCTAAAATAACACCGAAAAACTAATTTCGTTGCTATTTTAGCAATAGAATCAGTTTTCATTGCTATTTTCCCTACTGAAATTTTTAAAGATCCCTTAAATAGCAAACAAAAATTTTTTAATTGCTAAAATAGTAATGAAAAATGAATTTCGTTGCTATTTTAGCAACGAAATCAGTTTCGGTTGCTATTTTCCCTACTAAAAATTTTTAAGGTCCCTAAAATAGCAACCAAAATTTATTTCCATTGCTAAAAATATTTAGTTGCTATTTAGGGGACCTTAAAATTTTTTATTAGTTAAAATAACAATCAAAACCTATTTCGTTGCTAAAATAGCAACAAAAAAAGAATTCTATCGCTAAAACGTTGCTATTTTTGCTATTGAAATTTTTAAAAGTTCCTAAAATAGCAACGGATAAAATATTTGGTTGTTATTTAGGGGACCTTAAAAATTTTTACCAGGGAAAATAATAGCTAAAACCTATTCCATTGCTAAAATAGCAACGGAAAATGAATTATGTTGCTATTTTTGCAACGAAATTAGTTTCCATTGCTATTTTTGCTACTGAAAATTTTAAAGGTTCCTAAAATAGCAGACAAATTTTATTTTCATTGCTATTTTAGCAATAGAAGGGATTTTCGTTGCTAATTCGGAACTAAAAATTTTTAAAGTTCCTAAAATAGCACTAGAATTCATTTTTCATTGCTATTTTAGCAACGAAATAGGTTTTCGTTGCTATTTTCGCTGCCGAAAATGTTTTTGCCATCTGTTAGCACTTTATTTGGAAACAGAATAAGCATTCCATTGCAAAATTTCATTGCTATATTTTGGCGTTAAAACTTCCCTCCATATTTAACAACGAAAAATAACAATTTTTATTTCTATTGCTAAATAGAAAAATTTTAACAAATTTTAGCAATGAAATTAGATTTTTGTTGCTAATTAGTAACCAAAATTATTCCGTTGCTATTTTAACATTTTCTTGTGGTAAGTGTAGGAAGTTAAACTAGATTTTTATGCTAAATGTTAAATTGTTTTTAATAGGGAATTTAATATTTAAGAAAGATATTTTTGATTCAAGGTATTAGGTTTTATTCATCTAGTTTTCCATAATCACTTGTGTTTTTAAGAAATCAAGTCATTACAATAAAAGGTTAAGGTGGATAGTCCCTTAGTGAAAGTTGTTTTTAGATATTGATTGTTACCCTATTTTAATTACTTGTTCATTCTTTTTTTTTATTTTAAGTCATTCATAATTTGCTTTGGTTTATTATTTCAGTTTTAAATCTTTACCATAACGTCTGGGATTTCTTCTCTCCTCTACACATAATTTTCATTCTAAAACTCAAAATCTTTTCATACACACACAAGTTTCCCTTGGATTCAATATTTGGGGTCTTAATTTATATTTTCCTATATTGCTAGCCGATCTGGTATACTTGCTAGATGCCAGTCAAGTTTTTGGTGCCATTACCGGGGAAAACATTAGCGTGTGCTATTTATTTTAAGTTTTATAGTGAATTTGTGTGTTTCTTATATCCTCTTATCTATTTCTACTCTAATTTTGTTTGTTATTCGTGCAAGTGTTAATAGTTTATGATAAGGAATCAACCAATATTACCTATTGACCCTGAGATTGAAAGGTCATTTCATAGGATTAGAAAGTCAAAAGCTAACATGAATTTAGAAGATCAAGAAATGCTTAGAGATCTGCCTCTTATAATATACCCACCAGCTAGGGTGGAAGATCCACAACATAGGAATGAGCAAGGCAATAATTATCAACCTCATGGGGATGGGTTTAGACCTAGAACCATTAGGGATTATGCCATTCCTAGGTCGAATGAAAAACATAGGACTACTAGGATCCCTTATAACCAACCATTTGAGATTAAGCCTGCCACCATCCCTATGGTGCAAAGAAACCAATTTTTGAGTTTAGAGATAAAGGATCCTGCACAACATTTAGATATGTTCTTAGAAATAAGTGACACGATTCAAATACCAAATGTGTCTACTGATGCCATTAGACTTAAATTGTTTCCTTTTACCCTCATAGGTAAAGTTAGGGATTGGTTACAAATGCTTCCAAACCAATCTATCTAATCATGGCAACAAATGCAAGAAAAGCTTTTGTGCAAATTCTTTCCACCCACCAAAACTACCCTTATTAGGAAAAACATCAATGAATTTTAGCAGTTATACAATGAGCCATTTCATGAGGCTTGGGAAAGATTTAGGAGATTATTAAAAAGCTATCCAAATCATGAATTTGTTGTTCAATAATTAATGTATATTTTTTATGCAGGTGAGAATCAAGTTATATGATCTTTGTTGGATGCAGCATCAAATGGCAGTTTCATGAACAAAATACCTGAAGAAGCATTCCTGCTTCTTGATGAGATGAAAACTAATGATGCACAATGGGCTAGCTCACAAAACTCTCAAAAGAAATAGGGAGTTCATAGCATAGATGATTTTGCCATGATAAATGCTAAAATAGAATTGTTAACTAAAGAATTGAATGGTTTGAAAGTTTAAAATGTTTTTGCTTTGTCTAATGGAACTAATTTTTATGCAGGAAATCAAGGAGCTATGAAGAATGGGGAAGGAGTACTAGAGGATGTAAATGCCTGAAACCTATATAACAATACCTATAACCCGGGATAAAGGAACCATCCAAATTTTACATAGAGAGAAGGTAATCAAGCATCTACGTCAAATTCTCAACCTAGACCCTCTTTCAATCAAAATCTAGCTTCCAATAGCCATCCACCATACCAAAATCCAGCATAACCACACTACCCTTCTAACCATCAATCACTACCCTATTAGCCACCCGAATTTCAAAAACCCCCACCCTTACAAGAAAAGAAACCAAACTTAGAAAAAATGTTTGCCAACTTTATATCCACCCAAATTTCCTTTATGTCTAGTCAAGATGTTAGGTGGAAATCTTAACACATTTGGATGAGAAACCAAGATGCATCCATTCGGAATTTAGAAAACCAAGTGGGGCAACTTGCTAAATCATTGACCAATAGGGCTCAAGGAATATTTTCATCTAATGTGGATCGAAATCCTAAAGAGTAAGCTAAGGCAATCACTTTGAGGAGTAGGAAAGGGGTACAAGAAACTGAAATTGGTAAGAATACTTTTAAAGTGGTGGAACCAACAATGGAGGTAAGTATTTCTAACTCAAAAATTGTTGATGAAGTCTAAGGCTAAGGAAAAATTGGTATCTACTATGCTTGATGAGTCTCAATTACCTTTTCCATCTCTAGCTAGAAAAGGAAAGTAAAATAAGCAATTAACTAGATTTTTAGACATGTTTAAAAAGTTGTATGTAAATTTACCATTTGCTGAAGCTTTATTACACATGCCTAAATATGATAAATTCATGAAAGAGCTCTGTTCTAGTAAGAAAAAGCTAGAAGGTGTAGGAACGGTCTAATTATTTGAGAATTGTAGTGTAATAATCATGAACAAAATTCCAGCTAAGTTAGAAGATCCTAGTAACTTTACATTACTATATGAATTAAGAGGACATTTTGTAGGACATGCATTGTGTGATTTGGGTGTTAGTATAAATTTAATGCCTTATTCTATTTCCAAGAAATTGAATTTGGGAGACATGAAGGAGACTCGAATGACGCTATAATTGGTGGATAGATCATTAAAGAGGCCTAAAAGGGATTATTGAAGATTTGTTGGTCAAAGTTGGAAACTTTATATTTCCAGTCGGTTTTATGGTTATAGATATGGAAGAAGATAGAAGAGTGCCTTTAATAGTTGGAAGACCATTTTTAAACATGGCAAGAGCTTTAATAGATGTTCATGGGCAAACAGTTACTTTGAGATTTAATGAGGAGGAAATGGTGTTCAATGTAAACAAAATAATGAAACATCCATCCTACAATTTTGAAGAGTTAATTTGTTTTGTTGATGAAGTTCAAGAATGTATAGAAGCAAAGCAAGATGAAATCATTTTGGATGATGAGCTAAAAGAATGTCTAATGCATCCAAAGAATGAAGATGAAGTGGAGATAAGTGAAAAAGAAATTATTCAAGAATTAGAAAAAGAACATAATGAAGGACATATAGAGGATAAATTATCCCCTTTTAAGGGAGATTATGAACTTAAAACTCTTCCTTCTCATTTAAAATATTTGCTTTTAGAGGGAAATGCAAAAATAGTAATTATCTCTTCTTTATTGATAGGTTTGGAAGAAAAGATGCTTATTGAAGTACTTAAAAAGCATAAAGGAGCCATCGGTTGGGAGACATTCGATTTAAAGGGTATAAGCCCCAATTATTGTACACACCGGATACCAATGGAGGAAAGTTTCAAGCCAGTGGTGCAACCCTAAAGCAATTTAATCCTGCTATGCAAAAGGTGGTGAAAAAGGAGATACTTAAACTCCTTGATGCAGATATTATCTATCCTATCTCTGATAGTAGTTGAGTTAGTCTAGTTCAATGTGTGCCTAAAAAGGGGGGAATGATTGTGATCACTAATGAGAAGGATGAACTCATCACAGCATACATTGTAACGAGATGACAAGTATGCATAGATTATTGGAGATTGAATAGTGCCACTAGAAAGGATTATTTTCCTTTACCATTCATTGATCAAATGTTAGAGACACCAACGGGAAATAGATTCTATTATTTTTTAGATGGGTATTCAAGGTATATGCAAATACCAATAGCCCCAAAAGACCAAGAAAAGACCACATTTACATGCCCTTATGGCACATTTGCATATAGAAGGATGCCTTTTGATCTATGTAATGCCCCTGCTACATTTCAAAGATGCATGATGGCCATTTTTCATGATTTTATTAAGAAATTAATAGAGGTGTTCATGGATGATTTTACACTATATGGTTATGATTTTGAATCATGTTTAAATAATTTTGCATTGGTTTTAGAAAGGTATAAAGAAACTAATCTTGTTTTGAATTGGAAAAAATGCCATTTCATGGTAAAAGAAGGGATAGTTCTAGGGCATAAAATCTCTGAAAAGGGAATTAGGGTAGATAAAGCTAAAATTGATGTTATTGATAAACTACCACCTCCTACGAGTGTTAAAGGTATTAGAAGTTTCCTTAGTCATGTGCCTTTTTATTGTTGCTTTATTAAGGATTTTTCTAAGATTGCTAAACCGCTTTCTAATTTATTGATGAAAGATAAAACATTTAACTTTGATGATGAGTGTTTACAGGCTTTTGACTTATTGAAGCAAAAGCTAATCACATCACCGATCATTGCATCACTTGATTGGAGCCTACCATTCGAGATTATGTGTGATGCTATTGACTATGCTGTAGGAGCGATTTTAGGACAAAGGAGGAAGAAGATCTTTTATACTATCTACTATGCAAGTCACACACTTACTGGAGCTCAAGGCAATTATACAACCACGGAGAAATAATTGCTAGCAATAGTGTTTTCCTTTGACAAATTTAGATGTTATCTCTTAGGTTCCAAAGTCATAGTATGGACGGATCATTCAGCATTGAGGGATCTCTTTGCCAAAAAGGATTCCAAGTTGAGACTTATTCGCTGGGTTTTGCTATTACAAGAGTTTGATGTGGAAATTAAAGACAAGAAAGGAGTTGAAAATTATGTTGTAGACCATCTTTCTAGACTCGATCATGCCAATATTGAAAAGAGGGAAATTGATGGTTTATTTCTTGATGAATATATTAGTGTAATTTATGCTTATAACTTTGTGACTCCTTGGTATGCTAATGTAGCTAATTTTCTCGCGGGAGGTTACCTTCCTAAAGAGTTCACTTGGCAATAAATGAAAAAACTGCAAGAGATACCAAACACTACCTTTGGGACAATCCATACCTAATCAATATTTGTTCAGATCAAGTACTTCAAAGATGTGTTCTAGAGGAAGAACAAGAAGACATCATGAGACAATGTCATGGAGGAGAAGTCAGAGGCCATCATGGACCTAATTGTACAGCACAAAAGATACTCCAATCAGGTTTTTTCTGGCCTACTATCATTTCAAATGTTAAATCATTCATTGAGCCTTGTGATAAATGTCAAAGAGTAGGAAATATTTTTAAAAGAGATGAAATGCCTATGAATAACATACTCGAAGTGGAAATTTTTTATGTTTGGGGTATAGATTTTATGGGGCCATTTCCAAACTCATTTGGATTTGAATATATTCTAGATGCTGTAGACTATGTGAGTAAATGAATAGAAGCCATAACAACTAGGACTTATGATGCCAAGGTGGTGTTTGAATTTATTAGAAAAAATATTTTCACCATATTTGGAGCACCAAGAGCCATTATATGTAATGAAGGCAAGCATTTTGTCAACTATCAATTTAAAACATTGCTTAATAAAATTGGTGTTAAGCACAAGATAATAACCTTATATCACCCTCAAGTAAATGGGCAATTAGAGGTGTCAAATAGGGAATTATAATCTATCTTAGAAAGGACTATCAATAATTCTAGGAAAGATTGGTATTATAGGTTAGATGAGGCTCTTTGGGCTTATAGAACTGCATTTAATACCCCTATAGGTATGTCTCCTTTTAGGATTTTATTGGGCAATAAAGTTTTTTAATTATGATTTGAGATGTGCAGGAGAAAAGAGGAAACTATAGCTCAATAAACTCGATGAAATTCGACGGTCGTCATATGACAATGCAACAATTTATAAGGATAAAACAAAACATTGGCATGATAAGCATTTGAAATTTAATGAATTTATTCTTGGTATGATGGTGTTATTGTATAATAGCAGGTTGCATTTGTTTCCAGGTAAATTAAAATCCAGATGGTTGGGGCCTTATCAAGTTTTTTTCTAGTAATGAATTTGGAATGGTAACCATAAAGAGTTTGAAAGATGGCAGAGAGTATAAAGTGAATGGACATCAATTGAAGCCATACTTTGAGGGAAGAGTGGAGATGGCTGAAGCAGTGTTGGTATTTCAAGAATAGCAATAGAGGAAAAAAGTCTAGCTGAGGACTTGTTAAACTCAGAACTATATTCTTTATCCCTTTTTGTTTACTTAATGGATTATTTTGTTTGTTTTCATTTGGTTTTATTGTGTGTGTTTTATTTTCACTTATGTTGATTGTTTTCGTTTTAGTTCTAGGAAGTGCTTTGTGAAGATAGATCAATTTTCTGATAGAGGAAGAAAGAGGTGAAGTTTTAGTGTGTACGGTAAGTTAAATAAGAATTAGCAAGAAAATCAATCCTAAGGTAGAGCATTGTGAGAGTTTAAACTTAAGTGTTGTGTGGAGTATGATGAAGTTAGCAATTCAATGATCAATTTAGAGTAAGATGATTAAAAATTAGGTCAAATCAAGGCAAACTTGTGCTAAAATAGTAAGATTATATTCGATTACTATGATCTAAATGAGTATTTGAGCATTTGATGGAAGAAACTTTTTTATTTGCACGATTGATGATTAACATGAGAATTTGCTTAACCATTTGATTTTACACCATTTGCTCATGAAAGGAAGCATTTGGTAGAGTCCAATTTAATCCCATCGAATGGGAATACTTCAAATTTGGCTTAAATTGTTTCAATTGGTGGCTTTAAAGTGCAATGATGGACCATTCGATTGAATGAGAACATCATCCCACCGAATGGGACCATGATTCGACCAAATGGATTTTGATCCCACAGAATGCTTGTTTTTTTGTTGGTTTGTTTTGATATTTGGTTTTTTTTTTGGAAGTGGAGGACCATTTGGTAGAATGAGAAACCTCATCCCATCAAATGGGTCTTCCCTATTCCATTGAATGCCACCTTAAATAGCCAATTGCACACACTATTCATCATTTGTTCATTTTTCTCTTAGTTTTTCACTCCCATTCTCCCTCCACTCACTTAGGATTCTATTGAATCAAGTTTACTTGTGTGATTTTCTTCTTGATTTAGTTGTTCTCCATCTTTTTCATCATAAATCAGTGTTTAATTTCTTTCAATTCCATCACTTTACATTTAAAATCATGGCTTACATTTGTAAAATTAGGTTGTGTTCTCCATTTGATTTCACTTCTATTGCTTATAATTGTTTTGATTGGTGATGCTAAATGTATTTGGTGATGAATTACGTGTTGATTGTTAATTTTTAGGTTGTTAGAGTTTTGAGATTTCATTTAACTTTGGCTTGAGAACTTCTACACACCAAGTGTTTGTTGAAATGTCTCAAAGACTAAATGCAATACTTAGGCTAAGATTTTCAATCTCAATGCTTTGCTAACTTATTCTTGTATTGTTACATATTGATATTGTGTTTCACTGATACATATATTTCACCATCTTTTTGCACCAATTTGGTTAATGATATCCTTTGCTCATTTATTTTACCTAATGGACTTCTCATGTCTTTTCTCTTTTTAATGAGTTCTAGGAAAGCAAAGAAAGATGACACATCTAAGAAATCCAAGAAGGATAAAGTAGCAAAAATTGCAACACCAGCTGAGTCATCTAAGAAGTCCAAAGAAGTTGAAGCATCAACATCTAAGGAGACTCTTCCAACTTATATTGATGAGTACAGAGTTGAAATGTATAAGTATTTCAAGCAAATCAAAATTTTCAAGCCTCTTTACTTAAAGCATTTTTTTCTTGATATCCCTTATGGCAATCTTTGGAACAAGGTTTACCCTCTTATTTTCGGTATTGGATGGGAATGGTTTATTGACAAACACCCAGAAATCTATCCATTTGCTGCACTTCAATTTTTTACATCCTTCAAGCTGGCACGTGAAGATGATCAGGATGTTGGCACAATGAGTTTTAAGCTAGGGAGGAAAACTCATTACATATTGTTCCCTGTATTTGCTACACATTTAGGTTTTCTAGATGATGCAATAGGTGAGCTTCCTAATGCTACACCACAAGAGAACTGGGAATTCATTAGAGAGCCTCTGCGTCCTGCCATATATAAACTATCCTCTTTGGATTCTTCATAGGTTCCTATCTATCACTTTCTTTAGTTGCCTAGGAAGCCCTGTAAACATTAACAATGAAGGATGTATGTTGTTAATATGGGTGATTAAGGGAGTCTGAATCAATAGAGTTGTCCTTTTGTGGCAGAAAATAGAGGAGTTGTAGAGAATGAGTACAAAAATTAAGGCAACATCATTGGGATGAGTTGCAACCATTGTGGCTAGAGCAGTAGGCTACATGGATATGAGGAAATCTCTTGGGAAACCGACTTACATGGATTATGCTATGTTGGCTCGAATGAAGATATTAATTAACAAGCCACGAAGACATTGGTCCGATAGGGAAGAATATCTTTATGCACTTACCATTGGTAGAAACAGAGATGAAGAATTTGAATCGAAATTTAAGCCTGATAATCCAACACCCCCCACCACATGAGCATTTAGATCAAATGTAAGCTTTTACTACTCAAATGAATAACAGGATGAATAGGCTGGAGGGACGTATGGATACTATGCAAGACCATATTTTTGAAGTAAAGCATAATTTGTAGGTGTTCACTACAAATTTCTAAAAGCACTGGCTGCCACCACCATTACCACTAGCAGAGATGATAGTTGTTGTGGACAACAACATTTTAAGAGGGGGGTAGAGCTTGTTTAAAGCTCAATTTTGCAAGAAGTTGAATCTTTCTTCTCTCCTATTCATTTAAGCACTTTAGTTTTTTGTTTGTTTTTAGTTTGGTGTGTTTCTACTATTTTGTTCATCTTAGGATAACTGTTAATGTTTGTGTAAGCACTTTATCTTATAACTTTCACTTAAACTTTAGTCTACCCCAGTTGTTCGCAAATTTTGAGCATATTAAACTTTAAACTTAGAATGTGCATGAGTTAAAATTCTTAGGTTAACAGTAGAACAAGTAAGTTTTTTAATGAATTTTAGTTGGAATAGCATTTGAACTTAACACATATTTGTTAGTTTCCAAATTTTTGAGCACATTAGACCAATTTTTAAACTTAAAGAAAAGCCAATGCATTGAAATAGTGGAGTAAGGAATTTTAGAATACTAGAACGTTCCTCATCACCCTTTGAAGCATAAAAATAACTCATTACAACTTAAAACATGATCTAGGCAAAATTTTCTTATTGAGCCAAATATAGTATGTTTTCCTACCCTAATACATATTTTTGACTCTTGTTAACCCACTTTGAGCTTAAAAGGACATGCTTAATGCATGTCACATTAATTTTTCTTGTTACCTCATTAAGTACCATATAACCTAAAAGCTTTTATTTTCCCTTTATAGAGTTGCCACTCTAGCTTTGGATAGACTAATAGAAATATGATTGGTTCTTTTATGGGAATAACAAGTAAGTGGGATTAATAGAAGAAGTTATTTTTGAAATCAAGTTTATGTATTCTTTCACCCTCAAGTTAAAAAAAAAGATTGAAAAGGAAATACAGTTAATGGTAAATTCTTAAATGTGGGGTGATTGTTGTAAATGTTAGTGTGGGGTGATTTTTGTAAATGTTAGTTTTCTTCTTCTATAAAGGGAATTTTAGTCTTATTCTCAATTATTCTTAGCAAGTAAAGAATGTGGGAAAAGAGCTAGAATTATGAAGTACTGGTCTATTTGAGCAATTGAGTGGCTAATTCTTTTTTAATATCTTTTATCTTCTCTTTTTTAACCACTACATTAGCCCCATTACAACCATTAAAGACCTATGTGATTTTAAGTTGCTTTTGAGTTGTTTAGCGAAGATGACTTTTGGGTTTCGGTGCTAAAGGAGAGGCCTATGGTGTTTTTAGAGTTTCAAGTGTGAAACCATTTGTACACTTAGGTGTGCATATACTCTAACCCTGATTATTGATTTGCATTGGTGTGTTGATTTTGAAATGAGCTTAAAATATTTTAGTCTTGCACACACATAAGAAAACTAGCTTATATTTTATTGTTCAAAGCTATTCTGATTGAAATTTTGTTAACCGTTATTGTTAATTGCTAAACTTAATTTTGAATTCCATATTTCTTAGTTAAAGTTTGATAAATTTGAGAATGTGGTTGTTTCAAGTTTGCTTTGGGGCAAGCAAAGGCTAAGTGTGGGGTATTCGATAAACGTGCATTTGAAAATGTTTTTAAGTGTTTTTAGTTGGTTTATTTTGTTAGTTTTATAGTATTTTAGTTAATCTAGAGTTTAATTTGTGATTTAAAGGTTTAATTGTGTTTTTAGGTGTATAATTGAAAGAAAGAGAAGTTTAAAGACTGAAAGGGTAATTTCACAAACAAGATAAAGAAAAAAATTGTTTGTAGTCCAGAGAAATTTGATGGAATCAATTCTTGATTCTACCGAATGGCCTTTTGAAGTGAGGGAAAGAAGACCATTCGATGGAATCAAGAATTGATTCTACCAAATGGACCCCTTTTGAAGGCTAAACAAGATTATTCAGTGGAATCTGATTTTCTATTCTCCCGAATGAGTTTTCGTTGAAGTTTTAAAGGAAGTGATTTGCTGGTTTCAAAATCTATTCTACCGGATCATAAGGGTTTGCTTAAATTAGAAGTTGTTCTTCAAATAAAATTAAAAAGTCTTCTATTTAGGAAATTTGTTAATGCTTAATTTAGAAAGTTGAGGTGGATTAAACTTATTGTTTTGCTACCTCTACATTGCCTATAAAAAGAAAACCCAAATCATAAGTGAGGGGGTTTTTGTTTTAGTTTTTGTTTTTACGTAGCTAGAGTTTGAGTTTAGTTTACGTTCCCTATAATTTTCTTTTAAACTCAGTTTTTAGCTTTTAATTATGAAGTGTGAGTAGTTTTTTCTTAACTTTTGTTAAGGATACTTGAATCCTTAATCTTTTGTTGTGATGATTTAATTGAGCTTTAATGTAAACTCAAGTTGATTACTTTTTGGTTTTAAGCATATTCTCATCTTTGATTTTGTTTGAATTATTTGTTGATTTATTTGTCTAAATAACTAAAAGTTAATTTAAACACAATTAGGGATTTGTATGTTCTTGGATTAATCTCTTGAGTCAATGCATGATTGTTTTCTATTTTGAGATAATTATGTCTTGATAATATTGATTAATATTAAGAGAGGAGGAACTGAGAATATACTGGAATTGAATTTTCTTAGAAAAGAGTTTAATGAAAGTGTAGGAAGTTAAACTAGATTTTTATGTTGAATGTTAAATTGTTCTTAACAGGGAATTTAATATTTAAGAAAGATATTCTTGATTCAAGGTATTAGGTTTTATTCATCTATTTTTCCATAATAAATCGTGTTTTTAAGAAATCAAGTCATTGTAATAAAAGGTTGAGGTGGATACTCCCTTAGTTAAAGTTGTTTTTAGATATTGATTGTTACCCTGTTTTAATTACTTGTTCATTCTTGTCTTTTTTTTTAAGTCATTCATAATTTGCTTTGATTTATTCTTTCAGTTTTAAATCTTTATCAAAACTTCTGGGATTTCTTCTCTCTCTCTACATATAATTTTCATTCTAAAACTCAAAATCTTTTCATACACACACAAGTTTCCCTTGGGTTTGATATTTGGAGCCTTAATTTATATTTTCCTATATTACTAGCTGATTTAGTAAACTTGCTAGACGTCGATCATCACACTCAGGTTTAGATTCTTTTAAGAGGGCCAACCATGACGTTTACTACCTAAAACCTCACTTTCGTTACACCACTCTAATGCTTTATCTAAAATTAAACTAATTTGTTTTCTTTAAATTTTAATCACATGTTTAACTAGTTGTCATGTATATAATCAATTTTCTAATTTCATTTCTAATTAAGTAAACAAAAATTAGTTTATAACCTTTGTCTATTTCCTTTAGATCTTGATCAAATGTCATCTTGTTTGTTGCTTCCATTTCAAGCAAAGGTGAACAAGTATAGGATTAGGTTTATTATAATTGTAAGGACTCAAAATAGGCCTTAGTAGAATTCAAGGGCAATTACATATTATTAAAGTCTAATTGAGCATTATTTGATGAATTATGAAGAGTTAATATATTAATTGAGGCAAAAATATAATTAAGTTATCAATAATTATGTGATAAATGTGAAAATTATATGGTATGAATTTTATAAGGTCATAATTAAATTATTATTGTTGGTTTAATAATGTTCAAGGGTGTAATTAAAGTAAAAAGTATTATTTTGGGGTAAATTTATAATTACGGCATCTTTAGGGGCAAATGTGACTAAATGAATAATTGAGAGGCCAATTTAAGGAAAGGAATAAATTGTAGGGTTAATTTATAGAATAGATTAAATGGTGGGGACAAATTAACATGCAAAGAAGTGTGGGCTTATTGTGTAACATGCAAATAGTTGGAGGATTAAAAGGGATATTTGTAGGGGACATGCTGATGTCATTTTTCCACTTAGCTCACCATGCAAGCAATGTTATTAGGAGTATATATAGGGTTTGGTCGGCCACACCAAGGGGATTTCTCATTTTTACTTTCTATCTTTTACTCATCTCTTAACTTCCTCTAAAAGCTCTAAATTGATCTCTATAGTTTTCAAGAGGAAATCCTACTGCAAGTTATTTAAATTAGAAGTTTTGAAAGGGGATTTGTAAGGGTTTAATGCAAGAGTACATGGATGTATGAAGAATTGGAAGGGATTGAGAGCAAATAGGAATAAATGGTGAAAAGATTGAAGGATTGATTTAAGGATTCAAAACAGGTTTGGGAACATCTTTCTCTTCTTGCATGTATTATTTGTGTTGAAAAATGGATATAGTGTGATATTTGAAAATGTTACTCTTGCTGCATGAGGCTATTGTTGATGGATTTGTGGACTTATATATGAGAGAGATGCATTTTTAGTTGGTGATATGGTTTTTAGAGATATAAATGTAAGATTTTAACTTTGCATGTGTTATTTGATATAGCTAGGATAAATAAATTGTTAAAAGCTTGATTTGAGTTTATTTTAAAGTGATGTTAATATAAAAAGTTATAATCTAATGTATGAAACTATATTTGATGAGTAAATTGAAATATAACATCAATTTTTGATGTTTAAAGGAACATGCATGTGAGTTTTAAAAATTATGGGTTTGAGTTCACTGGACCTAGCTGTATTATTTTGGTCATATTTTGAGTTAGAGAATAGATAATTAGATGATTCCAATTGGGTCTTAAACTAGACTTATATACAAATATTTCATAAGAGAAATCACACTCAAATTCTGTCTCTAAATGGGTCATAATCTAGCTTGAAAATCGGATAAGTGTGCAGTCTTGTACTCATGAACAGTCTTTAGTAATTTCAAGATATCTCGAGTTCTAGAAATTATATTGCAAATATTTTTGATTTTCTAGAAACTAGAAATGTATATATATAACTTTGTAGAAGACAACCGTTTCTAAAAAGGCCGTTTACTATAACAAAAATGAAGTACAAGATTAAGTTATTAAGTAGTTTGCAGGATTCTGGGAACAAGGTGTAAAAGTCGTAGGGCCGGACATACTGTCGCGAGCGCGACACTTGCCGCGAGCACGACACCATGATTTCTGCCCATAACTTTGCTTTTTATTCTCCTTTATCAGTATATTTGGCTACCCCCATGTGATACACATATAACTGAACAAAATAGGCCTTGAATGCAAGTATATGAGAGCTCTAAACTCATGTGTATATAGATTGGTATCAAAGGATATATATATAGATTTACATGATTTGTATCATTTACATTGAAAATTTTCTATGAATGTATACCTATGCATCATGGAAATTGTGGATTAATAGTTAAGTTATAGTACCATGAATAATTATGAAATTATTGTTAATCATATATGTGTATGGTAATATGATTGTGACATGATGTGTTGTTTAAAGATCATATGTTTAAGTATAAGTTCATGATGAAAGTTAAATGTATGTGCCATATGGAAACATATTAATAGCATACGATTGATGAGTGATTGAGGTATATATATTGATAATCATGCTTACAAGAACAAGCTTACTAGATGCGAATGTACTACAGGTAGGTACAATCTATGATTATATTTATGAGTGCATGAGCATGTAATTGCCCTATGAGATAGAAAATGATTGAATGTCACTTAATAGATGAGATTATATGCATGTCCAAATGGTATACTATAAGTACAACTTTGAAGTATGAAATGAACATGAACATAGTGTTGCCTGCAATAGAGATCAAATGTGGGTATGAATACATACATGATAGTTAATATTAAAAATTCTACCCATGACTATTTGTATGATACTTATGGTTTGAAATATGAACTCTACCTATAAAGAAAAGAAGTAATATGACTAGTAGAATATATGTGTGCATATATATAGATATGTATGATCTTACATGGTTGGGTTCGAAGCTTGAAAACTATTTTAGAAGTAATGATTCAAAGAATATGTTAAAGTGAAATATATGAATATGTCTTTACTTAATTGGAATGACATGATTAGGCATATGTGCTATTACATGTTAACATGCAAAATTACAAATCTACAGTGCTACAGACTAAATTATAGAAATCTTATTAAAGCATACAATGGCAATGTGATATGAGACTATATATATATTTACATAAATATGTATGGGTACAAATGGCATTATATAAGTATAGTCTTGACATGAGGAATAGTTACATGATTGAATAAGATTACAAGTATTAAATGGTAACACCCAACAGCGAATACGCTCACAGATTTACAGAAAGTTACACATGATTGTGTATATGAATATATTATTTACAGTTACACAAGAGTATACATGTGCATATAAGAATATGGATGAATAAATGAAAGATAAAGTAAATTGATTTTATTGTCTGCGTTGAGTCTAGAAAGTGGATAGATAGGCATGCCTATAAGGGTACCTTGCAGCTGCGATAGTTTCAACCCCATTTGGGTTGTAGTCAACCCCGTTTGGGTGACTAAACAGACTTGTACCTTCGGGTGCCACCGTTATAATCAATCAATTTATACCTCCGGGTATCTCATTGGTGCCTTCGGGTGACCTAGTACCTTCGGGTACCACCGTATAACCCGTTATCCACCTCTTTAGAATAGTGCAGGCTGTACACCAAAGTTACCTTGGATAAATTGATGGTATACATATGTGGGTCTTTTGTGATCATAAGTCTTTTTCTAGATGTATGTCAATTCATGATATATGAAAGAGTATTATAATATTTAATGGATGCAACAATTTTATAATTGCATAAGCATATTTCATATTAAAGATTATAAGAGTTAGTCAGTAACAACCAGTGTTTTTGAAATAGTTTTCTTATGAATATATTTATATGTTCACATTGTTTATATGTGTACACATTTAATGAAATTGTGTTTGTTATTTATGGTGTGATGTATGCATAACTAAGACCTATAACCTGGGTATATAAGAATAATCTGGCAATGTTGTATAATTGTTATGTTTAATTGATAGGCTTGTTTTTGTAACTTATGCTATATATAGTAACCTTATAATATTATAAAGATCTCATGGCATTTGGAAGTGTTGTTTTGCCATTTTAATTCTAATGGGTTTATATCATAGACATACGAGTATAGATAAAAAGATAATGGATAATTATGCTAGTATGGTTTAGTATTAATTCAAAGGTTATTCACATGATTATTAGTTAAATTTAAAGTCATAGGACATTGAGGCTTACATTATTATACATGGTAAATGTAGCATAAATGTAAATGTTACCATTGAATTTTTATGAATTTCATAAGTTGATATGAATGTTAAATTTTATTCATTGTGATAAATCATTGTTGTATTTGAGACATGGTGTGTGCTTGTTGACGATCACTGTGAGTGGTCATTTGTCATATTTTTAGTTCCCCACTAAGCTTTGTAGCTTAGCACGGGTGTTTCATCCGTATAGGTTGTTGGGGTGAAATCTGCAGCTGGATGGCTAACTCAAGTCAACAAGAGAGACAATTATAGACTTGTATTTGGGCTCTTTGTATGTAGTAAAGATTTTGTGGTATTAAAGATATTGTATGTAAAAAAAATGTGTTAAACAGTTGTTGTAATGTGTAAAAGAGACTTTATCGTTCATTGAATAGTTTCTTTTAGAAGTGTAGCACTCTTATATATTAAGTTTGATTATATGTTTATGTTACACAGTAATATATATGTAATGAGTTGGATAAAGTGATATGTACAGATTATAGGATAAGGGTGCTACAATAATAGTCTTCATATACTAAAGCTAGAATATATATTAACATTGTAGGCAAGTACTTAATTGTACCCTCCTTTCTATTTTTTCTCTCTCTCTTTTTTGGATCTAAAATTTGCTTGTTGTCTATTAGATCTTAAATTTTATCCCTCAAGGGGCGGTAATAGTTTGTAAGATGCCCTGTATGCTAGTGGTAAGCACAATACTAATCCTCTCTATAGTGAAGAATCCCTTGACTCTTAGTAGGTCTCGATGGCAATGGCTACAACTTCACTTCCTTACTCTGTCGATCTCACACCCAAGACAATGACTTGCTAAGGTTGGAGTAGTGCCTCTGATTGACCTTTGTAATAGAAACTTAAGCTATCTTCCCACTTCTATTTTCTCCATTACTACTCCTTATTGTCTTGTTATTGCCAAAATTCCTCTCTACACCCTCATTATTAGCCCTTCTAGACAAATACTCGCCCTTAGCTTCTATAGTTATGTCCTTCAAGGACTCCCAGTCCTTTAGCCCTTTCATCTTTAGGCCATCCTTTAGGTAGGGACTTGAGTTTCAAATAAAAAGCCTAATCTAGTCAGTTATATTAGACTTCTCTTCATCTCCATCACTAGGTTCCTCCACCTAGTGAGATACTCGTGAAAGGACTTATCAGGCTTTTACTGAAGCAATTTGAGTTCTTTTAAAGCTACCTTTATCATTGTACTATAGTCGTACTGCTTGAGGAACTCTTTAGTTAATAACTCCAATTCCTCCTTAGTGTGCCTGTCAAGCCTATGATACTAGGTCTATGACTCTTAGGTAATATCTTGTGTTTTTTGTTAGAATTAGTTAGAGATTTTGTTATGGGCTTGTAGAGGATGATTATGATGAGTTAGTTAGTAGCTTTTAATTGCTTTAATTTATGCTTAAACCTTACTATTATCTTTCTTTAAAATTCGGTCTAAAGGAGGAAGATCAAAGAAAAGATAAGGGCAAGGAGAAAGAAGGAGAGGAAGAAGGAAGATTAAGCCATTTTCAAGCTAATATAAGGTTAGTGGATACAATTTACACTTAATTTCATTTACTTTGATGAAATTTACACTAATTTTACATTATGTAACCAGGTGAACCTATGTAGAAATGAGAAATAATTCAACCTAACATGATAAAATGATGATTTAAGATGATTTGAGTATAAATTGATAAAGAAAACCAAGTGGAACTATATGATCTTAAGTGGACTGAATTATGTACTAAATGGTAATGTAAGCTAACTTGATGAATAAATGGCATATTTAATGTAAAATACACTATATTATAGGTAGAGAATATAATAGCAGTGATTAGAGTGAAAAATGTTAAGTGTACATAATTAATCATAATGAAACATAATGATGGAAGTTAAGGAAATTTAGAAATTATAAGACAATTTGAACATGTATGATTATATAATGGCTTTGAATGATATTTAAGGCATATTTGGCATGAAAATGAAGAGAGAAACAAATGATATATAGTAGTTCCTATGGAGGCCGAATGATGTTTGCATGTATATTACTATGTTTTCTTTATTTTCATATGATATATTATGTATTCATAATAAATATATGATGATTAAGTATAATGGGATACAATATGAGCATGTAGTGCTTGTGACATAATGTGATTAGTAAGGAGAGACTTATGAAAATATGTCATAAGTTATAATTTATGATTGCCCTTAGTGTACAGTGGATAGTCCAAGATCCTAGGATATAATGGCTATCCATAGGGATGCATATACCACGGTAGTATCACAAGATTCGATGAAAAGTACACATATTAGAATATCGGCACACATAAAAATAGTGGACTAGTAGGATCACGACAAGTGGTCCCTCCACCCACACTGGAGTAGTCGGATCACGACAAGTGATCCCTGCAGTCCACCAGTAGCATTGGAGTCCTCATCCCGTATATCCAATTTGAGGATTTCCACTGGTCACATTAGTGGCAAAATTGTAATTTGGTGAAAAATTGAGGACTAAATGACAAATTATGCTGAAACAATGTTAAAGATGAAATAAAATGATGACTAAGGTAAAAAATGGACTAAAAAGGGTAAAAACGTGATTACGCGAAAAAATAGGGTTAAAATTGTAACATTGACATGGATTCGACCTTACATCTATCCTAAGAAGCAAACTTAACAATTAGGCGATTTTATTGGCAGTGTCATTCAAATATATAGTGATATAAATGATCGTAGGATGTCACATTTTGTGGTATCAAAGTGGGTTTATATTGTCCTAAGATTGGAGTAATGCTATGTATATGTGTGAATGATGATTGGAAGGATATATGTACATGCCACATAAGACTAAGTGAATTTGGAATTAAAGCTTATTTGTCCCCTTGTACATTTCAGTGATCGCTATGGCCTCTACATCTAAATGAGCACGTGAGTTGGCAAGCAATATAGAGAGCGAGGCCTCTACCTCAGCTAGATCGAATCAGCACTCCGACTGCTCAGTCCCATATGCCTACTCAGCAGACACCACCAGCAGCTCCTCCAGCTTCTTAGCCAGCAGCATATGCTCCCCTAGACTTTACACAGATGGTGGTAGATCTATTATATAGATAGCTTCAGGCCCCTGCTCCCTCACAACCACAGCAGCAGCTGCCAGCTCAATCACCCAAAAGGCCAATATTATAACAGTTAAAAAGATTGGGAGCAGAAAATTTTTATGGGCGAAAACATGTCATTACCACAGAAGCCGAGGAATGGTTAGATCAGATTAAGAGATTATTTAAGATCACCCATAGTCCTTCAGAAGAGATGTTGGAAGGCTCTGTAGCACTGTTTCAGTGTCAGGTTTCTACATGGTGGGACACAGTTAGTCGTTACACTCCACCAAAAAAATTGACTTGGGACTTCTTCCTTCAACAATTTAGAGACAAATATGTGGGTAAAGCACACCAGCAGGCTATAGAGGAGGCATTTTGGCAACTGTACCAAGGCATACATACAGTTCAGGAGTATGATAGGGAGTTTGAAAGGCTGAGTGCTTACATGAAGGACTATCATATTCCTCCAGCTAAGAAGTGCCATTTATTTAAGAGAGGGACAACACACTGAAATCAGAAAGGCACTAGCAACCCATAATTAAACTAACATAGGAGCTTTAGTAGATGCAGCCATAAAATTTGAAACAGTTAAAGCTAAAGAGGCCAGTAAGAAAGCCAAATTCCAGAAAAGCAGGAGGCCACCCAAAGGGACATCCAATAGATCCTGTAAGAAAAGTAGATCTTCTGCAGCTCCCTCATAGACCCTTGCAGCTACTCCAGCACCCAAGTCAGAAGTCGATAACTCGTATGGCTCCACCTACTACATCAGTTGCCAACACACCACAAGGCTCCGGTAGATTTGACAATCCAGAATGTGAGCACTGTGGATGCCGCCATCTAGGAGAGTGCTGGAGGTTAACAAGAGCTTCTTGAGATGTGGGTCAAAAGAACATCTGCAGAGAGACTATCCTCATGCTCTGGCTACTCCATCAGCCACACCTGCTAGTAGACCTCCCACACAGCAGCCAAAAGACGTGGTCGATGTGGATCCAGTAGAGCAGAATCCACTCGAGCGAGTGTCCAGATGCCTTCCGCTTCAGACAGATGACCAGCTGTTCAGGCATATGCAGTGAGAGCTAGGGAGGACCAGCATGCGCTAGATGTTATAGTAGGCAAATTCTCTTTATTCGACACTCCATTTTATGCTTTGATAAACCCTAGGTCCACAGATTCATACATTAGCACCAATAATTCACATGGGAAGGGTTTAGATAAATCACAGTTAGAACAAGACATCCCAGTGAGCAACCCATTAGGGCATGAGGTGAGAGTGAGTACAGTTTATAGGGACTGTCCTATCAAAATACAACAAACCATTTTCTTGGCAAACCTGATTGAACATCCATTTCATGAGTTTGATGTTATCTTGGGGATGGACTGGCTTCATAAACATGAAGTGATCGTCGATTATCAATTGAAGAGAATTACATTGAAGGCTCCTAAAGGACAGGAAATCATAGTAGTGGGTGAAAGGTTTGACTTCTTGTCAAATGTTATATTAGCTACAGTAGCACACAAGTGTATTAGGAAAGGATGTGAGGATTACCTGGCCTATGTGATAGAAACTAAAGAAGAAAAGCCAAAGATTAGTGATGTGCCTATTGTTCAAGACTTCCCTGATGTCTTCCCTAAGGATATACTAGAGTTGCCATCGGAGAGGGAGGTTGAGTTCACAATTAATGTGATGCCAGGTACTACTCCAATTTCTACAGCTCCATATTGGATGGTACCTACAGAGTTGAAGGAACTGAAGGTGTAGTTGCAAGAATTGCTAGATAAGGGATTTATCCGTCCCAGTGTATCACCATAGGGAGCACCAGTGTTGCTTGTGAAGAAGAAAAATGGTTACCTTCTGATGGCATATGACATGGTATGAACATGGCAATCACGCAGCGGAAAAACATAAAAAACGATCATACATTCTAAACAATTCCATGACAAGAATCGAAATATGCAATTTTTGGATTTTAAAACTTACAACTTTGGATGCCTTTTAAAACTTGAGTTTGATGATAACCAGCAACCGAGATGACTTTATCCACCTTAGATCTTGATCACCAATGCCAATGAATAGCCTTTTATGCCACTCCCTCTATTCTCACACACACAATTGCACCGACGGCTTAAAATCGAGATTGCTAGCTCTCTTTTAAAGTATTGTGTAATGGCTATGGTTTGAAGCTACAAAATTTGATTTTGTACTTCTCTTAGGTTGCTATTACTACCCAAGATCACAAGAGAATAAGGAACTATCCTTTCTCCTTGTGAAAATTGGCTAAAAGAAATTCTTGAGAGAGAGAGAGAGTTTCACGCAAAAACCATAGAAGAATTAGGGTTTTTCGTTTCCTCTCTCATTCAATATATATCCTTTTATTTTAAGTGATAAATCTAAAATCAAATACTTAAGATAATTAATTTCAGCCTTTATCACTTCTTTAAAATAAGAGATATATATTCATTTAAATTCTTTTGAATTAATCCAAGATTAAAACATAAGACATATTAACCAAATAAATCACTTAATAAAGAAATTCACATGTGCCAAAATTCCTTCAATATTTATCTTGGAATTTCGGCTAAGACATCCTTTAATTAAGTGTTTTAATTTGATTATTATTCTTTTAGGTATTAATACTCAATTAATTAAATTAATACAAGACATTTAATTAATTGAAATTAAACCTTATGGGCTGGATTTCTCTCTCTCATGGACCAAGGTCCAATAGCAATTTTAAAACCCATTACACATATTAATTTTACTTTAATTAAAAGCCCAAATTAATGCCCAATACTTTATTTAAATATTTTAAGCCCAATGCTTTGTGTACGATCCTATAGGTCCATTTAATGTTGGCAATGAATTAATAAATTAATTCAAAGGCTATATATATTCTCTAGCAATATATTATAACATTCCAAATTAAATGAAAATGCATATGACATTTAGTGATCTAATGCAATTTTGCATAGTCTCTTACCCATAAATATCAGAATTAATATAAGGCATGGAACTAGTCATCCTTATATATATATTAATTCCTTTCTTGATATTCCAGTGACACTGAACTCTCAGATAAATAGTGATTACTCATTATTTCATCTCGGTATGGCCATACACTTCTCAGTTCAATGATCAAGTGGCCAATGATATTTTCTCTCTTATTGAGAGGGGTAATCCCTTCACTTCTCTCATGCTCTCTAACATGAATCAATGCATACCCAATCATACCCGTACTTGTCACTCTGTTACGAGCACGTTAGGTGTATGTCAAAGTACACAGTAATTCATAAAGAGTTTCATAGAGATTTCAGGTCTAAGAACTCCGATACAAAACTTGCATATGAGAAACACTTATGACTTGTACCATGTAGTGTTATCATTAGCGGATCAAATCCAGATACCATGTTCTAAACATGTATCTATGATCTCTGATTGACACTCTTGTCCTTATGATCTGTAAGACAGAACTCAACTTATCAGAGAGAGCATACTAGTCTTAATTCATATGTTATTCCCATAACAATGACTGACTAGGGATATTTAGAATGAAGTCTCATTTGTTTCAAGGTCTTACAACTATGTGCGTCACACATGATAACTTAAACTGAAACAACATTCTTGGATGGTTTTATTAATTGATATGCATAGGAATACAATAGATAAAACAATTGCCTCATTTTATTAATTAAAGTATTTTATTACAATGCATTGGGACTAGGGCTTACACTAACACCTTCGACTATGTATCAACTACAGGCAATTGAATAAAGTCATAATAAAGAACGAGTACCCACTGCCTCGAATTGATGATTTGTTCGATCAACTAAAAGGTGCATTTGTCTTCTCAAAAATTGATTTGAAATCTAGCTATCATTAGCTTCAAGTTAGGGAGGTAAATGTATTAAAGACTGCTTTTCACACTCGATATAACCACAACGAGTTCTAAGTTATGCCACTCGGCCTTACCAATGCACCAGTGGCATTCATGGATTTGATGAATCGAATTTTCCATCCATACCTAGACCAGTTTGTGGTGGTGTTTATTGATGATATATTGGTGTACTCAAACTCCAAAAGACCATGATAGGCACCTGAGAATTGTTCTGCAAACTTTAAAGGATAAGAAGCTATATGCCAAGTTCAGTAAGTGTGAATTCTGGTTAAATGAAGTTGCTTTCCTCGGCAATGTAGTGTCAGCAAAGAGTATTAAAGTTGATCCTAAAAAGGTTAAAGCTATCCTAGAGTGGAAACCACCTAAAAATGTTGCAGAAGTTAGAAGTTTCCTGGGATTAATTGGTTATTATCGATGATTTGTTAAAGGATTTTCCATGCTAGCTACACCACTCACCGAGTTACTATAGAAGAATGCTAAATTCGAGTGGATAGATCGATGTCAAGAAAGCTTTGAAAAGCTAAAAACCATGCTATAGTAAACCATATATCATTTATAGTGAAGCTTCTAGAAATGGGCTAGGATGTGTGCTCATGCATGAAGGCAAAGTGGTAGCTTATGCTTCTAGGTAACTTAAAACACATGAAAAAAACTACACTACCCCTGATTTAGAACTAGCAGCTATTGTGTTTGCATTGAAGATTTGGAAACATTATTTATATGGGGAAAATGCTATATCTACATCGATCATAAGAGCTTAAAGTACTTGCCTACTCAGAAAGAAATCAACTTAAGATAAAGGCATTGGTTGGAGCTTATCAAGGATTATGACTGCTTAATTAATTACCATCCTGGTAAGGCCAATGTGGTAGCTGATGCACTTAGAAGAAAATATTTAACAGCATTGAGAGCAATGAAGGTGAAGCTAGATGTAGCTCAAGATAGGGCACTGATAGTTGAAATTCAAGCAAAACCTAACCGGTTACAACAAATAAAAGCTTTCGAGAGGCAAGATGAGAGATTAGCATCTATCATTTCTCAAGTACAAGCTGGGAAGGATAGTGAATTCTTCCTTGGTCTTGATGATTGCTTATACTATAAAAGGAGGATTTGTGTACCAAATGATGCAACATTGAAAAATAATATATAGACAGAAGCCCACTGTAGTAAATATGCAATGCATCCAGGTAGTAACAAAATGTACCAAGACTTAAAAGCAACCTACTGATGGCTAGGGATGAAAAAGGAGATTGCAAATTTCATGACTAAATGCTTAATATGTCAACAAGTGAAGATTGAACACTAGGTTCCTTCAGGATTACTGCAGCCTATCATCATACCAGAATGAAAATGGGAACGTGTCACCATGGATTTTGTATCTGGACTACCACTTACCAGGAGACAACATGATTTCATTTGGATAATAGTTGACAGATTAACAAAGTTCGCCTATTTAATACTAGTGAGAACTGATTTCTCATTAGCCAAGTTAGTGAAAATCTACATTAATGAGATAGAGATGCTACATGGGGTTCCCATCTCCATCATTTGAGATAGAGATCCTCGGTTTACATCCAGATTCTAGTAAAAGCTTCAAGAAGCATTAGGAACTCGCTTACATTACAGTACTACCTTCCACCCATAGACTTATGGGCAATCTAAGCAAGTGATCTAAATACTAGAAGACATGTTAAGGTGTTGCATACTCGAATTTGGTAACGATTGGGAAAAATACCTTCCATTGGTAGAATTTGTATATAATAATAATTACCAGTCTAGCATCAAGATGGCAACATTTGAAGCACTTTATGGGAGAAAATGTAGGACACCTTTGTGTTGGACCGAGCTAAGAGAGAATAAGCTAATAGGACCAGACTTGATCCAGGAAACAAAGGAAAAAGTAATATTAATTAGAGACAACCTAGAGGTAGTTGCAGATAGATAGAAATCATATGCTAACTTAAAAAGGAAAGACATAGAATTCAATGTGGGCAAGGAAGTGTTCTTAAAGGTTTCCCTATGGAGGAAGATCCTGCGATTTGGCAAAAAGGAAAGCTCAGTCCAAGATTCATTGGCCCCTATAAAGTGGTACAGCGGGTTGGATCGGTAGTTTACCAATTGAAGTTGCCACCAGAATTACAAAGGATTCATGATGTATTTCATGTATCTATGTTAAGGAGGTATCGGTTGGATCTTTCACACATCATCACACCCAAAGAAGTCTAGTTACGACCCGACTTGTCATATGATGAAGAGCCAGTGAGAATCTTATCCAGGGAAACCAGACAGCTAAGGAACAAGAAAATTCCACTAGTCAAGGTGCTTTGGACATGTCACAATATGGAAGAAGCAACTTAGGAACCCGAAGAAGTAATGAGGCAACAGTATCCTCAACTCTTCAATCCAAGTAAATTTCAACGACAAAATTTTTATTTAGCAGGGGAGTAATGTAACATCCTAAAATTTCATCTATTATGCACAGTATGTTATAGAGCATGCACAGTAACCTTAGGACTATTATCAGAGCAATTGTACTAGTATAATATAGAGAAAATCACAAAGGCTTAAAGGTTAAATGTGCTCGCCCCTAAATAATCAGGGGATGAGTGATTGGATTGGGAAGTAGAGTTAAGTATTTGATGAGGTTGTATGAGTTAAATAGAGTCCATTGGTACAATTTGAGATAAAATTGAGCTTAAATAGACCCTCGAATCTAGTAGAGAAGCCATTTCTCGGTTACTGTAAAAGGGTTGACCAAAAGTTTGATCGAGCTCTAGAATATTTTATAGAGCACCAAAAATTAGTTTGATTGTATAAACCCATTATAAATATCATAAATGACCTACTGGAAGTGAAAAATAAAATTTCTAACAGTTTCAGAATTTCTAATTTCAAACTGACCGGATTTGCCTTCGGAGCTAGAAGCATACTAAAACGATGTAAAAATGAGATAAAATTTAAAAAACATGCTCCTACCATGCTAGTGAATACGGGGCAAAATTTCAGAGCATTTTGACAAGCAAAAAATCAATTTCAGGAAAACGACTAAAAACTGAGATCAAATTAATTAATGGGCTTAATTACCATATTTTAATTATTTAAGGAAATAGAAGTCATTAAATATAAGCCATGATCACCTACAAGTAGTACCACAATTAAAAAGATATGTAGGGATTAAGAAAATGGTGACAAGTGGCTTAAAAATATGCCATTATATCAAAAAGTAAATGGAAGAATTTGGGCCTTAGATTTGGTGGGTAGAAAGTCAATATGGAGGGGTCTAAAATTATCTATAATTCTTCCAAAAATTTTGTATTTCTCCCCTCCATTCTCTAAAAAATCCAAATTTCCCATTTTTTCACCCATTTCCACCGTTTTCTTCATTTCTTCTTCCTACCACCAAATTTCCACCCCAAATTTTTATCAGATACTCCTAAGATCCTCCTTTAAACCCTAGAAGTTGAATTGCACAAAGAAGAAGCTTGGATTTGGACTTATTTTAAGAGAGAGAATTGACCTAATTAGGTAATATAATGTTTTTTTGTTAGAATTAGTTGGAGAATTTGTTATGGGCTTGTAGAGCAAAATGAGGAGAGTTAGTTAGTAGCTTTTAATTGCTTTAATTCATGGCTTAAACTTATTATTATCTCTCTTCAAAATTTGGTCTAAAGAGGAAGATCAAAGAAAATATAAAGGCCAGGAGAAAGAAGGAGCGAAGAAGGAAGATTAGGCCATTTTCAAGCTAATATAAGGTTAGTGGATACAATTTACACTTAATTTCATTTACTTCGATGAAATTTACACTAATTTTACATTATGTAACTAGGTGAACCTATGTAGAAATGAGAAATAATTCAACCTAACATGATAAAATGATGATTTAAGATGATTTTCAGTATAAATTGATAAAGAAAACCAAGTGGAACTATATGAGCTTGAGTGGGCCAAATTATGTACTAAGTGGTAATGTAAGCGAACTTGATGATAAATGACATATTTAATGTAAAATATACTATATTATAGGTAGAGAATATAATAGCATTGATTAGAGTGAAAAATGTCAAGCGTACATAATTAATCATAATGAAACATAATGATGGAAGTTAAGGAAATTTAGAAATTAGAAGACAATTTGAACATGTATGGTTATATAATGGCTGAGAATTATATTTAAGGCATATTTGGCATGCAAATGAAGAAATTAACAAATGATATATAGTAGTTCCTATTGAGGCCGAAAGATGTTTGCATGTATATTACTATGTTTTCTTTATTTTCACATGATATATTATGTATTTATAATAAATATATGATGATTAAGTATAATGGGATACAATATGAGCATGTAGTGCTTTTGACATAATGTGATTAGTAAGGAGAAACTTATGAAAATATGTCATAAGTTATAACTTATGATTGCCCTTAGTGTATAGTGGATAGTCCATGATCCTAGGATATAATGGCTAGCTATAGGAACATATATACCGCGGTAGTATCACAGGATTCGATGAAAAGTACAAATATTGGAATGCTGACACACACAAAAATAGAGGACTAGTAGGATCACGGCAAGTGGTCCCTCCACCCACATTAGAGTAGTTGGATCATAGCAAGTGATCCCTCCAGTCCACCAGTAACATTGGAGTCCTCATCCCGTATATCCGATTCGAGGATTTCACTACAAGAAAATCTGGAAATAGCAACAGAATTGATTTTGTTGCTAAATTAGCAACGGAATAAGAATTATGTTGCTATTTAGCAACGAAAAAAATATTCCATTGCTAAATTTGGTTAAATTTTGCAGATTTAGCAACGAAAGTATATTTGATTATTTGCCGTTGCTAAAAGTGGAGGAAATTATTGATGCCAAAATCTAGCAACAGAATCCCTAAACCATTGCTAAAAAAGGCACCAAGAACTCTTGGTACAAAAAATAGCAACGGAAACAAATTTTTGTTGCTTAAATTGCAACCAAATTTAATTTTCGTTGCTATTTTAGCAACAGAAAATGAATTCAGTTGGTATTTTTGGTACCAAAGAGGTGGAATAACTTTGGGTCTAAAAATACAAACGAAATTATTTTTCCGTTGCTATAATAGCAATGAAATTTAAATTCGGTTGCTATTTTAGCAATGGAAAAAATTCCCCGTTCTTATTTGGTTGCTAAATTACTAGAGTTAAGAAAATTCATTTCAAAATTAGCAACGGAATTATATTTTCGTTGTTAAATTAGCAACGAAAATCAGAATTCGTTGCTAAATTAGCAACCAAATAGAATTCCATTTCTAATTTTCGTTTCCAAATAAAAATAGCAACGGAATTCATTTTATGTTGCTAAAATTGCAACAGAAATAGTATTCCATTGCTATTTTAGCAACTGAAATAAATTCGATTGCTATTTTCATTTTTGCCCTATTGCCCTAGGTATAAATAGATCTTTTTGCTGTTCTTTCATTTTTTCATGAGCCGCAATCACTTGCCCATTTTCTTTTTCTATTCTCCTCTATTTCTCTCTCTCTCTCTCTTACTCAATGAAATGAGATCGGTCTTGGCCTTTTGTTGGATCAGAGAGAGCATAGTGTCCTTTATCCTCACTAAAGAATAAGAAAAATGGTTGAAATTACCAGGCATAGCACTTCCTCTAAGCGGCCTCTCGTTTCATCTCCTCCGTCTTTATAATCCAAAAGATCTAAGGTTTTGTGTGCATTATTGTTGACTTTTTTTGTTGTTTTGTTTTATTCATAATGGTTTCAGTTTTATGGGGTTTTGATTTAACTATATACATGTTGGTGGGATGCAGCTTTCTTTGACCCAAGACCCTCTCATTTCTATTTCCTTAATCAATGTCTTTTCTTGCTATTCAATGAGGAAATTTTGGTGTTTATTTTGATGGGTAACGGTTTGAGGGTTTCATTTTTGCAGAGCGAACTTTTATTGTGCTTGATAAGGATTTGGTAGAGGGAGTTTTTCTCATGGAAATCCCCGAGTGGAAGGTAAGTTCTATTTTACTTAATTTTTATTTTGTATCTTTGTTGGGAGCATGACTTTTGCTTTCAATAATTGAAATATATTTCTTTCAATTGATATTTTTGTTGCTTCTTTCATAAAGTTATTGATCTTCGTTATGGTGGAATTAATGGTTTTGCAGAGTACTCTTTGTATAATTGCAATAAAATTATTTTCTTATTTAGAGAATAATTAATTATTTTCTTATTTAGAAGTTTAGAGCATGACATAATAGACTTGTTCCTCATCCGAAATTCTTTTTCAATGTGCTTTGTTTTCCAACAGCCAATATGGATCTCATGTACCTAAGCATTAGACGGCTCAGATGCTAAATATGTGTTATATAGGTTACAGTTTATGCTTCTAGCTTAATTACGAATCTACAACCATATGCTAGTATAATTAACAGGCTTAATTAGTCTTTGATTCTCTTTGACATTTAATTTGAAAAGTTTATGATTTATATTTGATTGAAGTGAAAAAAAATAATTTCATTACTAGTAATTTTTTAATTAAAATTCTAGATTATATTTTCTCAAAATTTTAATCTTTATTCCTAAATATAGAAAAATTTATCATTTTCTTTTGACTTTTTCCTGGCAACTGTTTATCTATTCTCTATATTTGGCCATGTGATATAAGTTTTCTTTCTTTTTTGGTGGACATTATTGAACTTATTTCTTTTAATTTTAAAAATATAAATAAATTGGTATATATAAGCATTTTCAAAGAGGAAAAATAATAGAGATAAACAATAGGTGTCACACTTTATTTCATTATCCAAGTAATGCATACATCATAAATATAAAATATCAAAGCATTATTCAAATTCCTATTATTATGTAACAAAAAGCATTACTCAGATTTCCTAATTACACGCTAATTGAAACAAAGTAATTATTTGATGGTTTGATGGCTACCTTAATTTTCTTTTTTTTCCCTTGATAGTAGTAGGTGTTAGTAAGCTTTTAGTTTTCTTTCTGTTAACTGCATTTAAGTCATAAATGTCAGAGGTATTGCATAAGAGTTGGGAAAAGGCTATCATTATATGAAATCTTTGTTGTACATCTATGTAATTGCAGGCATGGCCTTTTCACCTGTAATTGAGGGGAAAAGCTATATCATAGCAGATCAAAGTGGATCAGGAAAGATAATGGCATGTCTTGTACCTATAATTCAGCATCTCAGGCTAAAAGAACTCCAAGGACTTGGTAAGTCTTTTATTCTTTTATTTTTTTAATAAATTAGCTTCCATTGCTTATGAAAATATTGGTCAAATCCTTTCACTTTATTTAAGAATAGTGGATTGTCAAACTAACTATAGCTCAAAATTAGAGGAAAATGGCAAAAGGAAAGGAAGTTATGTGATGCAAGAATTGGAAAAATTGTAGGGATTGAATCAATTCTTATGAGAATCTTTTTAACAAAATAAAACTAGGAAAGGCCAAACCATATGCTTGACCTGCTGTGCTATTTTTAATCATAAGCCATGTGCTCAAAAAGTTGCTAATAAAAGGTATAGTTAAAACCAGAAACACAAAGATGTATACAAAAATATATATGTAAATTTCTGTGCATGTTGTATTACATAATTTAGATTATTTTGTGACTCATCCATTTTTGGGTCTTTTAATTATTACTAGATGCATTTTTTTATAGATTTTGAATAATGGTAGATCAATGTCAAAATCTGGGATTCCATTTCGATCTATGGTTGTGACTGGGGGATTTGCTCAGAGAAGTTAGCTGGAAAATCTAAAGCAAAGGGCTAATGTGTTAATTGTAACTCCTGGTCAATTTATGTAATTAGTTAAGGAAAAACTCTTGAAGCTCACAAATTTGAAATGGTAACTTTATTTTAATATTCTCATCCTTTTCATATTATGATTGGTTTAGATGAAGGTTCAAGTCAATATGTTCCTATTGATGTAAATCTCAAATTGTAGTATTGTTTTGGATGAGGAGATATATTATGTAATGATGAGGACTTTGAGGCAGCACTACGAAGCCTGATGAATTCTTCACCTATTAGTGCACAGTATCTGTTTGTGACAGCTAACTTACCAATAGGTGTAATATAACAAGCTTATTGAAATCTTTCCTGATTGTAAAGTGGTCATAGGGACCTGGTATGTATCGTACAAGTGCTCGGCTTGAAGAGGTGAGTTGGCAATTATTATCTTTACTGTTTACATGCATATATGTATGGAGAATAAGAAAAAGGACATAGACATTTTGCTTTTGCCATTCAAACATTTAACAAACTTGAAATTATTTTGAATTAATATATCAAAATTAACTATCATGTTGCATACATAGGTTATTATTGATTGCAGTAGAGAAATTGGGACTGATAGAAACCCCTGACACAACATTCATGAATAAGAAATCTGCTCTTCTACAGATTGTGGAGCAAGATCCTGTTCCAAACACACCTATTTTTTGTAATAAGGTATGGAGGACTTGATGATTTTTTTTAAATAATATGATAAGGTTAATGCATATAACTATAATATTTACCTCTAAATATACAGATTGAGACGTGCAAAAAAGTAGAGAATGCATTAAAACGTTTTGATAGAAAAGGAACTAGCGTTCAAGTTCTGCCATTTCATTATGTTCTAACACAAGAAACAAGGGTTGCTAACATGAAGAAGTTTATGGAGTCTCAACCAGAAGATTAGTATTCAATTTTGGTTTACACTGATGGGTATTATCCTTTATTTGCATTTATTTTATTTATCCTAGCCAGCAAATCCTTTCCCCTATAGCCAAGCTTAAGTTAACGTAGTAATGCAAAGTTTTCTTGAATTTATGGTAGAGCATCGCGTGGAATTGATTTTACTAGTGTGGATCATGTTTTGCTCTTCGACTTTACACATGATCCAAGTGAATATGTGCGTCGTGTTGGAAGAACAGCTAGAGGTGCTGCTGGAAAGGTTAAGGCATTTATCTTTGTTGTTGGGAAGCAAGTGTCCCTTGCACAAAAGATTGTTGAGAGAAACCGAAAAGGTCACCCATTGCATGATGTGCCATATACATATGAGCTTATGAATTAAAAGTTTCATATCTTAACATATTAATAATAATTGATGCTTATGTGGGCTAGTTTGCTAGATCATTATTACTTTATATCTTTTTTTTCTTCTATCAACTGCCGTCTCCTACTATGCATTCATGATAAAGCTACATTTCCAAGTGATAGGAGAAACGCCATTGCATTCAAATTCACAGCTGTCTAAACAATTGTGGTTCTATGACATATAGTTGGAAATTGATGTAGATTTTTGTAAATAATGAAAATTGTGTGACAGATGCAAGACATTGTGAAAGTCTATATTTAGATGTTTATGAAAATGAATGAGTTGAAAGGTTATTTTAGCAAATATGAAGCGGCAATGGAAGCAGCAAAATCAACCAAAAACATGCAGGCTCAGGTTATATATATTCCCATTCTTTCCTTTGATATTCTGCTGCATCCTTTACCATTTTTTTTATATATAATGCACACATTTTGTTTTGTTTAAGATTTATGTTACAACTCATCAATTCATTGTAATTATTGTTATTATTAAATTTAAAATTAATTAATTAATTAATTACCTGTTCTTTGCTTTCTTACTTGTTTTTATCTTTCAATTCTTTTGTATAATATTTTCACATTTTAATTGAATGTATTTTTATTATTGTTCAAAAATTAAGTGACGAAATAGTGACGATAATTCCATCGCAATTATTTAATAATACTAGCTGAATTTAGAAACGGAAACTTCAATTCGATTGCTAGAAATAGCAACAAAAATTGATTCCGGTTGCTAAAAATAGCAATAGAATTTATTTTTGGTTGCTAAAAATAGCAACAAAATTTCTATTCGGTTGCTAATATAGCAACGAAAATTCTAATTTCGTTGGTAAAAATAGCAATGTAAATTGAAATCTGTTGCTAAAAATATCAACCGTCAAATATGCAACCGAATGTTCCGTTGCTAATTTTTATTAGCAACGGAAATTCAACAAATTCGGTTGCAAATTTTCGTCATTATTTGCTAATTTTCTTGTAGTGTTTCCACTGGTCACATTAAGGGCAAAATTATAATTTGTTGAAAAATTGAGGACTAAATGGCAAATTATGCTGAAACAATGTTTAACATGAAATAAAATGATGAGTAAGGTGAAAATGGAGTTAAAATAGACTAAAATGTGCAAAAACATAATTATGCGAGAAAACAAGGTTAAAATGGTAACATTGACATGGATTCGACTTTGCATCTATCCTAGGAAGCGAACTTAACAGTTAGGCGATTTTATTGGCAATGTCATTCAAATATATAGTAATATGAATGATCATAGGGTGTCACATTTTGTGGTATCAGAGTAGGTTTAGGTGGTCCTAAGATCGGAGTAATGTTATGCATATGTGTGAATGATGATTGGAAGGATATATGTACATGCCACATAAGACTAAGTGAATCTAGAATTAAAGCTTACTTGTCCCTTTGTGCATTTCAGTGATCACTATGGCCTCTAGATCCGGACGAGCATGTGAGTTGGTGAGCGACAAAGAGAGTGGGGCCTTTGCCTCAACCAGACCGACAGTCAGCACTCTGACTGCTCGGTCCCATGTGCCTACTCAGCAGACACCACCACCAGCTCCTCCAGCTTCTTAGCCAGCAGCACAGTCTCTCCCAAACTTTACACAGATGGTGGCAGATCTATTATATAGATAGCTTTAGGCCCTAGCTCCCTTATAACCACAGCAGCAGCCGCCAGCTCAGTCACCCAGAAGGCCACTATTAAAACAATTAAAAAGACTGGGAGCAGAAAATTTTTTATGGGCGAGAATAAGTTATTACCATAGAAACCAAAGAATGGTTAGATCAGATTAAGTTATTATTTAAGATCACCCATAGTCTTCTAGAAGCGATGTTGGAAGGCACAGTAGCACTATTTCAGGGTCCAACTTAGACATGGTAGGACACAGTTACTCGTTACACTCCACCAGAAGAATTGACTTGGGACTTCTTTCTTCAATAATTTAGAGACAAATATATGGGTAAAGCAAATCAACAGGCTATAAATGAGGCATTTTGGCGACTGCGCTAGGGCATACATAAGTTCAGGTGTATAATAGGGAGTTTGAAAGGCTGAGTGCTTACATGAAGGACTATCATATTCCTCCAGCTAAAATGTGCTAGTTATTTGAGAGGGGACTACACACTAAGATTAGAAATGCACTAGCAACCCATAATTACACTGACATGAGAGCTTTAGTAAATGCATCCATAAAATTTGAAATAGTTGAAGCTAAAGAGGCAAGTAGGAAAGCCAGATTCCAGCAAAGAAGGAGGACACCCACGGGGACATCCAGTAGGTCTAACAAGAAACCCAGATCTTTTATAGCTCCCCCACAGACCCCTGCAGCTACTCTAGTACTTAGTCAGAAGTCGATAGCTTATGTGGCTCCACCTACTACATCAGTTGCCAGCACACCATGATGCTCCCATAGATTTGACAATAAAAAATCTGAGATCTGTGGACGCCGCCCAATTCCCAAGAGAGTGCTGGAGATTGACAGGAGCTTGCCTGAGATGTGGGTCAAAAGAACATATGCAGAGAGACTGTCTTCGTGCTCAGGTTACTCCATCAGCCACACCTACAAGTAGACCTCCCAGTACAGCAGCCAGAGGATGTGGTCGACGTGGATCTAGTAGAATAGCATCCACTCGAACCAGTACCCAGATGCCTTTCGCTTCAGATAGACGACCAGCTGCTCAGGCATATGCAGTGAGAGCTAGGGAGGACCAAGATGCTCTTGATGTTATAGCAGGTAAATTCTCATTACTCGACACTCCAATTTATGCTTTGATAGACCTTGGGTCTATATATTCATACATTAGCACCAAAATTGCACATTTGAAGGGTTTTAGATAAATCACAGTTAGAACAAGACATCCTAGTAAGCAACCCTTTAAGGCATGAGGTGAGAGTGAGTACAGTTTATAGGGACTGTCCTATCCAAATACAACAAACCATTTTCTTGGCAAACCTAATTGAACTTTCATTTCATGAGTTTGATGTTATCTTAGGGATGGACTGGCTTCATAAACATCAAATGATAGTGGATTGTCAGTTGAAGAGAATTACATTAAAGGCTCTTAAAGGACAAGAAATCATAGTAGTGGGTGAAAGGTCTGACTTCTTGTCAAATGTTATATCAGCTACAGCAGCACACAGGTGTATTAAGAAAGGATGTGAGGCTTACCTAGCCTATGTGATAGAAACTAAAGCAGAAAAGCCAAAGATAAGTGATGTGCCAATTGTTCGAAACTTCCCTGATGTCTTCCTTGAGGATCTACTAGAGTTGCCACAGAAGAGGGAGTTGAGTTCACAATTGATGTGATGCCAGTACTGCTCTAATTTCTATAGAGTTGAAGGAACTGAAGGTGTAGTTGCAAGAATTGCTAGATAAGGGATTCATTCGTCTAAGTGTATCACCATGGGGAGCACCAGTGTGGTTTGTGAAGAAGAAAGATGGTTCCCTTCGACTATGTATTGACTACAGGCAATTAAATAAAGTCACCATAAAGAACGAGTACCCACTACCTCGAATTGATGATTTGTTCAATCAACTAAAAGGTACATCTGTCTTCTCAAAAATTGATTTGAAATGTAGCTATCATCAACTTCAGGTTAGGGAGGTAGATGTACCAAATACTACTTTTTGCACTCGATATGGCCACTACGAGTTCTTAGTTATGCCACTCGGCCTTACCAATGCACTAGCGGCATTCATGGATTTGATGAATCGAATCTTCCATCCATACCTATACCAATTCGTGGTGGTGTTTATCGATGATATATTGGTGTACTAAAAAACTCCAGAAGACCATGACAGACACCTGAGAATTATTCTGTAAACTTTGAAGGATAAGAAGCTTTATGCCAAGTTTAGTAAGTGTGAATTCTGGTAAAATAAAGTTGCTTTCCTCAGTCATGTAATGTCAACAGAGGGTATTAAAGTTGATCCAATAAAGGTTAAAGCTATCCTAGAGTGGAAACCACCCAAAAATGTTGTCGAATTTAGAAGTTTCCTAGGATTAGCTGGTTATTATCAACGATTTGTTAAAGGTTTTCCATGCTAGCTACACCACTCACCAAGTTACTACAAAAGAATGTTAAATTTGAGTGGACAGATTGGTGTCAAGAAAGCTTTGAAAAGCTAAAAACCATGCTGACTGAAGCACCGGTGCTTACACAATCCACTTTGGGTAAACCATATATCATTTATAGTGATGCTTCCAGAAATGGGCTAGGATGTGTGCTCATACAGGAAGGCAAAGTGGTAGCCTATGCTTCCAGGCAACTTAAAATACATGAAAGAAACTACCCTACCCATGATTTAAAACTAGCAGCTATTGTGTTCACATTGAAGATTTGGAAACATTATTTATACGGGGAAAATGCTACATCTACACCGATCATAAGAACTTAAAGTACTTGCCTACTTAGAAAGAACTCAACTTAAGACAAAGGCATTGGTTGGAGCATATCAAGGATTATGACTGCTTAATTGATTACCATACTGGTAAGGCCATTGTTGTAGCTGACTCACTTAGCAGGAAATATTTAGCAGCATTGAGAGCAATGAAGGTAAAGCTGAATGTAGCTCAAGACAGGGCACCGATAGCTGAAATTCAAGCAAAACCTGACTAGTTATAGCAAATAAAAGTTACCCAAAGGCAAGATGAGTGGTTGGCCTCTATAATTTCTCAAGCACAAGCTGGGAAGGATAGTGAATTCTTCCTTGGTCTGGATGATTGCTTATACTATAAAAGGAGGATTTGTGTACCAAATGATGCAACATTAAAAAAGAATATCTTGACAGAAGCCCACAGTAGTAAATATGCAATGCATCTAGGCAGCAACAAAATGTACCAAGACATAAAAACAATCTACTAGTGGCCAGAGATGAAAAAGGAGATTGCAGATTTCATGACTAAATGCTTAATATGTCAGCAAGTGAAGATCGAACACCAGGTTCCTTCAGGATTACTGTAGCCTATCATCATACCAGAATGGAAATAGGAACGTATCACCATAGATTTTGTATTTGGACTACCACTTACTAGGAGACAACATGATTCCATTTAGGTAATAGTTGACAGATTAAAAAAGTCCGCCCATTTCATACTAGCGAGAACTGATTTCTTATTAGCCAAGTTAGCGAAACTCTACATCAATGAGATAGTGAGGCTAAATGGGGTTCCCATCTCCATCATTTCAGATAGAGATCCTCGGTTTACATCTAAATTATGGCAAAAGCTTCAAGAAGCATTAGGAACTCGCTTGCATTACTGTACTACCTTCCACCCACAATCTGATAGGCAATATGAGCGAGTGATCCAAATACTGGAAGACATGTTAAGGTGTTGCATACTCGAATTTGGTATCAATTGGTAAAAATACCTTCCATTGGCAGAATTTACATATAACAATAGTTACCGGTTCAACATCAAAATGGCACCATTTAAAGCACTTTATGGGAGAAAATGCAGGACACTTATCAAGTGATACAGCAGGTTGGACTGGTAGCTTACCGATTGAAGTTGCCACCAAAATTAGAAAGGATTCATGATGTGTTTCATGTATCTATATTGAGTAGGTGTCGATCGGACCTTCACACATCGTCAAACCTAAGGAAGTCCAGTTACGACCCAACTTGTCATACGATGAAGAGCTAGTAAGAATCTTAGCCAGGGAAACCAGACAGCTAAGGAACAAGAAAATTCTACTAGTCAAGGTGCTTTGGACATGTCACAACGTGAAAGAAGCAACTTGGGAACCGAAAGAAGAAATGAGACAACAATATCCTCAACTCTTCAATCTAGGTAAATTTCGAGGACGATATTTTTATTTAGTGGGGGAGTAATGTAACATCCTGAAATTTCATCTGTTATGTACAGTATGTTATAAAGCATGCACAGTAACCTTACGACTGTTATCAGAGCAATTGCACTAGTATAATATATAGAAAATCACAGAGGCTCAGAGGTTAAGCATGCTTGCCTTTAAACAATCAGGGGATGAGTGACTGAACTTTGAAGTAGAGTTTAAGTAATTGATGATTTTGTATGAGTTAAATGGAGTCCATTAGTACAAATTGAGACAAACATGAGCTTAAATAGACCCCTAAATCGAGTAGAGAAGTAATTTCTCGGCTACCATAAAAGGGTTAACCGAAAGTTTGATCGAGCTCCAAAATATTCTATAGAGTTCAAAAATTACTCTAATTACATAGTCCCATTATAAATATCATAAATGACCTACTGAAAGTGAAAAATAAAGTTTCTGATAGTTTAGAAATTTTGGGTTTCAGATTGGCCGGATTTACCTCCAGAGCCAGAAACATATCGAAATAATGTCAAAATGAGCTAAAATTATAAACACATGATCCTACCTATGTAGTACATGCGGGACAAATTTCAGAGCATTTTGACAAACAGAACATCAATTTTAAAAAAATGGCTGAAAATCAAGATCAACTTAATTAATAGGCTTAATTGCCATATTTTAATTATTTAAAAAAGTGGAATTCATTAAATATATGCCATGATCACCTAAAAGCAGTACCACAATTAAAAGATATGTAGGGATCAAAGAAATGGTGACATGTGGCTTAAAAATAAGCCATTAGATGAAATAGTACATGGAGGAATTTGGGCCTTAGATTTGGTAGGTAGAAAGTCAATATGGAAGGTCTAGAATCATCTATAATTCTTCCCAAAATTCTGTATTTCTCCCCTCCATTCTCTAAGAAATCCAAATTTTCCATTTTTTTATCCATTTCCACCACTTTCTTCATTTCTTCTTCCTCTTACCAAATCTCCAACCCAACTTTTTACCACATACTCCTAAGATCCTCCTTTAAACCATAGAAGTCTAATTATACCAAGGAGAAGTTTGGATTTGGAGTTATTTTAAGAGAGATAATTGACCTAATTAGGTAATATATTGTGTTTTTGTTAGAATTAGTTGGGGAATTTGTCATGGGCTTGTAGAGCATGATTAGGAGAGTTAGTTAGTAGCTTTTAATTGCTTTAATTCATGGCTTAAACTTACTGTTATCGCTCTTCAAAATTCAGCCTAAAGAGGAAGATCAAAGAAAAGATAAAGGCAAGGAGAAATAAGGAGATGAGAAAGAAGATTAGGCTATTTTCAAGCTAATATCAGGTTAGTGGATTCAATTTACACTTAATTTCATTTACTTTGATGAAATTTACACTAATTTTACATTATGCAACTAGGTAAACCTATGTCAAAATGAGAAATAATTCAACCTAACATGATAAAATGATGATTTAAGATAATTTGAGTATAAATTGATAAATAAAACCAAGTGGAATTATATGATCTTAAGTGAGGCGAATTATATACTAAATGGTAATGTAAGCTAACTTGATGATAGGTGACATATTTAATGTAAAATACACTATATTATAGGTAGATAATATAATAACATTGATTAAAGTGAAAAATGTTAAGTGTACATAATTAATCATAATGAAACATAATGATGGAAGTTAAGGAAATTTCGAAGTTATATCACAATTTGAACATGTATGGTTATATAATGGCTTAGAATGATATTTAAGGCATATTTGGCATGCAAATAAAGAAAGAAACAAACGATATATATTAGTTCCAATTGAGGCCGAATGATGTTTGCATGTATATTACTATGTTTTCTTTATTTTCACATTATATATTATGTATTTATAATAAATATATGATGACTAAGTATAATGGGATACAATATAAGCATGTAGTGCTTGTGAAATAATGTGATTAGTAAGGAGAAACTTATGAAAATATGTCATAAGTACACTAAGGGCAATCATAAGTTATAACTTATGATTGCCCTTAGTGTATAGTGGATAGTCCAAGATCCTATGATATAATGGCTAGCCATAGGAACACATATACCGCAGTAGTATCACAGGATTTGATGAAAAGTACACATATTAGAATGCAGGTACACACAAAAATAGTGGACTAGTAGGATCACATCAAGTGGTCCATCAACCCATACCAGAGTAATTGGATCACGGCAAGTGTTCCCTCAAGTCCACTAGTAGCATTGGAGTCCTCATCCCGTATATCCGATTTGAGGATTTCCACTAGTCACATTAGGAGCAAAAATGTAATTTGGTGAAAATTTGAGGACTAAATGGCAAATTATGCTGAAATAATGTTAAAGATGAAATAAAATGATGAGTAAGGTGAAAATGGAGTTAAATGGACTAAAAAAGGCAAAAAAGTAATTACGCAAGAGAACAGGGTTAAAATGGTAACAATGACATGGATTCGACCTTGCATCTATCCTAGGAAGCAAACTTAACAGTTAGGCATTTTTATTGGCAGTGTCATTCAAATATATAGTAATATGAATTATCGCAGGGTGTCACATCCCATATACATATTTACAAAAGGAATGAAGACCCTTTATTAATTTTAATAAAATATGGGATGAGTGATGCTAATTTTGATGAAAACAAAACTCTCCTTTTATTGTGTGATTTTAGGATAAAAAATTGGACATTTGTCCATTTTGTTAAAAAACACAAGTTAATTAAACATATAGAACATTTACATGACTTTTGTTATTAACGTGCCAAGAATCCCTTTTTACTAAATTATTACAATTTCCAAAAATAAATACATCCAAAATGAAATAAGTCATTAAAACTAAGCAATTTAAATAAAGCAATGAATAAAACAAAATAACATAAAATGAGGCATTAAATTAAATGCAAAAATAAAAGGAATAAGAAAGATAAGGAGGAACCAATCGATGAAGACCTCCAAGATAGGATCGTCTCTCATTAAACTCCAAAAAATCATAAAATAAATGGCTCACATAAAGATACAAAAAAATCAAATTAATTAGTACATTAAAAGAAATTAAATGTTAAGTGAACTAAAAATAATCACAAAATAGCATGAAAAGTAAATAAATATGTGAACACAAAATGCAAAACATGTCCACAGGAATGAAAATGAATCTAACATGAGTCTAAATGTTAAAAATGACTTAAAATGGCATAAAAGCATTAAAATATGATAAAAATAATAAAAATAAACCCACAGACGCCCCAAGATAGAGGGACAAATGCCCAAACAAAGGTGGCATTACGATGTCCTATCTGTTGCGTTAACAGATGGTCATTTGTGATGCCTTTTACTATGTATCACTCAAAAAACAGACACCAAAGGCTAAAATTCAAGCTAAAACAAAGTTGAATCACTTATAAACCCTACATATGCTATTTTAAGACTTTAATTCATGCCAAACTATAAAATAGCAATAAAACACATCTGAAATCATAATAAAAATGGTTTATCATGTGAAAATACATGAAGTAAATTAAATAACTCCCTAAAACATCAATAATAACACATGCATAGAAGAAACTAATATGCCATTCTACATGCCTAAACGATCATTATATGAACATGGCATCATGAACATTACAAGTACACATTTAATAACGTAAAAACATAGAGATGGCATTATGAAAAATAACAAATGGAAACCCATCTACATGATCATGGAATAGATTTTAGAAAGAGAAAGGGATTGAGACCCAGAATATTACCCTTAGGAAATCTAGTTTTGTGACTCTAGAAAACATGCTCTAAAGCCTCTACCTTTGATTCCCACGTTTAATAAAGAAATATGTGTCTTTTTGTTTTTATATGGAATATTATTTTTAAGAACCAGAGAATTGTATTTTCTTTGCCTCAATAATTGCCTCCCTTTTTCCATGTGAGAATCCCCCCTTAAAACCCTAATTTTCTTTCCTTTAAAAATTTGGAGAAGAGTTGGAAATAAACTCTAATTGCAACTCTACAAAAAAGGAAGGTTAAATCCCTAAAGATCCAAAGCTGATCAAATTTTAGAATCTGATCCAAATCAAAACTTTTCAAAACTAAAAAATGTGGAAAATCTAGAAAACCCCCCATATATAGGTATTTGTTAGTGATAGATGGCTATCCCTTACACGATTCACCAGTATTTACAAAAATTTCCCCAATCTAACCTAGACTAGAGGCTGCCAGAAATGTATCATTTTCTCATCATTGGGTAGCCTAATCTAAGCTGGCTTGGGTCACAGTATCTACAATAACTTTTAGAACACGATGAACAAAAAGAACACAGAGATACTTGTCATAGAAAATATTAGCAAAAGACAAATTAAATACAAGATAAATTAAAATAAATTTTAGAGAAAATAAGATTACCTTTAAGATGATTTTTCTAAAATACCCATACCTAATTATCTTTTTATCTTGCAAAATTGCTCTTTTTCAATGGTTTAGTGAAGATGTCAACAAGTTGTTATTCAAATAGAATAAAACTTAAGGTAATATCTCTTATTTGAACATGATCTCTTACGAAATGATGTCTGATTTAGATATGTTTAGTCCTTGAATGCATTACTGGATTTTTAGTGAGATTTATTATGGTAATATTGTCACAATAAATTTGTATCTCTTTAAATTTGAACCTATAATCAATTAATTGCTGTTTGATCCATAATATTTATGTTATACAATGTTTAGCATCTATGTATTCTACCTCAGCTGTTGATAGTGCAATTAAATGTTGCTTTCTACTAGACCAAGTGATAAGTGATTTGCCTAATAATTGATAGGTTCAATATGTGCTCTTTCTTTCAATTCGACAACCTGTATTATTAGCATTTGAAAAACAAACAAACAAACCTATTTTTTAGGTTCCAAATAAATATCTTAGGATACACTTAATTGCTGACAGATGAGATTCCTTAGGGTTTGATTGAAATTAAGCCCAAAGACAAACACTAAAGTGTATGTTAGGTCTACTTGTTGTCAAGTAAAATATTGAATTGATCATTCCTCTATAAAACTTTTGATCCACACTTTTACCTTTCTCATCAAGATCAAGTTTAATTTATGGACTCATGGGCGTGCTCACAGGTTTACCTTCCATCAATTTGAACTTCTTCAATAGCTTTTTTGTGTCCTTAACTTGATTAATAAAAATTTCCTCCTTATTTTAATTTATTTGTAGTGCCAAAAAGAAGGTTAATTCTCCTATTATACTCATCTCAAATTCTTTTTTCATTGAATTTTCAAATTCTTTGCACATTGAGATGTTACTAGCTCTAAGCACAATATAATCCATATAAATTTGCACAAGCATGATATGATTTTCTTTAATTTTTATAAACAAAGTATTATCAACTTTGCCTCTAAGAAACCATGTTCACTTAGAAAAGTTGAAATTTTATCATACCAAGCTCTAAAAGCTTATTTTAAACCATATAAAGCTTTAGTTCATTTAAAAACATGATTAGGAAAATTTGAATTTTCAAAACTCGGTAGTTATGCAACATAGACCTCTTCTTTCAAATAATAATTTAAAAATGTACTTTTAACATCCATTTGATAAAGTTTAATTTTCTTAAGACATATAAATGCACACAAAATATGAACAGCTTTTAATTATGTAACTGATCTAAATATTTCATCAAAATAAATACCTTTTTCTTGTTTGTATCCTTAAGCCACAGGCCTTACTTTATTTCTTATCACATTTCCTTGTTTATCTAGCTTGTTTGTAAAAACCCAATTTGTTCCAATAATTGAATGATTTTTAGGTTTGGGAACAAGAAATCATACCTTATTTCTTTCAAATTGATTTAATTTTTATTCCATGTCATGAATCTAGTTGTTATCACTTTGAGCTTCCTTAATGTTCTTTGGTTCATTTTGAGAAACAAAAGTACATTTCCACAGTATTCTCTTAGTTTCCTTTTGGTTACCATTCCTATTGATGGACTATTCAAAAAATCTTCTTTTGAATGGTTTTTATTAATGATCCATTCTTTTGGTAACTCTGTTGGATTTTAATGGTTACATGCATCACATATATGAGCGGAATTTTAAAATTTTTTAACCATTAGATCTGATCTTGCCATGAATACACAATATAACTATATGAGAATAAGAAAAATCACTTTTGATTTTTGTTGAACAGTTGATTTTACTTCGCACGGGTTGTCGCAAACCATAGTGTCCAAAATCGAACACCTCTAATGAGTAATCCACACTAGAGAGGGATAAATTGAACCAAAAAATTATTGTTTAACTAGGGCTAGCCGAGATTCCAAGAAGCTAGCTTGGATTTAGCGCAAAAAGGAGAGAGAGATTAGTGAAAAAGACTTTCTTTTTGTTTTAATCACTTAACCCTAATTCCTCATTAGTTGACCTTTTATAGTTAGGTTAAAATTCCAACTCCTTAATGAGATTGGGCTCTTTAAAATTGCTGGAAAATTATTAATTGGGCCTCTGGAATTAATTATAATCATTTGGGCTTAATTAAATCCAATTTAAACCTTTTCATAAAAGACTATGCATAAAACCCACAAACTAGGCCCTTTGTCCAACTAATTGGATTTAAATACCCAAATGGATTCCAAATCCAACCAAATTAAATATGTGAGTTCCATAATACTTATGTAACATATTTAAATTAATTTGGTGCATGAAATAGGCCATTAAGTCCTTCTGCTTTGGACTTGGTGTGTGGCCCTTACAGAAGGGCTTTCGCCAACTACTTCATTCCTCTGGCCCTTAATAATTCTTTCAATGGACTTATTAATTATTATACCAGTCCTATAACACTTATATTAATCCTATAACACTTATAAGATAATAATAATTAATCATGAAATACATTATTTCAATTAGGTCCAATTTACAAAACATTTCTCAAAAGTTCCGCGGACAATTTTATTTTATCATAATTAATCAAAATCTTTAATTAATTATTATCATATTCACTTCTCTACCTTCATAATAATATCAAATATTATTATCCTTGTCATTTTACCATTTTACCCTTTTCTCTATATGTGTGTGACCTATTGGATTCCTGTCCATGTTGGCAGTATAATATGTAATTGTGAGCTCTATTCAAAACTCACATGATTTAAACTCCTTTAAATCATTTTATCAATCTCTATTGATATTTTGATACATCATTATACAAGTCATGATTGGCCTCTAGCTAGGCATCGCGACTACCCAAATGTCAGGAAAGTCATGTGGTTTGACTGTACCCTTCCATAGAAATAGTTACCTGTGTAATTACTCCTTTCACCACTCTTATCTCAATTAGATTTTGAGTATGGATTTCTGTCAACTCAAATAAATCTAATTATGTATATTCTATTAATTTAACAATTGTTCCCAAAATGCCCTCCATGGATCTCTATCTATCTTAGTAGTTTACTCTAGCCAGAGATTCTCTGAATAAGGTAATTATAAAATCATATGAGATAACTTCCCTTATTAAATCTGGGTTGGTGAATCCTTTGTCAATCACTCAACTATCTTCAAGTAGGTCATGATATACCCAATCTCCTAACTATGTTCACTACCAGTTGGAAGTAATCAGTTATGGAGTCAAAGTATACCACTTGCTACTTAAGATAACTTTGGTGATCTTAAGTCTAAGGATACTTGCACAACCGCTATGAAGAGATTCCTCACTGACATAGATTTAATATCCATGTGAGGATTCTCTTTGCAGGTCTCCAATGAACTTATTCTTCTAACAAGCATCCACATGTTAGCTTTGATTATCTTCCGTAATCACAGTTATGAGAACCACTGCTTGAACTATTCTACAAGCATAACATGTACTAGTCTGTCCGAATTAACAATGTCCTATCTTGTTAATTCTATGACTAGGGATATTTAGATATTGACATATTTGCATGCAATAGACATCTCACATCATGAACACCTTGATGATTGTCTTTGCACTGTGTTTATAATATCTAGGACTTCATTTATTAATTTAAGATTTACAAACTCATGTATTTAAACATAGCATTAATAAATGAATGATGCCTTTTATTAAGAATAGAAACTTTATACATATGAAAAAATCCCTATTACATGGGCTCTAGGGCATACTCTCTAACAATCTCCCACTTGCACCAGAGCCAATCACTCATATGTCTCAAACCCATGCTATTTATATGGTGACCATGCTTAATCTGGAAAAGTGCTTTAGTGAGGGGATCCGCCACATTATCATCTGTGGGAACCCTTTCTATTTTCACATCATTTCTAGCTACTATTTCCCTTATGAGATGGTAGCGTCTGAGAACATGCTTGGATCGCTGATGAGACCGTGGTTCCTTTGCTTGCGCAATGGCTCCATTATTGTCACAATATAAAGGAATCGAATCAACAATGCTAGGCACCACTCCTAGTTCAGTTATGAACTTTTTGATCCAGACTGCTTCTTTGGCTGCTTCTGAAGCAGCAATGTACTCAGCTTCCATCGTGGAATTAGCAGTTGTTTCTTGTTTGGAACTTTTCCAACTAACTGCTCCTCCTCCCATTATGGACACATAACCAGATTGTGATTTACAATCATCTTTGTCAGATTGGAAGCTGGCATCTGTATACCCATTTACTTCCAAATTGCCCTCTCCATATACTAAGAATATATCCTTTGTCCTTCTCAAGTACTTAAGGATATTCTTGACAGCTGCCCAGTGTTCCTCTCCAAAATTGGATTGGAATCTGCTTGTGACACTAAAAAAAATTGCTACATCTAGACGTGTACATAACATAGCATACATGATAGAACCAATTGCAGATGTATATGGTATTCTATTCATGCTCTCTCTATCCTCCAGTGTTTGCGGACATATAGACTTAGAAAGGTGTTTTCCATGCACCATGGGTATAAACCCTTTCTTAGAGAGATCCATATTGAACCTCTTCAATACTTTATCTATATAAGTACTTTGAGAAAGACCTAGCAACCTATTGGATCTATTTCTATAGATCCTTATTCCCAGAATATAGGATGCTTCTCCAAGGTCTTTCATGGAGAATTACTTGGATAACCATATTTTAACAGATTGGAGAAGAGAAATGTCATTTCCCATGATCAATATGTCATCTACATATAGAACTAGGAAGACAATTGCACTCCCATTGACCCTTTTATACACACAAGGTTCATCTTCATTATGTGAGAAACCAAACTCTTTGATTTTCTTATTGAATCGAATATTCCAGCTCCTAGAGGCTTGCTTCAATCCATAAATGGATCTTTGAAGCTTGCATACCTTTTCGCCATTTCCTGATGTGAACCCTTCTGGTTGTGTCATATACACATCCTCAGTAAGATTTCCATTAAGGAAAGCTGTCTTTACATCCATATGCCAAATCTCATAATCATAATGAGCTGCAATGGCTAAAAGTATTCTTATAGACTTAAGCATTGCTACAGGAGAAAAAGTTTCATCATAGTCAATACCTTCTTTTTGAAGATAACCTTTTGCTACTAAGCGAGCTTTGTAGGTAACTATATTACCTTCCATGTCGGTCTTCTTTTTGAAGACCCATTTGCACCCTATGGGTTTTATCCCTTCAGGTGGTTGAGTTAAAGTCCATACTTTGTTCTCATACATGGAGTCCATTTCAGACTGCATAGCCTTAAGCCATAAATCACATTCTAAACTATTCAAAACTTCTTGATAGCTTGTAGGCTCATTGTCCTCTACTACAGTTATGCCTCTATCCGAATCAATATGAAATCCATATCTCACAGGGATAGAACGCATCCTAGTAGATCTTTTAGGATTTTGTGTATAATCAGGTTCAACTGCAATCTCATTATTATGAAATTCAGTTTCGTGTTCAATCGGTTGATCATCTTCTATTTGTGGGTCTTGAGCTTCACCAAGTTCAATTTTACTCCCACTGTCCTCTCGTAGGAGAAATTCTCTTTCCAAGAAGACAGCATGCCTTGAAACAAACACCTTTTGTTCAAAGCGATGATAGAAATAATATCCAAACGTTTATTTTGGATATCCCACAAATAAACATTTGTCAAACTTAACATCCAGTTTGTCTGACATTGCCCTCTTCACATAAGCAGGACAACCCCATACTTTCATATGAGAAAGTGTGGATTTCTTGTTATTCCACATCTCATATGGAGTAACATCAACCGATTTACTAGGAACTCTATTTAACACATAAACAATAATTTCTAGTGCATATCCCCAAAAGGATTTAGGAAAGTCTGCTCGACTCATCATTGATCGAACCATATCTAATAGTGTTCGATTTTTCCTTTAAGATACACCATTGTGTTGTGGTGTATATGGTGGAGTCCATTGAGTTAAAATCCCATTATCTCTAAGATAATCCTGAAACTCTTGACTTAAGTATTCTCCACCTCGATCTGATCTAAGTGTTTTAATACTTTTGCCAAGTTGTTTCTCTACTTCATTTCTAAACTCTTCGAACTTTTCAAATGCTTCAGACTTATATTTCATTAGATAGATGTATCCAAACTTGGAATAATCATCTATGAAAGTAATGAAGTAGGAGTAACCTCCTCTGGCATGTGTAGTCATTGGACCACATACATCTGAATGTATTAAGTCCAAAACCATTTTAGCTCGTTCTTTTTTACCAATAAAGGGAGCTTTCGTCATTTTTCCCAATAAACAAGATTCACATGTATCAAATGATTCATAATCAAATGATCCCAAATCACCTGACTTGTGTAATTTGGTCATGCGTTTTTCATTTATATGGCCTAAACGACAATGCCATAAGTATGAGGTATTTAGATTATCATGTTTCATTCTCTTGGTATCCACATTATGTACTTCTTTAATTAAATCAAGAACAAATACACCATTCTCAATGATAGCTTTTGCATAAAACATATTATTCTTAAAAATGTAACAACATTTGTCCTTTAAAGAAATATCATAATCGTTCATCAAACGACTAAAATAAATAATACTTTTGCATAAAACTGGAACATAATAACAATTATTTAATTCCAGTACTAATCCACTAGGAAGAGGCAAATAGTAAGTCCCCACAACTATTGTAGAGATGTTCTGTCCAGTAGCTGACTGCAAACATATCTCTGCCTTTCCAACTCTTCTAAAGCTTCTAAGCCCCTGTAGATCATTACATAAATGAGATCCACATCAGGTATCTAATGCCCAAGATTGTTTTGAAGCAATAGAGTAAGTATTAATTTCAATCATATGAATACCTGAAGTAGAAGCATCAGCTTGCTTCTTCTCTTTGAGAGAATCTAGATAGGCCTTGCAGTTACGCTTCCAATGACCATCCTTTCTACAATGAAAGCAAGTTCCTTTGGGATTCTATTTCTTGGCAACCTTCTTCTTGGAGATCCCACCATTCTTTGGCTATGCCTTGGTTATCTTCTTCTTCTTTTGCTTCTTCCCTTTAGCAGAAGTGACAACCATGACACTTTTTAGATCCTTCTTAAATGATCCATCAGCTGTCTTGAGCATATTGATTAACTCAGGAATGGATACTTGGATCTTGCTCATGTTGAAGTTAAGCACGAAAGGTGCATAACTTGGAGCCAACGAGTACAAGATTAAATCTATGTATAGATCATTATCCATAACATAGCCAAGTCTACTCAAATGCTCAATATACCCATACATCTTTAATGCATGAGCAGCAGCTGAAGTGCCTTCCACCATTTTGTAGCTAAATAGAGCTCGAGCAATCTCATATTGCTTAGTTCTAGCCTGAGAAGAATAAAGCTCCTCTAGATGCAAAATGATGGTTCTAGCATCTATCATGTCATGTTTCTTCTGAAGCTCCGAGGACATAGCATCCAGCATCAGACATGCTGCTGCTTCACTATCCTCCATGTATTTTCGATAAATGCCTTTGATCTCATCAATGGAATCATCTGATGGAAGTGGTGGTGGATCTTTATCTAAGACATAGTGGATTTTTTCAGCTCTGAGAACAATTCTCACTTGCCTGATCCAGTCAGAATAGTTGTTGCCAACCAGCTTGTTATCCAAGATTGATCGTATATTAATGTTTGATGTGCTCATGATGATGACCTAGATGTGAAAAAGAAAAGATATGAGAGTATGTTCATATATATGTATGCATTAATAAGGTCTTTAATTAATCCATTTACTCCCACTATTTTATTTCAAATTAATAGCCCTCACTATATAATCCAAGAAAACCCGATGGTTTTCTTAGTGGGCCAATATCCAATCCTTGATATGTAATTTGACCTTAACTGTGGTCAATAAGCCAAACTCCATACCCTTGGAAGGTAGGTATCTCTATACCAATTGTGTCTCTACACAACTATTGGATCATTAGGTTATCAACTCTTGATGCATGCATATCATATATGCATTCCCTAATCTTGCCTCTAGAACCATTAGCCTTGACTGTGGTCAACAAACTAATAGGCTAGCTAAGATGACCCATTTAATTAGATTTGAACATATTCGATATAATGTGAGCTTGATTGTGGTCAACAACTGACACTATGAAGAACTCTGGTTCTCCTCAAATTAATGGAAGGCTTATATACCTTAGTATTTGTTTGAGGGTTTTAGTTAATTAAGGCTCATCATACATGGTTGGCATACATTGGTATGCATCCTATATCTATCACATAAATATAAGCATACAAATATGGTATATTTATGGACATCACTACATTGATTTCCCCGAGCCAAGAGGGAAATCAAAAGGTCACACCTAGGTGATATGCATGATTCAAACAAGAAAAATAATTATATTATCTTCAAGCTTGTTGGATCTCCATCCGGCCCATTTTGCTCCTTGAAAATGGTCTCCATCTCTATTTCTAATTCTAATCTAAGTAATATAATTACATATTATAACTTGAAAAGAAATACAAACCAAAAACAAGTGGTCGGGACATGAAAGTCCTCATTGGGCCAAAACATGCATAATGCTCAATCACATTGGGCTTTGTCCATAACTATCCATCATGCCAATCATAAACCCTTATATGCCTTTCTAATGCATAAAGAAATAGATTACTAAAACTTGTTTCAACTTTTGAAACAATATTTTGAGTTATTTTGATGATGTGATCAAATTAGGAAACTTTTTCATTTTGGAAACTTTCATTTTAGGAAACCGTTTTGCATGCATGTGTTCTTGTCTTAATAATCAATCCAATTAATTATTAATTAAATATAAATTTATTATTTAATTAATTAATCATATTAAATAATTAAAAGAATCAATTTTGGGCTTAAAATCAAGTGTAAGCCGAAACCCACAAAAGAAAACCCTAAATGTGTTCACACACAAACTAGTTTTGTGTCTTTTGGACCATTTGGGCCTTTTGGAATGAGCCAAGCCCACTCAAGCCCTTAAAACCCATTAATAAACTTAATTAATGTTTATAATATTTAATTTAAATTAGCTCCTTGGGCCCACCAAGTCATTCACTAATTTAAACCAAGTCCGTAAACATAATTATGCCCATTAAGTGATTTTAATGAATTAAAATTAATCAAATTAATTTAAGTCCCATTTTAATTAATCCAATTAATTAAAAACACTTTAATATATCATATATATCAGATTTAGAAGACTAAAAATCGTTCTAAACAAGAACACATCAAGAACATATGAAGAACACCAATTTATCGAACTTTTTGACTAAACTAGTTTTCATGCAAAACTTGTTCGATTTTAATTTCGTTCAATCTTACGGCTTAATATCCCATATTAAACACATAAAATATCATCTAAATGATGTTTTAATGGATCCATAAGAAATTAAATTAGAACAGCCCCTTAAATCACCTAGGGTTTCATGCCAAACACTAATGGGTGTGTGCCAAACCCTAATCACAATCGTTCAAAAGTTTCGTTTTTGTTTCCACTAAATTTATTTGATCACACATACAACCAGAAATAATTATTTCTCATTCATGAACAATCAAATCTAATATTTTAAATTTCATGAAATAAATAACTCAAAACAAAACAAAACTTATTCCGCAGAAAAATATAGAATTGTATATCCATGGCAAAACCGAGGCTCTGATACCATGTTGGATTTTAACGGTTACATGCATCACATACATGAGCGAAATTTTAAAATTTTTTAACCATTAGATCTGATCTTGCCATGAATACACAATATAACTATATGAGAATAAGAAAAATCACCTTTAATTTTTGTTAAACAGTTGTTTTACTTTGCACCGGGTTGTCGCAAACCACAGTGTCCAAAATCGAACACCTCCAATGAGTAATCCACACTAGAGAGGGATAAATTGAACCAAAAATTTGGTGTTTAACTAGAGCTAGCCGGAATTCCAAGAAGCTAGCTTGGATTTGGAGCAAAAAGGAGAGAGAGATTAGTGAAAAAGACTTTCTTTTTGTTTTAATCACTTAACCCTAATTCCTCATTAGTTGACCTTTTATAGTTAGGTTAAAATTCCAACTCTTTAATGAGATTGGGCTCTTTAAAATTGCTGGAGAATTATTAATTGGGCCTCTGAAATTAATTATAATCATTTGGGCTTAATTAAATCCAATTTAAACCTTTTCATAAAAGACTATTCACAAAACCCACAAACTAGGCCCTTTGTGCAACTAATTGGATTTAAATACCCAAATGGATTCCAAATCCAACAAAATTAAATATGTGAGTTCCATAACACTTATGTAACATATTTAAATTAATTTGGTGCATGAAATAGGCCATTAAGTCCTTCTGTTTTGGACTTGGTGTGTGGCCCTTATAGAAGGGCTTTCGCCAACTACTTCATTCCTCTGGCCCTTAATAATTCTTCCAATGGACTTATTAATTATTATAACAGTCCTATAACAATTATAAGATAATAATAATTAATCATGAAATACATTATTTCAATTAGGTCCAATTTACAGAACATTTCTCAAAAGTTCCGTTGATAATTTTATTTGATCATAATTAACCAAACTCTTTAATTAATTATTATCATATTCACTTATCTACCTTTATAATAATATCAAATATTATTATCCTTGTCATTTTACCATTTTATCCTTTTCTCTATATGTGTGTGACCTATTAGGTTCCTGTCCATGTTTGCAATATAATATGTAATTGTGAGCTCTATTCAAAACTCACATGATTTAAACTCCTTTAAATCATTTTATCAATCTCTATTGATATTTTGATACATCATTATACAAGTCATGATTGGCCTCTAGCTAGGCATCATGACTACCCAAATGTCAGGAAAGTCATGTGGTTTGACTGTACCCTTCTATAGAAATAGTTACCGTACAATTACTCCTTTAACCACTCTTATCTCAATTAGATTCTGAGTATGGATTTCTGTCAACTCATATAAATCTAATTACGTATTTTCTATTAATTTAACCATTGTTCCCAAAATGCCCTCCATGGATCTCTATCCATCTTGGCAGTTTACTCTGGCCAGAGATTCTCTGAACAAGGTAATTATAGAATCATGCGAGATAACTTCCCTTATTAAATCTGGGATGGTGAATCCTTTGTCAATCACTCAACTGTCTTCAAGTAGGTCATGATATACCCTATCTCCTAACTATGTTCACTCCCAGTTGGAAGTAATCAGTTATGGAGTCGAAGTATACCACTTGCTACTTAAGATAACTTTGGTGATCTCAAGTCTAAGGATACTTGCACAACCGCTATGAAGAGATTCCTCACTGACATAGATTTAATATCCATGTGAGGATTCTCTTTGTAGGTCTCCAATGAACTTGTTCTTCTAACAAGCATCCACATGTTAGCTTTGATTATCTTTCATAATCACAGTTATAAGAACCACTGCTTGAACAATTCAAGAAGCATAACATGTGCTAGTCTGTCCGAATTAACAATGTCCTATCTTGTTAATTCTATGACTAGGGATATTTAGATATTAACACATTTGCATGCAATAGACATCTCACATCATGAACAACTTGATGATTGCCTTTGCACTGTGTTTATAATATCTAGGACTTCATTTATTAATTTAAGATTTACAAACTCATGTATTTAAACATAGCATTAATAAATGAATGATGCCTTTTATGAAGAATATAAATTTTATAAATATGAAAAACATCCCTATTACATGGGCTCTAGGGCATACTCTAACAAACTCATTGTTCTATTTGGGTTCTGTATGTTCGTTTGTATCTTGTAATTTTGTTTCAACAGTTCTATTTTGGACATATTCCAATTCTATTTGATTTTTCTTTTATAGCTCCTCTTTTTTATTTCTTGTATCATCATTAGAAAAATACCTTTCTTTAGTGTAGACATCAGTTTCATCAAACTTAATAGTAATTGACTCTTCAACTACATGTGTTCTTTTATTATAAAATCTAAATGCTTTACTCTTATGTAAATATCCTAGGAAAATTCCTACATTAGATTTAGCATGAAATTTTCCTAGGTTATTTTTATCATTCAAAATAAAAGCACTTATAGCCAAATGGATGGAAATAATTGATGTTTAGCTTCCTTTCTTTCCACAGCTTATATGGAGTTTTACTTAAAATTGCTCTAATTAAAAATTGGTTAACAATGTAGGATGTTGTATTTATAGCTTTAGCCCAAAATTATTTTGAAAGATTGTTTTCATTCATTATGCTTCTTACCATCTCTTGTAAAGTCCAAATTTTCCATTATACTACTCCATTTTGTTGTGGAGTTCTTGGTGCTGAAAAATTGTGTTCAATTCCTTTCTTTGAGCAAAATTCTTCAAATTCCTTGTTCATAAATTCTCCTCTATTATCACTTTGAATTTTGACAATGTGATATCCCTTCTCATTCTGTACTTTCCTTGTAAGCTTTTTGAAGCATCAAATATCTCATGTTTATGTGAAAGAAAGAATGTCTAAGTAAAACGTGAGTAATCATCAATAATCACAAAAACATAACTCTTTTCTTTTAAACTTGATGGTGAGATAGGTCTAAATAAATCCATATGCAACATTTCTAAACATTTTTCAGTTGAAATTTCTTTCTTAAATTTAAATGAACTTGTAGTTTTCTTACCAAGTTAACATCCTTCATACACAAATTCTTTTTTAAATCTAATTTTGGCTAAACTAATATCTAGATCATTTTTAGACAATTTTTCAATAGTATGTAAACTTGTATGACCTAATATTTTATTCCATAACCAATTTTAATCATCATTTGAAATTAAGCAAGTTGATTTATCACAAAATTATCATCCACACTCACTTGATAAACATTTATAGCTCCATAACTATCAAAAGAGTGTTACCTAAAATTGCATCTTGAACATTGCAACTCTTTATTTAAAAGATAACTCTTTGATTTTTATCACATAATTAGCTTACGCTTAAGTGATTGTATTTCATTCCTTTCACAATTGAAACATTTTCAATATGTGGGTTGGCTCTAATGGTTCAAACTCTAATTATTTTTCCTTTATTTTTGTCACCAAAACTACCAGTCCCTCCATCTATCATAGAGAGTTTAGCAAACTTCTTTTTGTTCTATGTCGTGTCTTGAGCAACGACTATCAAGATACCATTTGTTGTTCTTATTGCTCTTAAGAAAAAACTACAAGATAATTACTTCTTCTTAGGTACCCAATATATTTTGGGTTTTTGAAGGTTAGATTTTCTAGTAGCTATTCCTTTACTATCTCTATCTTTTGCTTTTCCCTTTTTCTTGTGAAAATAGTTCCTTGCAACATGCCCATTTTCACCATAAAAAATGCACGAAATTTTAAATGGATTAGCATATGCATTATCAGCCCCTTTGATGTTTTTTTCTTTATTTTTCTCTTTAAATTTTGTCACAACCTTTACTATTTCATTTTCTTTGTTCATATTTTTAATCACATTATCATGTTTAGCAACTTTCATTTCATGTTACACACATTCACATGTTGTAACTGATGGAATATGACATGGTATGATAATCATGATAGCACAGCGGAAAAACAAAAATTTTATCATGCATACCATACATATCCAAAAATAGGAACGAAAACATGCAATTTTAGGGTTTTGAAACTTACAATAGATGATGCCTTTTATTCTTTGATTTTGTGATGTCCAGCAACCAAGATGCCTTTATCCACCTTAGTTCTCGTCACCAATGCCAAGGAACAGCCTTCTGCGCCACTCCCTCTATTATCACACACACACTTGCACCGACGGCTTAAAATCGAGATTGCTAGATCTCCTTTTCGGTATTGTGTAATGGTTATGGTTTGAAGCTACAAAATTTGATTTTGTACTTCTCTTAGGTTGCTATTACTACCCAAGAACACAAGAGAATGAGGAACTATCCTTTCTCCTTGTGAAAAATTGGGCCAAAAGAATTGAGAGAGAGAGAGATGAAGGTCACGCAATTTTCATAGAAAAACCCTAGGTTTTACGCCAACTCTTCTAAAAAATTCTTCCCCTTTTTCTTCCTTTAAGTGATATATATCAAATATACTACCTTAAGATAATTAATATTAGCTCAAGATAAATAATATTTGCATTTATCACTTAATTAAAATTAGTAATAATTATTGATAAAAACTCTTTTAATTAATCCAAGATAAAATCAAAAGTTATTTAATCAAATAATATCACTTATTTTTAGGATAAAAGATAAGACATTTAAATCTAATAAATCACTTAAATAATATACTATACATGTGCCGAAATTCCTTGTGATTTCTCTAGGAATTTCGGCCACATTAAATACAATTTAGATGATTTAATTAGATAAATATGTCTTTAGGCTTTAATACTCAATTAATTAAATTAATTCATGACATTTAATTAATTGAAATTAAACCTTGTGGGCTGAATTTCTCTCTCTCATGGACCAAGGCCCAATAGCAATTTTATAACCCATTACTTACATTAATTTGACTTTAATTAAAAGCCCAAATTAATGCCCAATACTTAATTTAAGTATTTTAAGCCCAATGCTTTGTGTGCGATCCTATAGGTCCATTTAATGTTGGCAATGAATTAATAAATTAATTCAAAGGCTATATATATTCTCTAGCAAGATATTATAGCATTCCAAATTAAACGAAAATGCATATGGCTTTTAGTGACCTAATGCAATTTTGCATAGTCCCTTACCCTTAAATATCAGAATTAATATAAGGCATGGAACTAGTCACATCCTTATATATATTAATTCCTTTCTTGATATTCCAGTGACACTGAACTCTCAAATAAATAATGATTACTCATTATTTCATCTCGGTATGGCCATACACTTCTCGGTTCACTGATCAAGTGGCCGATGATATTTTCTCTCTTATTGAGAGGGGTAATCCCTTCACTTCTCTCATGCTCTCTAACATTAATTAATGCATACCCAATCATACCCGTACTTGTCACTCTGTTACGAGCATGTTAGGTGTATGTCAAAGTACACAGTAATTCATAAAGAGTTTCATAGAGATTTCCGGTCTAAGAACTCCGATACAAAACTTGCATATGAGAAACACTTATGACTTGTACCATGTTGTGTTCTCATGAACGGATCGAATCCAGATACCATGTTCTTTAACATGTATCTATGATCTCTGATTGACACTCTTGTCCTAATGATCCATAAGACAGAACTCATAATATCAGAGAGAGCATACTAGTCTTAATTCATTTGTTATTCCCATAACAATGACTGACTAGGGATATTTAGAATGAAGTCTCATTTGTTTCAAGGTCTTACAATCCATGTGCCTCACACATGATAACTTAAACCGAAACGACATTCTTGGATAGTTTTATCAATTGATATGCACAGGAATACAAAAGATAAAACTAATGCCTCATATTATTAATTTCAAGTGTTTCGTTACAATGCATTGGGGCTAGGGCTTACACTAACAATCTCCCACTAGCACTAGTCCCAATTGGGCATAGCCCTAAGACCGAACGCTCTCAAATGAGCTTCGTGCAGATTTGGACGTAACTGTTTCGTCAAAGGATCTGCTACATTGTCTTCACTTGATATCTTGCTAACCTTGACGTCCCCACGATCAATGATTTCTCTGATCAAGTGGTACCTCCTGAGTATGTGCTTGGATTTCTGGTGTGACCGGGGCTCCTTGGCCTGTGCAATGGCCCCGTTATTGTCACAGAAAATTTCTAATGGATCTAGGATGTTTGGGACCACTCCTAATCCATTAATGAAATTTTTAATCCAAACAGCCTCTTTTGCAGCCTCACTTACTGCAATATACTCAGATTCTGTAGTTGAGTCGGCAACAGTTTCTTGCTTCGAGCTTCTCCAGCTGATAGCACCACCGTTCAAAACAAAAACAAACCTAGATTGCGATCTAGAATCCTGAGTGCTGGTCTGAAAAGCAGCATCGGCATAATCTTGTATGACGAGCTCTTCTTGACCACCATACACCAATAAGTGATCCTTAGTCCTTCGCAGGTACTTCAGAATCCCTTTTACAGCAGACTAGTGCTTCTCACCAGGGTCTTGCTGAAACCTACTGGTTATACTCAGTGCATGAGCAACATCCAACCTAGTACATAACATAGCGTACATGATAGATCCAATAGCAGATGCATATGGGATTCTACTCATGTTGTCCCTTTCCTCTTTGGTTTTAGGGCACTGTTCTTTAGTCAAAGGAACTCCTAAAGCCAAAGGTATGTACCCTTTCTTTGAGTCTCCCATACTAAAACGCTTTAGTACTTTGTCTATGTACTTTTCTTGACTTAGTCCCAAAAGCCGATTCGATCTATCTCTATAGATTCGAATACCAAGTATTGTCTTGGCTTCACCTAAGTCTTTCATTGAGAAACATTTTCCCAACCATTGCTTAACCTTTTGCAATGTTGGAATATCATTCCCAATGAGAAGGATGTCGTCCACATATAGGATCAGAAATACTACTATGCTCCCACTAACCTTCTTGTACACACAAGGCTCATCTTCGTTCTTGATGAAGTCAAATTCTTTGACTGCCTCATCAAAACGAAGATTCCAACTTCGAGATGCTTGCTTTAATCCATAAATGGATTTTTTAAGCTTGCATACCTTCTTAGGATGCTTGGGATTGACAAAACCTTCAGGCTGTGTCATATACACATCCTCAAGTAAATTTCCGTTGAGGAAAGCAGTTTTGACATCCATTTGCCATATCTCATAATCATGATATGCAGCTATGGCAAGCAAGATCCTAATGGACTTGAGCATGACTACAGGCGAAAAGGTCTCGTCATAGTCTATACCATGAGTTTGTCGAAAACCTTTTGCTACTAGTCTACCTTTGTAGGTCTTATCAGCTTTTAGTTTGAATAACCACTTGCATTAAATTACCTTAGCACCTTCTGGTGGATCAACCAAGGTCCAAACCTGGTTATCGTACATTGATTGCATCTCGGATTTCATGGCTTCTTGCCAATTATCCGAGTCTGGGCTTTCAATAGCTTCTCGGTAGGTAGTAGGATCCTCACGATCTACTAACTCAATAGTGTCACTGTCAGTGATTAGAAATCCATATCTCTCAATCTCCTGACGTACCCTACCGGACCTTCTAGGTTCTTGTGTAATGGGTTCTTGTTCCACAACTGGTTGTGAACTTGATCCCATTTCCAAACCATCCTCTATAGGAGTTTGTGGTGCTTGAATTTCTCCAAGTTCTACTTTACTCCCACTGTCTTTCTTGAGAAGGAACTTCTTTTCCAAGAAAACAGCCTTGCGAGCAACAAATACTTTGTTCTCGGCTTGTGAGTAAAAGTAGTATCCCTTTGTTTCTTTAGGATAACCCACAAACAAGCAGACACTGGATTTGGACTCTAGTTTGTCAGATGTTAATTTCTTAACATGTGCTTCACAGCCCCAAATCCTGAGAAAAGACATATTGGATTCTTTCCCAGTCCATACCTCGTATGGTGTCTTCTCAACTGTTTTAGTTGGAGTACGATTCAATAGAAACGCAGCAGTTTCTAATGCATAACCCCAAAAAGAGATAGGAAGATTAGCTTGACTCATCATAGATCGAACCATGTACAACAGAGTTCGATTTCTCCTTTCGGACACACCATTCCATTGAGGTGTTCCAGGAGGTGTGAGCTGTGAAATAATACCACACTCCTTTAGATGACTGTCAAACTCTTGGCTTAAGTATTCGCCACCTCGATCTGATCGAATGGCTTTTATACTTTTGCCATGTTGGTTTTCTACTTCATTCTTAAACTCTTTGAATTTCTCAAAAGTTTCAGACTTGTACTTCATTAGATAGACATAGCCATATCTACTGAAGTCATCTATGAATGTCACGAAGTAGCTAAAACCACCTCTAGCATGTGTACTTAAAGGTCCACATACATCGGAATGTATTAGTTCCAATAAGCCATTAGTCCTCTCGCCTTTTTTATTAAAAGGACTCTTTGTCATTTTTCCATGCAAACATGGCTCGCATGTATCATAAGACTCTAAGTCGAATGATCCAAGCACTCCAGTTTTGTGGAGTCTTGAAATGCGTTTTTCGTTTGCATGTCCTAAGCGACAATGCCAGAAGTAAGTAGGGTTCAATTCGTTTGTTTTAACCCTCTTTGTATTAATGTTGTATATGGACTCTTTGTTTTGTAAATCAAGGATATAAAGGCCATTTTGCAACATGGCATTGCCATAAGAAATGCCTTGGCTTCGAATATGAGCATTGCTATTTTTAATAACAAAATCAAATTCATCATTATCCAAACATGAAACTGAAATAATGTTTCTGCTCATAGCAGGCACATAATAACAATTATTCAAAACAATACAAAGTCCGGAAGGTAAAGTGAGGTGATAGTCGCCTATCTCCATGGCAGCAACTCGTGCTCCATTCCCCACACGGAGGTCCACTTCATTCTTCCTAAGTAACCGCCTATTTCTTAACCCCTGCACATTTGAACAAATGTGAGAACCACAACCGGTATCCAATACCCAAGTGGTAGAAATAGAAAGGTTAACTTCAACAACAAAAATACCAGAACTGGACGCCTTGGCTCCATTCTTCTTTTGTTCTTCCTTAAAGAGAGCGCAATTCTTCCTCCAATGCCCTATCTTGTTGCAATGGAAGCAAGTGCTCTCACTCTCTTTGAGTTTTGACGCCTTGGGCTTGGATTGGGCCTGAGGTGCACTCCCAACTGACTTGGGTTTTCCCTTTCCCTTTCCCTTTCCCTTAGCAGGTCCCTTCTTTATTCCTTTTTGAACCATTAGTACGGGATTGGTCTTTCGAATGTTTTCTTCAGCATTCTTAAGCATCCTATGAAGCTCAGTGACTGATTTGTTCATTGCATGCATGTTATAATTCATCACAAATGGATCATAAGCAGCAGGCAATGATCCTAAGATCAAGTCAGTGGCTAATTCCTTTGGCACTAGTACCTCAAGCTTCTCAAGAGTATCAAGATACCCTTTCATCTTGAGTACATGGGTACTAACAGAAGTACCCTCAGCCATCTTGCAAGAAATTAAAGCCTTTGTTGTCACGAACCTCTCGTGACGAGCTTGTTCTTGGAACATCTCCTTGAGGTGCACCATGATCGCATAGGCCTCTTGGTCCATAAATTGCTTTTGCAATTTAGGCACCATAGTGGCCAGCATCAGACAGGTCACATCATTGGAGTCGCTCTTCTTGGTCTCAAAAGTTTCCTTTTAAACCGCAGAGGCGTTCCTTCCTGGTTCATCAGGCAAGGGTGCATCCAAAACATACGACTTCTTCTCTTGCTTAAGAACTATTCTTAAGTTTCGAGACCAGTCTATTAAATTGGCGCCATTCAATTTGTCCTTTTCAAGGACCGATCGCAATGAGAAATTATTGTTTGAAGATGCCATTTTCAATCTACAATAAAATTTAGCAAGATTAAATGAGGTCTTATTAATGATCCCACAAACCGAATTAATATCCCTTAAATAATTCGCGTTAGTGATTTAATGTGGGCCAAGATCCACTTTTCACAACAACTTATTAGTCAAGCTGAGCTTGTACACCTAACAAGTTAAGTTACTTAGGTAGGAAAACTCCAATCATGTCTCGTACATGACTCTTGGATCAAATGGGCTAACATCTTAGGATATTATAGCACAACCCATTTATTAGTTGCCTAGGTCCGGGCATCCCTTTCCATGATAAGTCCAACCTACATTCACAACCCATGCCTCGCAAAGATAATCGGGCGCATCTAGGACTCCTAGTCTACGTGACCGATGATCGATGCCTTGACATGTTTCAAATTAGGAAGGCAACTTTGTGACTTACTATTTTTAGGGATTCATTTTATTACGGCTTATATGGCATACGCTTTGTCATCCATACATAGCATGCATATATATATATAATTGCATAAAGTAAAGTGTGACAAACATGGGCCCAAAACCTACAACTAAGATTCTATACTATTACATAAGAATCTTCGAGTTGGGCTTCTCCACTCCGGTGGGCTTCGTCTTGATTTACAAAGTCTTCAAGTATATTCTATTCTAAGAAATAAATGAAACTTTTACAATAAAACACAATGGCTCGCAGGCCATATTTAATTACAAAAACCCAGGGCCCATGAATGCACCATGCATATCCATTCATCACACCAAACAAGCAAATAAATATACATAGCATTCATGGATCAAACAAAGTCCAATTTTAATTAGATTTAGCCAAGCCCATTAATGGAAATTGTGTACTTGAAACTTTTAGAGATGACCCCGTGATGGGCCTGGGCCGAAGCCCAATGGACTAAATCCTCTTATTGAATAAGTTCTCTTAAAAGCCCAAAACACAAACTAGTTAGATTTGTGCTATAAATCAACTCTAGTATAATTTCCAATTTTGCCATTTTTAATTTTATGTCAAACAACCCATAAAAATTAAAAAAATGCATATAATATGTGCTAACATGAATTAAAAATAAAATCATGAAGAACACATAAATAGTACACGGCATTCATGCAAAAACAAACAAACAACAAAAACTAGTTGTTTAATGCTTATGTAATGCCATAAAATGCACAAACATTTAAATCAATTTTATGAGTCATTTAATAATCTAAATAAGTCCATAAACATTGATTTAATATTCTGTACCATTTTAATCTAAATGTGTTTTTACCATTTTAATCAAAACATAACAAATAATGTTGATTAAACATGTAACAAACACAAACTAGACATAGTTTTAAGTGATTTTAAAATTAATCAATTAAATTGTCATGGACCAGAATTAAAACCAAATTTAAAACATGTCCAGACCTGATATTTAATCTTTAAAAATCACTTACAAACATCCCAAAAACGTTTTTACATTTAATTTTGAAAACTAGTTGTTAAACTAGCAATTTACATGCCAACTAGCACCTAGTTTCATAATTAACATGTACCATCAGGTATAAATAATTAAATCCGACCATTACCAGCCCTAATAACATATTAGGACAGTATATTAACATGTCATATTAATTATAATACCTATCTAATCAATTAAAATCATTTTTACACCAAAACAATGCAAAAAACTCAAAACAGAAAATTTCAGATTTGCATGTTTTCAAAATAACGATTTTTAATTAATTTTTTCATGCATCTAAAGCACTAAAATAAGCATGTCTAGGCTCTGATACCACTGATGGAATATGACATGGTATGATAATCATGATAGCACAATGGAAAAACAAAAATTTTATCATGCATACCATACATATCCAAAACTAGGAACGAAAACATGCAATTTTAGGGTTTTGAAACTTACAATAGATGATGCCTTTTATTCTTTGATTTTGTGATGTCCAGCAACCAAGATGCCTTTATCCACCTTAGTTCTCGATCACCAATGCCAAGGAACAGCCTTTTGCGCCACTCCCTCTATTCTCACACACACACTTGCACCGACGGCTTAAAATCGAGATTGCTAGATCTCCTTTTCGGTATTGTGTAATGGTTATGGTTTGAAGCTACAAAATTTGATTTTGTACTTCTCTTAGGTTGCTATTACTACCCAAGAACACAAGAGAATGAGGAACTATCCTTTCTCCTTGTGAAAAATTGGGCCAAAAGAATTGAGAGAGAGAGAGATGAAGGTCACGCAATTTTCATAGAAAAACCCTAGGTTTTGCGCCAACTCTTCTAAAAAATTCTTCCCCTTTTTCTTCCTTTAAGTGATATATATCAAATATACTACCTTAAGATAATTAATATTAGCTCAAGATAAATAATATTTGCATTTATCACTTAATTAAAATTAGTAATAATTATTGATAAAAACTCTTTTAATTTATCCAAGATAAAATCAAAAGTTATTTAATCAAATAATATCACTTATTTTTAGGATAAAAGATAAGACATTTAAATCTAATAAATCACTTAAATAATATACTATACATGTGCCGAAATTCCTTGTGATTTCTCTAGGAATTTCGGCTACATTAAATACAATTTAGATGATTTAATTAGATAAATATGTCTTTAGGCTTTAATACTCAATTAATTAAATTAATTCATGACATTTAATTAATTGAAATTAAACCTTGTGGGCTGAATTTCTCTCTCTCATGGACCAAGGCCCAATAGCAATTTTATAACCCATTACTTACATTAATTTGACTTTAATTAAAAGCCCAAATTAATGTCCAATACTTAATTAAAGTATTTTAAGCCCAATGCTTTGTGTGCGATCCTATAGGTCCATTTAATATTGGCAATGAATTAATAAATTAATTCAAAGGCTATATATATTCTCTAGCAAGATATTATAGCATTCCAAATTAAACGAAAATGCATATGGCATTTAGTGACCTAATGCAATTTTGCATAGTCCCTTACCCTTAAATATCAGAATTAATATAAGGCATGGAACTAGTCATTCTTATATATATTAATTCCTTTCTTGATATTCCAGTGACACTGAACTCTCAGATAAATAATGATTACTCATTATTTCATCTCGGTATGGCCATACACTTCTCAGTTCACTGATCAAGTGGCCGATGATATTTTCTCTCTTATTGAGAGGGGTAATCCCTTCACTTCTCTCATGCTCTCTAACATGAATTAATGCATACCCAATCATACCCGTACTTGTCACTCTGTTACGAGCACGTTAGGTGTATGTCAAAGTACACAGTAATTCATAAAGAGTTTCATAGAGATTTCAGGTCTAAGAACTCCGATACAAAACTTGCATATGAGAAACACTTATGACTTGTACCATGTTGTGTTCTCATGAGCGGATCGAATCCAGATACCATGTTCTTTAACATGTATCTATGATCTTTGATTGACACTCTTGTCCTAATGATCCATAAGACAGAACTCATAATATCAGAGAGAGCATACTAGTCTTAATTCATTTGTTATTCCCATAACAATGACTGACTAGGGATATTTAGAATGAAGTCTCATTTGTTTCAAGGTCTTACAATCCATGTGCCTCACACATGATAACTTAAACCGAAACGACATTCTTGGATAGTTTTATCAATTGATATGCACAGGAATACAAAAGATAAAACTAATGCCTCATATTATTAATTTCAAGTGTTTCGTTACAATGCATTGGGGCTAGGGCTTACACTAACAGTAACACCCTCACTTTATAACTAGATTTTAATGTCATTTAAGTTACTTTAATCATTCATCACTCGACTATCTTGTCTTTATATCGATTATCATAATTATCATGTCACTAATACTTAACACAAGATTAAGCTCATATTTTTTTAGTTGTTACTATCACTATTCACATTGTTGCCTCATTATACAACATCATACATATCATATCCTATATAAGTTTAAATCATACGTGCATGCATATATTGTTCTCATTACAAAAGTGAGCCTCTTATGACTCAAATTTTTCATTTTAGATACATCATCACATACATATTATCCTTAATACAAAAATAATATGGAATATTAACCAAGGACCTCCTACATCAAAGTTCTTTCTCAAACTTGTGTTGGCCTTCCTGATGCAGAAATGCATCCCTAGGAAAAAGTCCTAACTACAGAACCTATAAGGGATAACAACCCGTGCTAAGCTATAAAGCTTAGTGAGGAACAAATCATGATGGATGACCACTCACAATGGTCATTAACAAACACTTAACATGCATCAATAATAATGCAAAGTAAATAATAAAGAGGATATGAACAAGAATCAAGAATGATATCGACATGTAGTAATTATATGGTTTATTGATTTCATTTGATCATTTATACTTTTCATATATGTAGTGTAATTAGCCTGCCTAAGTTCCAAAGGTGTGGATAATGGGATTGGTAAATACCCGTATCTATTGATTATGTAAATCATAGGTATTAAGTTCGGTAGATATCCAAAGATATTGAAATGGTGGATCCAAATGGGATCGAATGATAGTCCAAAATGGGGATGATAGTAGACCTAAACAGGGCTAGACGATAGTAGTTACAACTCTATCCTTATAAGTATACCCATCTATCCACAATTAAACTTTAGACGCAAGCATCAAACCATTTTACATGCACATTTCATATATCAAGTTCATGTCTTTGTTGTATAATAATATATATATAATCTCGTATAATTGTGCAAATCCCTATTGCTATAATAAATACTATAACTATACATATATAATCATGTGGTATCGTGAAGATGTAAACATATAAATGAATATGTATCTTCATACTTTTCCAGTGAAAATAGTCAACATTAAATCATATATGAATCATATAATTGCTCTACCTAAAGGTTATTGATTTCTATATATAACAAAGTACTATCGTCTTTTAATGTGATTCAAAACATGTTATGTTATCATTCATTTGGTTAATTTGCTTTAGAGTTGCATACATGATTATGGAAACCATTATAGAATTGAATAACCATGTGAAAAGCAATATATAGGAAGGTTGAGACAAAATGGTCTCTACCATATGTCTTAACTCAATTTCAATCTTGAGGGGTGTGCACGGTTGACACCAGATGGTTTCTACCATTTATAACAATGTATTGACAATATAAAAAGGTGTAAATGGCTGAGACCAATTGATCTCTGCCGTGTGCCCTAAAATTTCATCGAGATAGAAGGGTGTACATGGTTGAGACAGATTGGCCTTTGCTGTGTACATCAGTCTGTCCTAAAATTCAACTGTACAAATTTAGAATTTATCATGCATACCCATAAAAGGTCAATAATACTTAATTTCTAGCATACTACCTTCAAGACCTATTATCACCTTATGTTAAAATAGCATTAAAACTCTATGTCACCTTGTTAAAAACATTCAAATTTGGGAATTTCTATAAAATAGAGAAACCTGCTCCTAGGTAAAAATGAAAAGCTATTCTATGTTTTTCACATGATTTGTTTTGTCACATTAAGATTAGAATTAAGCTTAAAATTACTAAATAAGTGAATTTGATTTCCTTTCAATTAGATGTTACTCATATTATAATTATAAGCTCTATTTTTGGCAATCTATTCCATTTCAATTAAGTCAATTGCAAGATGATCGCATGCAAAAATTATTTTAACTTTTTTTTGCCCATTTAATGACAGATTAAGCATATGTAATCTCAGATTTTAGGTTAATTTTCCATACCTCTTCTAAAATCTAAAGATTCCTTCTTTAACCCTGTATTATCTCTTTTCCCTTGCTCTTAATTACTTCACCTTCTACAGAGAACAATTCATGCATTAACACTCAGCTGAGCTCTTCAATGAAATTTATTAAATCAACAAAGAAAAAGTTGAATGGAGGAGATAGTAATACTGAACCTGTTACCTTAAGGATACCCAAATAAAACTCTTTCTTCACCTTTACCATAATAGAATTTAGAGAGAGATGACTAGTTTTGGATTGAGAAGTATATGTCTGTATTTTCTCATATGTGGTCGACCAACACACCTTAAATACCTCCTCTTCTCTCTTTCTTTCTCTTTTTAAATTCTAGAGAGACTATGTGGAGATAAAAAATCTCACTTAGCTCCCTTAATTTCTCTTCCATTCTAAATTTTGCCCTACAAGACTCTCTTCTTTTAAAAACTATACTCAATTCTTACTTTTCTTACTTTAATTAAACCCTTAATCCTATATTTTTCTTCAATTATTCACATGCACAACTTATAATAAAATTACCAATTTACCCCTTTTAGGACCTAATTTAACCTTATTAATTAATTTAATTAAACATTATTTAGCTAAAATACCAATTAACTATGCATATTTCTACTAAGGCCTAAGTGGGGGCCTCACAATTCTCTCCCCCTTAAACAATTTTGCCCTCAAAATTTGTACCTATTTTAAATATTTTTTGATATTGCTCTTTCATGATTGCCTCAGGTTCCTAAGTTACTTCTTATATACTATGATGTTGCTAAAGCACTTTGACAAGGGGAATCTACTTGTTCCTTAACTGTCTGATTTCTCAAGCTAAAATCTCTTTAGGTTATTCATCATATGAGAAATTGGGCTAAAGTTGAATATCTTGTATTGGTAGCACATAGAACTCATCCGAATGGTATCTTGGAAGTATAAACACATAAAACACATCATGAAATTTGGCTAATTCCATAAGAAGAGCAGCCTGTATGCTATCGATCCAACTCTTTGAAGAATTTTATATGGGCTAATATATCTCGGACTAAGTTTACCTTTCTTTCTAAACCTCAATACTTTTCTTCAAGGAGACACTTTCAAAAGTACTTTGTCACCCACTTGATGCTCAATATCCTTTCTCTTCAAATTTGCATAAGACTTCTACCTATCAATAGTAGCTTTCATTCTTTATTTAATTTGCATTCTCTTCTGTCTCCTTAACAATGTCAGGACCAATCATTTTACAACAATTTAACTTTGTCTAACAAACTGGAGTTATACATTTTTAGCCATAAAAAGTCTCATATGGTGCCATACTAATACTTCTCTAATAATTGTTATTATATGCAAACTCTATTAAAGCAAGATATCTATCCCAACTTCCTAAAAAATCCATAACACATCCTCTCAACATATCTTCTAACACTTGGATAACCCTCTCTGATTGTCCATCTATTTGAGGTTGAAAAGGTATACTATAATGAAGTTATGTTACCAAAGCTTGTTGTAGACTTTGCTAGAATCTAGATGTGAACCTTAGTTCTCGATCCAAAATTATAAACACTGAAATTCCATGTAACCAAATAATTTCATTCACATACAGTTCTACCAATTTATCCATAGAGTAGTATATTCTAACCAGTATGAAATGAGCTATTTTAGTCAACTTATCAACCACTACCCACACTGCATCATTTTTTTTTTGTGAGGCAAACCTATAACAAAATTCGTAGTGATATCTTCTTATTTCCACCATAGAATTAGAATGGGATTCAGCAATCCTGAGGTGAGTTGGTGTTTCACTTTAACCTGTTGACAAGTCAAACACTTGGAAACATAATCCATTACAACTTTCTTTATACCAAGCCACTAATAAATTTTTTTTAGATCCTAATACATTTTATTATTGCATGGATGCATAGTAAACATAGTGTTTTATGCTTCATGCAATAATATTCTTTCAATTCTTTATCATTTGGAACATATAACCTATTCTAATAGTGCACACTCCTATCTTCCTTTACTCTATATTCAGATTGATTCCCTTCATGCAATGATTAAACAATCTGTTGTAACCTTCTATCATTTTTTTGAGCATTAATCACTACTTGCCTTATATTAGGTCTAGCCTTCAATCGAGCTATTAGTGCACCATCCGATGCAAATTTCCATCTGCATTGTTATAACATCATAGCTACAATCATCTTACGACTTAAGGCATTAGCTACAACATTAACTTTGCCTGGGTGGTAATCCATTAAACAGTTATAATCTTTAAATAGTTATAACCATCTTCACTGTCTTAGGTTGAGTTCTTTCTGAGTGAGCTAATACTTGAGACTTTTATGATCTGTATAAATTGTGCATCTTTCCCTTTATAAGTAATGCCACCAAATCTTCAAAGCAAACACTACTGCAGCCAAATCTAAATCATGTGCAGGGTAGTTTTGCTCATACGATTTCAATTTTCTGGATGTATAAGCTACCACCTTGCCATCTTGCACCAGTACACAACTCAAACCAATTCTGAAAGTATCACTATACATAGCATAGTTTTTACTCAAAACTGGTTGTGTTAGGACTGGGGCTTCTGTTAACATCTTCTTTAATTGATCAAAACTAGCTTGACATCGACCAATCTACTTAAACTTGATACCCTTTCTCAACACCTTAATGAGTGGAGAAACAATAATTGAAAATCCTTTTACAAAGCAACGATAATACCCTGCTAAACCTAGAAAATTTCTCACTTTAGAAACATTTTGAGGCAGTTTCCAATTCATAATAGCCTCAACTTTAATTAGATCGACTTTAAACCTTTCTAAGATAGAATATTGCCAAGGAAAGAAACTTCCCTAAGCCAAAAGTCATACTTGCTCAATTTGGAAAACAGTCGATTCTCCCTTAATGTCTACAATACAATGGTCAAATGTTTAACATGCTCATCTTCATTTTTGGAGTAGACCATTGTGTCATCTTTGAACACCACAACAAATTGGTCTAAGCAGGATTTAAATACCATATTCATTAAACCAACAAAAGCAGCTGGTACATTTATTAACTAAAATGGCATGACTAGGGATTCATAATGCCCAACCGAGTTCTAAATGCAGTTTTTCAAACATCCTCATCCTTTACTTGAAGTTGATAGTACCCCAATCACAAATCAATCTTTGAAAACACATCAGCACCTTTCAACTGATTAAACAAGTCTTTAATTCTAGGTAATGGATACTTGTGCTTCATTGTTATTTTATTCAGTTGTCTGTAGTCTATACACATTCTCATAGACCCATCCTTCTTTATGACAAATAGAACCGATGCACCCCAAGGTGATGCACTCGGCCTAATAAAAGCCTTTATTAAGCAACTCTTGTAACTATACCTTTAACTCTTTTAATTTTGCTGGGGCCACCTTTTACAGTGCTTTAGAAATGGGAGCTGTACCAGGTAAAGTTTCTATAGACAACTCCATATCTCTTTCAAGTGGAAGACTAGGTAAATCTTATGGAAATACATTAGGAAATTCATTCACCATTGGTACATCCTGAAGCTTTCCTTTTTCCTTATTTGAATCAAGTACCAAGGCCAAATATGCTTCACATCCCTTTCTAAGAAATCACCTGGCTTGCATAGCAAATATCACTTTGGCTAAGGGTTTAGTTCGAATGCCCTAAACCACTACTTCTTTACCATAAATATCTCTAAGTGTTACTGTCTTTGCCCTAAAATTAACTACTGCACTATGTTTTGACAACCAATCTATGCCTTAGATAACATCAAATTCTGGAAATGGCAACTCAAAGAGATCAGCCAAAAATTCCTTCCTTTAAATCGTAATAGGACACTCTTTATATACTTTATTAACATAAACACTATGCCCTAATGGGTTAGTTACACAAATATCATAATCCAATTGGTGTATAGTCGACATGCTTCTACCCATATCCCCAATGCAAACATAAAAATAGGTGGAACTAGGATCTATAAGTGCATAAATATTAGAATCAAAGAGAGAGAAAATACCAACTATAACTTCTAGAGCATCTTGATCCTCACGAGCTTTCATTGCATAAGCCCAACCAGGAACAATAGGAACTATGGGCTGATCAATATTCTCATATACATTTTTGGGCTAGGATCCATATTGACTTGATTCATTATGCCCTCTAGCTCAACCTCTACCAGTAGAGGGTGCATTATAAGTTCCCCTACTACTCTACTATTTAGGTCCTTGATCCTGCTTTAAAGGACAATTTGCCAATTAGTGGTTAGTGCTACTGCACCTAAAACATATACCTATCAGCTTTTTACAAGTGCCCCAATGCTATCTTGAACATTGAGGACATTCTAGTGGCTGACCCCTACTCTATTTCACTGTTGTTTCTCTACCAAATTTAGACACTATAATGTTCCTTGCTTTCTCCCTTTATTAGCAGGACTATAAACAGACTTAGTGGGATGATTTCCCTATGCTCCTCTAAATCTCTTCCTAGTGAAAGATTGACCTCTAGCCCCACTCTTCTCTATTCTCTTCTCTTTTAGCCAGCTCATTCTTCTCTACTCGAATAGCTACCTAAACAAGCAGATAAAAATCCAATAGTTACAAAGATATAAGTCTAATAAGCTTTTCTCTAATTTGATCATTCAAGCTATCTTCAAACTATTTCACTTGAAAGCTTCAGTCATCATCGAATTCAAAACATATTTACATAGATAGCTCTCTATTTTAAATTCAAAAACTACTTCAATTTCTCTTCCTTATATGCTTCAATAACATACTTCTTCCTACACTCTACTTCAAAAAAACCTCCATGTAAATGGATCTAGTAACTGAGGCTATTTTAGTACCAATTTCCATCAATCATATTCAGCTACTTGGAGTAAGGAAAACAGCACAAAACACTTTATGATTGGCTAGGCACTGAATTTTATCAAAGATTTTTCCTTATCTTTCCAACCTAAATTTAACTTCTTTAGATTACTCCAGATTAGCACCTAAAAATTCCTTTACACCATGTTTTCTATCTTAGTTATCGGAGCTTTAGGCATAATTATCCGTTGTAGAATTAATTCTATGCCTTGAGAAAATTTCAATAATGCTTCTTTAGGAATGGCAGCATGAATCTCATTCTGATTAGATGATGAAGATCCTAGATTGGAGGGATTCATTTGAATATGTAAATTACTTTTAGCTGATTATTCAAATACATCCCTAAAACCCTTCATCAATTAGCAATAAGAAAAATATGGACTTTTGCATTAGGCCAACACCACACTATACCATTTATGAATCCTATACTCTTATTGACCAAAATGACTAAACCATGCTCTGATACCAAATTTTAACACCTTTACTCTATAATCGAATTTTAATGTCATTTAGGTTACTTTAATCATGCATCACTCTACTATCTTATCTTTATATCGATTATCATAATTATCATGTTATTAATGCTTAACACAAGATTAAGCTCATATTCTTTTGGGTGTTACTATCACTATTCATATGGTTGCCTTATTTATATTTGTTATGCCATCATCACTTAAAATTTAACCAACAATTCAACAATTTACAAAATGTTGTTAGGGACATATGCACATCAAGAATGGACACAATAGTAAAAAGTCATCATAAAAAAATTGACAACAAATTTTGGTTAACAAAAATCAATAAAAAATTCTCAAAACAAGCTTTCCAACACCAATACAAAATCAACAAAGGTATCACAAAAAATTTCAGCTTTGGCACAAGACTACAAAAATTTCACAACACTTCTATTTCAAACCCCTCCTCCCACTTTCTCCTCACATTTTTCTCAATGCATAAACAAATATAAATGTGGGGCAAAGGGAAACAAAAATAAAAAGAGAAAAAAGTGAAAGAAACTGCCTTGGTAGAGGAGGAAAAAGTTGGCTGGTCAATGAAGTGATTAGTGGGGTGGTGTGAACCCCACGTGTTGGGAATATACGAGAAGATTGGAGTGTAATTGATTGAGATTCGCGGACGGTGTGGCCAATGAGGATTTGATGCAATCCATTTATGCTAGGACTATTGTGGGTGCTACTGTATGTGTGGCATGGGAGTAAACATTCTATCTAGCTTTTTAACATCCATCTTAAAAATATGGTCCTTAGACAAAGCACCTGCATTCACAAGAGAAATTATGTCGCTCTCTCCACAGCATAGTAATTGCAATCTATCTAAAAATTTCAAATCCATGGGGGCATATAGCAAGCAACATGTATATTTGTGCTGCCAACATCAACTAGATTTACATTGATGGCTAAACAACTTATTAAAGAGCCTACATATAATTTTTTTGGTCTAATGTATAGCTTCTCAAATTTTTTTGCAAGCCAATAACCCAAATTCACTTTCTTACCATTCAACATACACCAAATAAAAAATAACTAAACTTTGTAACCACAATGGTATCCTTATTACGAGCTGAGAATTTATGGCAAGAAAATGATGAATTATTCTCAAGGCAGTTCTCTTAATGTAAAATGCTTTAGATATACTAGGCACAAAATTGATGTTAGACATATTGGTTAATTCTTTATAAGCCTCTAACACATCAAATTCGTTCGAATAATCACACAACATGTCAACTTATTCACTTGTTTTAGAATATTCTTCAATGATTAAACCTAATGCAATGTTAAAGGAAGTGATGGAAAAGAATTTAAAATTGCCTAGCATGTGACAAGTAATGGTAAAGGGGGCCACCGGATCAAAGTTTTGTCTAGAGCAATAAAATGCAAAGGTAATATAAAATTCCTTAATTAAAGCATCATAGACTGGGAAATTAACCAAGAAAAAGTTATGCCAACCTATTATACCAACCTATGTTGTCATTTTGATCATTCATCTCGCCTAAAACACCTAAAGCACTTAAAGTTGAAGCATCAAAAGATTTAGTAGGCAAAATCTCTAAATGCTCGAGAAAGTAGTACCTAGTCTTTTGCATTTCATTAGAAAAGGCAAGATCACCTTCTAATTTGAGAGTTATTGGTGGAATTGGATATTTCCCTATCCTAGCCTTGCTTTTTTATTAGGTTATGTTGTTGTAGGTTGTGGTTCACTACTCTTTTCCTTATTTTAAGAATCTTTGTCGAGTAATCCAACTTTTATTTGAGTATATTTGTATGTAACTAGACCCTTACCTTTTTTTTTGGGAGGTTGAGTTGTTGGGTTGCTAGATCTGGTGCGTTATTGGGTTTGGTAAGTTGTAGGGGAAAGATCAATAGCATAAGCTTCACTTGCTGGTGGTGTGGTTGTCAGAGCAGCATGGCCTACTACTATCACTATGGCCTGCACTGCTGGTGTGCTGGGCTACTATGGTGTGGCATCCTGCATGCTCAAGATTGGCTAGTCTACTGTGATGACCTAGGCAAGTGCGGCGCCCTTCATATTGCTCACTTAGGTTGCTGCAGTGCCTTGCATATTGCTGGCTAGTGGGGCAAGGGACTTCCTACAAGGTATAAAGGATTAGTGATGGGTTTTTAGGTGAAAACTACTGCGGAATCCTCTATAAGTGCAAAGATAATAGGTTAGGGTTTGTTGTAAAAAAATGTAATTTATTAAAAATAAAAGGGAAAGGTAAAACATAAAAAAGAAACTAAAAAAAATGCAAACCCAATTAATATGGAAAGTCTTAAAAATTGAAATGCAATAACACTTTAAACTAAATGAAGGCCCACAAATTAAAAAAATATATAGCCCACTAAACTATAAAACCCATTAATTAACAAAAATGGGTTGCCACTATTAAAAGGCCTCATTTTATAGCATAACCTTCATTTTTAAACCCTTAGTTATTTTTATTATTTTGTCCAACACCTGTAGATGAAGAGAATACTTTGATCGACTTCAAGAAGAAGAAGATAGTGGGAAAAAAAGATAATAGAATTTAAATCTAAATAGTGATATTTCAGCCTTGGGTAAGGCTCAATGCAGGCAGTATAATCTCTTAACTTTATCTTTTCCTTATTCATTCATATTCTTATATGCACATGTATACTCTTGCGTAACTATGAATAATGTACTCATATACACGCTCCATGTGTAACTTTCTGTAAACCTGTGAACATGCTCACTGTTGGGTATTACTATTTTATACTTGTAATCCTATTCAATTATGTAATTATTCCGTATGTCAAAACTATACTTATATAATTCCATTTATACCCATACATAATCATGTAAAAATATATATCTTCTCTAGTACATAAACATATATGCAAAATTCATAAACAATTTATACAATTTGTTCATGCAACAATCACATGACAAGATACTCCCTCTCTAATGCATACACTTGTATACATAGTCTCATATAACATTAACATTATATGCTTAATCATGTCATTTCAATTAAGTAAAGACATTCATACATTTTACTTTAAACATATTCTTTGAATCATTACTCTAAAACATCTTTCAAGCTTCAAACCCAATCATGTAAGATCATAATATATATATGTGTGTGTGTGTGTGTGTGTTTATATGTACACATATATTCTACTAATCACATTACTTCTTTATACAAGTAAAATTAACATTTCAAACTATATGTATCATAGTAATTTCAAGAAATCAATAGGAATCATGTATAATCATCTATACTTTTATATAACTATGTACAAGGTAATCATATACATATTGATGTTCATACATATATATTCATGTATATATATGAGCATGGTGTCTTAGATATGTACACGTATAAATTTTCTATAAACATGTTATCTTGAACACAATTAAGTATTATTATTTTGTACTTGAAATCCCTATAAATCGTGTAACTATTTCACATATGTATTATGATAATCATATGCATACATACATGCTTTACTATCCCTTTTTGTGTGATATTTTTACCACTATAATTATATGGAAACGACATGTATATACATTATTATTATTTCATAAAAATACATCTGTACCATCCATTGTGTAACAATACTATACATCTTATATTTACAACACATCATCATTGATAGCTTAGATTGGTGTGTTGAAGATATATGATCAAATTATTATATTCAATAAAGAAAATTCAATTATACACATACCTTTTTCCCAAGGTTATCACTTTATCCTTATGTGTTCATATTTTGTTCATATCTATACACACATATAGATACATGTATATATTCATATATATATAGACATATAGATATACAATCTTAAATACACATGTAAATATGCAAATACATGTAAGCACATAGCACTATACTATATGTTATCTCATAATAACATAAGAGTATAAGCATACAATCATAATTATACTATTTCCAAAAAGTAATATTTATTATGATTGTACATGTACTAAATATATATCTAATAGTTCCTTTAAATTCATAATTATTTTTACGTTAAAGTATTTACATTTCTCTATATACTTGTAACATATTGTAAACCAATTCTTCAATGTTAAATTAGTCTACATATCTTTAGTTTCTCTTTTAAAGCCTATTAGAATCATAAATATATCTAATTATATGCCTTTTTAAACAACATGGTAATTAAGTTCTTAAATAATTTACCAAAGTTATTTAAGTACTCTTCCAATTAATTATATGAGATGGCATTTCAAAATTCCATGGACAGATTCTAGTGACTAGTTTGCACACTAAATTAGATATAGCAAATGACAATTTTAGCAAAAATGATCTTCTATAAACTTATTCCTATATATTTCTAGTTTTTGAAACATTAAAAATAATCTCATTATCATATCTACAAGTCTTGATATTTTGAAATTCAAGAAAACTGTTCCAGTAACAGTGTATGCCTCCCAATAGTGCCTCTCTTTAACATCTTTGGCTAGATGTTCTTGGGCTTAATTCTATTCTTAAGGAACCACCAACTGTAATTCCATATTGCCTCGAGCTAAAAATCCTTCATAGAATGGTTTTAATTGATGCCCATTAACATTAAAAATTTTACCATTCTCTAGACTTTTAATCTCTATTGCAGCATGAACAAAAATATTAGTAATCACAAAAGGTCAAACCCACCTAGACCTTAATTTTCCTAGGAATAATTTCAAATGTGAATGAAAAAGTAAAGCTTTTTGTCCAATTTGAAATTCTTTCTTATAAATCATTTTGTCATGGAATTTCTTTGTTTTGTCTTTATAAATTTTTAAACTCTCATATGCCTTATTCTTTATTTCTTCTAACTCATGCACCTCTAATTTATGATTGTCACCTACTGCATCTAATGCTCTATTGCACCATTTAATGGCCCAAAATGCTCTGTGCTCTAACTCTACTAGTAAGTGGTAGGGCCTTGCATACACCAGTCAATATGAAGACATACCAATAGGTGTTTTATAAGTTTTCCTATAGGCCTAAAGAGCATCCTCCAACTTAGAAATCCAGTCCTTTCCGGTTAGATTCACTATCTCTTCCAAAATAGACTAGATCTCTCTATTGGAAATCTCAGCCTGGATATTGGTTTAGGGGTGATAAGCAATAGATGATCAATGGGTAACACCATACTTCTTTAGTAGAGCCTCTATAACTTTATCATAAAAATGCATCCCTCTATCACTGATAAGCACCATTAGATTACCAAACCTACAAAATATATTGTTTTTAACAAAGTTCACAATAGTTTTAGTATCATTGTCCTTATGGCTTTTGCCTCAACCCATTTAGAAATGTAATCAACAACAAGTAAAATGTAAGAATTGCCAAAAGAGGACGAGAATGGACCTATAAAATCAATAGCCCATACATTAAATATTTCACAAGCCAATATAGACGTGAGTGGAATTTGATCTATGTGTCCCAAGTTACTTATTCTCTGAAAACTATGACAAGATTTGTAGAACAAATAAGTATCACAAAATAAATAGGCCAAAACAAACCACACTCCAGTACTTTATGAGTTATTCCCTCTAGACCAAATGGCCTCTATATGCCTTTGAGTGATAGAATTGCAAGATGGATTGCACTTTATCTTCTGAAATGCAACGTCTAAAAATTTGGTCAAAAGAATACTTTCATAAATATGGTTCATCCCATGCAAAGCATTTGGCATCTCTCCTCAATTTATCCTTCTCAATCCTGGATTATTCATCTAGGATAGCAACTGTAACCAAAAAATTAACTATGTCAGCATACCAAGGGCTAATTGTATTGATAACAAATAAATGCTCATCAAGAAACTTATTATTTAAAAGCAATGCTTCCTTATTTAAAAGCAAAAAATTGAGGTAATCCGCCACCAAATTCTCTAATCCCTTTTTATCCTTAATCTTAATATCAAATTCCTGCAGTAGAAGAATCCATCAAATCAAGCATGGTTTTGCTTTTTTTTTTCTTTAATAAGTATCTCAATGGTGCATTATTAGAAAAAATAATTACTTTAGTGCCCAACAAATACTGATGAAATTTTTCTAAAGAAAAAAACAACTACTAAAAATTCTTTTCCTATTGTAGAATTATTGCTTTGGGCACTATCTAGCATTCTTGAAGTATAATAAATCATATGTGGATTTTTCCCAATTTATTTTCCTAGGATAGCTCCCATAGCATGGTTAATAGCATCACACATAATTTCAAATGGGAAATTCCTATTGGGCAGCTAGATTGTAGGTGTAAATATTAGCTTATCCTTCAATTCATCAAATGTATCCTTGAAAGATTGATCAAAATCAAATGCCACATCTTTTTGTAACAACTTACAATTTTGGAAAAATATTTAATAAAGCGCTTGTAAAAGCCTACATGTTCAAGAAAAGAACAAACTTCCCAAACATTGGCAAGGTAAGGTAAAGATTAAATAACATCTATTTTAGCTTTATCTACCTTAATTCCTTTCGAAGACACAATATGTCCCAAAATCAACCCTCGATTTACCATAAAGTGACATTTTTCATAATTTAGAACCAAGTTAGACTCTAGACATATCTTCAACACTTTGACTAAACTCGACAGACATCCATGGAAAGATTTGCCATAAATTGTAAAATCATACATAAATACCTCTATGATTTTCTCCATATAATCTAAAAAGATGTTAACCATAAACCTTTAGAAGGTTGCTGAAGCATTGCAAAGTCCAAATAACATCCTTTTATATGCGAAAGTGCCAAAAGGGCAAGTAAAGGTAGTCTTCTCTTGATCTTTTAGTGCAATCTTTATTTAATAAAAACATGTATAGCTATAAAGACAACAATAGTAAGATTTTCTAGCAAGTTTTTCCAACATTTGATCAATAAAGTGAAAAATGATCTTTTCTACTTGAAGCATTCAACTTCCTATAATCTATACAAACCCTTCATCCATTTTTAACTTGGATGATACCAATTCACCGTGTTCATTTTCTACCATGGTGATACCCATCTTCTTTAGGACAACTTGGATTGGGCTCACCCATTTGCTAACTGAGATAGGGTAAATCACCCTTGCATCCAATAGCTTTTGAATTTTCTTTTTCACAACTTCCATCATTGGTGGGTTTAAATGCCTTTAAACTTGCCTACTTGGCTTGTTGTTTCCTCTAAGTGGATTCTACGTATGCATATAGATGGACTTAATCCTTTAATATTAGTAATGGTCCACCTAATTACCCTTTTATACTCTTTTAAAGCTTGAATTAATATCCTTTCATCCTTTGAATTCAACTTATTAGAGATAATTACTGGAAGTATTTTCTCTTCACCAAAATAGGCATATTTCAAGTGGTAGGGTAACACTTTTAGATCCAATTTAGGTGCCTACAAAAAAGATTGCAAAAGCTTTTTATTAAAGCTAGGTATCTCCAAAGGGTTAGGTTCACCTACCAGTAGCTTTAAGGCTACCAATTCAAACACCACTTACAGCAATTCCTCTTCTAAGTTTATATTTTTATTAAGTGCATAAATTCTATCCCTATGTACATTTTAATCCAATACAACCTGTAGCTTATCATCCCTACTCATTTCAAAAACTTTTTTGGTTAATGGCTTAATGATATCTATTCCACACACAGAAGACACTTCAAATGGATATTTCATGGCATCATAAACATTAAATTGCACTACTTCACCATCAAATTCCATGGTAAGTGTTTTTTTATGCACATCAATTTTTGTCCTAGCTGTTTCAAGGAAAGATCTCCTTAACAAAATATCAGATGATTCCAAAGATTTGTCATCATCTTCCATGTCAATTACATACAAATCAACTGGAAAAATTAGGCTATTAACCTAAACTAAAATATCCTCCAATAATCCCTTTGGATAAATAATTGATCAGTTAGCAAGTTGAATTACTACTCCTATTCTTCAAAGGGTCCAACATTTAACGCAGAATAAATGGAGGCATAATATTATAGATGCACCTAAATTACATAGAGCTCTCTTAATGCTTAATTGCCATTTTTATAGGATATAGTAAACATACCTTGATCTAAATATTTTTAGGCATTTTTCTTTAAAGTACCGCTGAAACATTCTCACCCACAGTTATCTTTTCATACCCAACTAGTTTTTTCTTGTTAGCGCACAGCTCTTTGAGAATTTAAGATATCTAGGTATTATTTAATAGCATCAAACAGTGGAATATTTACGTCACCCTTGCAAAAAGTCTCAAAAATATCTCTCTCCTATTTTTCTTATTTGATTTTGATAATCTTTTAGGAAATAAGGGCTATATAACTAAAATAAGGGGCTTTAATTTCTACCTCTTTTCTTGTTTCTTTTGTTATTTTCTGGTTATCCTTCTGTTCCAGCTCTTTTCTACTTATTAAAATTAATTGCACTTGTATTTTGTCTTGGATTTTCTATGGTTTGTGAGCACAATCTTCCTTAAGACTCTATTCTGCTTAAGGACGTTACTATTTGACTCATTTGTTTCTCTAAATTTTAGACTATGGTCATTTTCTCTATTTTTTGTTGAAGTTATTGCATGTTAGTTGCCAAAGATTGAACAAAATTCTCAAGAGACATACTTGATTTAGGATCTTTATGTAGGGAGCTATTGTGGTGGCCTTGGGCAGAATTTTGTTGTGGATTTTGTTGTCTTACATCATAGCTAAAGTTTGGATGTTCACGCCACCCCAGATTGTAGGTGTTTGAATATGAATCATACTTCCTAGGGGTCGTCAAGTAAATTCACCTAGTCCATTCACTTGTTCTTGTGAATATCTTGTAGAGTGAGGTACATAATCAGTTGAATGTCAACATAAGCACAAATCCCACGCACTTGCATTTGAAAGGTTTACCTACAACCATATTTTGAATAAGAAGAGTTAGATTATTAAGTTTTTCTTCAATAGAAGAAGATTGTACCTCATTTACTTTTCTTGAAGGGTCTTGCTATCTCCCAAATTGTTGGAAGGTTGTTTCCATATTTTGAATTAATTCCTAGGCTTGTGTTGGGGTTTTATTGTTAAGGCTTTCTCCACTTGATGCATCAATCATTTTCCTTTCCATGCTTAACATTCCCTCATAAAAATACCAAATGAGGGACTAATCTATAATATGATGTTGGGGACATCTTGCTCACAATGTTTTAAACCTTTCCCAATAATTGTGAAGTAATTCTACATCTCTTTGTCTAATTCCACTTATTTCTCTTCAAATTACACCTACTTTGGAGGTTGGAAAAATTTTATCCAAGAACATTTTTAAAATATCAGTCCATGTGGTGATTGTTCTGAATGGTAAATTTAACAACCAATCCTTTGCTGAATCAACCAATGAAAATGGAAATGCTTTTAGCTTCACTTGCTCTTTTGTAACTTCATGTGGCTTTATTTCAGAGTAAACTACATGGAATTCCTTCAAATGTTTGTGAGGACCTTCATTTTTTATGCCATGAAAGTGGCCAATAAGTGAATCAACCTTAATTTTAGCTTAAAATTAGTGTCCAAGGCTGGATATGTGATGTATAGGGGCTGCTGGTCCAATAATGGTATGTGTAACTCTAACATAATCCTTTTCGCCATCTCTTTTTCTTATATTTCAACTGGGAGTTCAATAAAATTAGTTAAAACTTGATCTTCTTGCTATTTAGAAGAAATTTTAGCATGTTTTTTTGTAACCTTGTTTCTTTCCACAATCTCTGAGCTATTTTCTCAATTTTAGTGTCAAACAAAATTTCTCTCAAAATTTCAAACCTGGTCATTAATAAATTAAATCAAGTTAAACTAATCTCTAGCAACAGTGCCAAAATTTGATATGTGTTCAAGCTACCAAAAATAAAATCCTATGTTTTCCTAAACAAATAAATCTTATATAGGGTAAGAAAGGGTTGAATCCATAGAGACTAGCACTAATTTAATTCTAAACAACTAGAATTTTGACAAATAAAAATAAAGGGAAAGTTTTATAAACTAAGAATATAAAAATAATGATTTAAATTAACTAACTAAAATTGCAAGAAATTAATTAAAATAAAATTCAATGGATGGAAAATTCCAGTTAAAGATATTCATATAATATGATTCAATTAACTGAGCATAGATGATGAGATAATTCTAAAATTATATAATGGATCAGTTATAGTCATTGGGTTTGCACTCCCAGCTAATCTTTCTATATTAATGGATTAACCAAGTGATGCTATAATTAACCCCTAACCAATAAACAACCCTTTAACAAAAGGAGTAATTTAACTCATTGATAGCATTACAGTTTAGAAAGACCTATCCTAAGCCAACCAACCTATGAGGGAGATTAATTTAGACCAAATCACGCATTTGCTTAATATAACAACCCTTTTGAGTGATGCTATACTAATTGCTACTTGTTATTGATTTCACCAAACAACTATGGATTTGGTAATCTCCATTATCTATATATTATTTAATTAAATGCACAACAAGCTCTTTTTGCACACATGACAAATTATAATTGAGATATGGTTTCCCTAAATCATAGTAAATAACACAAATATTGCACAAAAATTAAAATAAAAATTTAAGCAAAATGATCTCATAGTATAAAAAATTCTAGCTTTGAATTAATCTTTAATTGAAATAAAGTACTTAGCCACATATGGCCATAGAGGAATTCACAACATAAAAATAAATACTATGCAAAAATCCATGTTATAGATCTAAAGCCAAATGCAAGGCGTAAATGAGAAGGACCTTAATGCCCTTTCTCACCTCATAAAATTCCTCTAAAATAGGAAAAGTCATTGCAGCCTAACCAAACTTGGAAATTAAATTAAAAAATAACCAATGTACTAAAAATTTCTAAAAATGCTGCCTTTTATCTCCTAAAATAAAGCCTAATAATCCTTAAAATAAGTTGGAACTGAGGTGGCAGCTAGGGCAACTCATGCCCAAATTATTCTTTGTGAAATATTTTGCCTTGTTGACATTTCTTTAGCTTTGGGCAAGGCTAAGCTTCGCCCTTGTATTCCTACCTTAGGTAAGGCTAATAGTCAACTTTGTCTTTCATCAACTCTTTGCACCAAAATTGCTTCATAAATCTAATTCCATTCTAGATTAGCTTTAAATCAACCATAAAAACATATTTTCTCATAAATTTGATACTAAAATTAGCAAATTCAAGAAACAAGTGAAAATTTCCTAAAATTGACAGAAAATAATGTAAGATATTAAGCAAAAATCAGTTAAAAACATGTAATTTATGTAACTTAACTACAATTTATTTATTTTTTCTTTTACAATTACTTAATGACTTGTGTAGGAAATTTTGAGTCTTTCATTGCAAACAAGTCACCTAAAAAGTTCACAAAAAAATATAGTCAATGTTTTCTAACAAGGGAGACTTTGATGGTCAAGTTAGTAAATTTGATAGTAGTAAGGAAACTAAAAAAACTTGCTTTCATACCTTACTCTTTCTCTATTTATAAGGATGAGTTCCAGATTTTATACCTATTGAGGATATTCGAAGTAGAGTTCTCCTTAGAAAGAATCTCTATCTTCCTTAAATAGGATAAGCATATCTTTTCTTATTTTAAGGTAAAGATAGGGGAAAAGTTATCTTCTCCTGATATCTTAGGATTTTTTAAATTCTAATTTCTTTTATTAGGATCTGATTTTTGCATTGTAAGGTGTACTAGCTTGTATATTATCGAAACTGCTCAACATAACCAAACATTATATGAGGGTGATTTTATGTTTTGAGCTGATAGGATGCACCAACCTTACTGCTTATCGTGTTCGAACTATTAATTAAGGCCTAATTATCATAAGTCCTCCCTAAGAATAAGACATTTATGTCTACTCAAATTATTGGACAACATTTTAGAATTTGAAAGACATTACTGTGGGCATGCATGATACATTTAAAGCTTGAAATGATGAATCCTTGCTTTTTATAGAGTAATGGCTAGGTATTACGCCTGACAAGACAAGGCACTTTGGTGTCTATTCTAAGATATTATGATAGAGTAACCTATCCTTAAAAAAGATCCTAGTCCTCCTAGTGTACGTTTGATCACCAGTCACCTTTCTATATAAACCTTTTTCACCCTACTACTTTTATTTTGCTTCATCTTTCATTTTTATTCTCCTCTATCATTTTCTTGCTTCTCTTGCTTTTGTTTTCATAATTCTTCTGGCAAAATCTCACCAATTTAGCATTAGTGGTACTTCCACCTTCATGCCTCTTTTCTTGTTTAAAAATCTTTATTTAGTAGGTTTGTTTTACATTCAATTCATTCTTTGCTCTTTACTTTTACCATGGGTGCACTAGAGAGTTTGATTGAAAGAGTAAGGAAGGTCAAGGGTTATTAGATGACAACACATCAAGCATTTTTTATAGGAGTTCATCTTTTTCCAAGAGCAATCAACCCTTTAATCCAAACCCACCAGTTGAGATAAGAAAGAAGCAACCTAGAAGGTTACCTTATATAATGACCCAATATAGGCCCTAGTAGAATTCAAGGGCATTACCATATTATTAATGTCTAAACAAGCTTAATTAGATGAATTATTATAAGTTAAGGCCTTATGGATTAATGGTCTTATGTGGTAGAGGGTTAAGGAGTCAATTAAAATTATGGTATACAAGTGTGCAATTGAAAAGAAATTATAGTTAAGTGGTCAATTATGATATAATTATGTATTAGTGGGTTAATTCAATAAAAGAAAGGAAGTTAGGGTGCAATTAAAGGAAAAAAAGAGTAAGTATGGGGTCAAATTTGAAAGAAAGAAACAAGTAGGGACAGATTTCTAACATGCAATTAAATGAGGGTACAAAAGGATATTTTTCCCTTTTACTTAAGTGTTAGAGCCCTTACATCTAGGAGAGAGAAATATATATCTAGTTTTTGAGGTGAGTAAGATGACATAGGCAAAGAAAAAAGTGGAAGAAATCATTTCAATGAAATCTTTAACTCTTCACTCTTCTCTCCTTTCTCTCTCTTGAATAGTTATCAACCTCTCTCTTATGAAGAATTTAGCCTCTTAACTATTTAGAACACTCTTGAGCTACTAAAAATTAAATGTGAGGGTTTGTGATGAGGAATCTTTAAGAAATTCCATAGCAAGGAGAGAGAAAGAAGAAGAAGTCAAGAGAAAGAAGTCTTGATGGAAGATTTGGTATTGCATGAAAGGTTAGGAATTTTTACTCATCTTGTATGTCGATTTAATTTGTGGAAATATGGATAAAATTTTTAATGGAATGTATTTTGAATTGATAATATAGTTTTAAGGTTGAAATCTAAAGGATCATATCTTGCATGTATTTATTTGTTGAAGATTAAAGAAGTAGAAATCTATGTTCGTTTATTAGGAACAAGTTTTTGTATTTTAAGCATATCTTGAGTTTTATAGCTCCAATTTGGGTAATTCAAGCTGGTAATTAAACTTAAGACACGAACCTATAATTTTACATAAGAAATTAGAGTTTTATTATGTGTCTAAGTGTCATTAATTTTAACTTCAAGTTTAATGTGAGCTGTTGCCAAGTTATAGTGAGTAGGTTGCTGTATTTTTAACATAACTCTTAGTAGAGAACTTTAAATTCTATGAAAAAAAAAAATTATAGATAAACTATACTTCTATATCTATATTTTTTATAAGAATTCAAAGTTTAAATCTACCTCTAAACATGTCAAATTTATCTTTAAATCCAAAACTGCCTATAACCCTATCATTGGGAATAGTCCTTAGTATTTTGTTAATATCTTGAAATTTATAGATGATAATGAGATGATTTTTAATGATTTAGAAACTAGAAACATAGGGGAATAAGATTTTAGGAGATCATTTTGCCTAAAAATGGCATTTGATAGGTCAAAAATAGCAAACAAAATTAGTTAGTAAATTTGCATTTAGACAGAATGTATGTCATAGTCAGTACCAATTTGGTAATGACCATGAGGTCAGTCCAGAACCTAAAGTGCACCTATATCACACTTAGTACTCATTTGGTAGCAATTGTGACCCTCCCCTATTGATTCTAAACTTGAATATTTGGATTCAAATTGATACCAAAGCTTGTCTAGACCTTCCTAAACACTTTTAGTGCATTCTAAAGATAAAGATAAAGGTATTATGTAACATCAAATATAAGGACCCCAAATAGGCCCTAGTAGAATTCAAGGGCATTATCATGTTATTAATGTTAAATTAAACTTAATTAGAGGAATTATTATAAGTTAAAACCTTTTGAATTAATGATCTTATGTGGCAAAAGGTTAGAGAATCAATTAAAAGTTTGGTATACAAGTGTACAATTGAAAAAGAACTTTTAGCTAAGTGGTCTATTATAATATAATTAAGTATCAGTGGCTCAAATCAATAAAATAAAGGAAGATGGGATGTAATTAAAGAAAAGAAATCAAGCATAGGGTCAAATTTGAAAGAAATAAACAAATGAGGACACATTTAAAACATGCAAATAGATGGGGAGCATAAAGGTACTTTGCCTTTCTATTTAAGTGCTAGAAACCTTGCATGTTGGAGAGAGAAAACATTTTCTTGGTTCTTGAGAGAGGGAGGACGAATTTTGCAAGGAAAAGAAGAAATAAATTCATATTTTTCCCATCTCTCATCTCTCACTTATCTCTCATCTCTCTCTATAAGTTCCTTTATCTCTGGCCCTTTTAATTCTTTAAGATAAACTCTCTTGCATGTGGATGATTTAGGAATTTTTTGTGGAATCATCAAGGTATGAATTCAAGACTTTAATTTATCTCTTCTTCTTCTCCTTCTATCTTGTTGGATGGCTTTTCTAAGGAGAATTAATGTTGTAATTTTGATACATAATGGTATGAAAACATGATTTATATAGGAGGAAGCTAAAAAGAAGAAGAAAGGCAAAGAGGTAGCTAAAGATTGTAGCTAGGTAGTGATTTGGCCAAGGTATGGGAATGTGTGTCTTGTAGTTGTTTTTAATGTATTTTAAGATAGAAATTTCTGTAAACATGTGGATTATGGCATGAGTTAATAAAATAAAAAAGAATGAAGTCAAATATTCAAGATAAGACTTGTAAAAAGAAGCAATGCATGTAAAGAATTGCCGAAACCAGTTTCTATAATTTTAGAATATCTTGAGCTATAGACCTTTAATTGACATGAATCTAGTTATTACTTCTTCCTAAGATTTATACCTAAAATTTTGTTGAAGGAACCCATCTTTGATTATGCTTCTAAGTGCCCCTAAATCTAACTTGAAGTTTGTTTTGAGCTGCTGCCCAGTTGTTATGATGATATTGCTGTATTTTTGTTATAACTTTTTATAGAGAAGTCAAAATCCTTTAAGACAAAATTTTAGTTAAAATAGATTTATATAAGCACAACTTTTATGAAGGAATGTTGTCAAAATTCTGTACCCATTTTATACTATGAATTTTCTAAGTGATGATAAAAACCAAATGGGGTATAGTGAGCTGCTATATAGAGAATAGAAACAGATTTTAGTAATTTGACTATATCTCTTGTTATAGAGGTTAGAATTATATAAATCCAATTTTTAGTTAAACTAGACTTATATTTCTATGATTTATATGAAGAAATCTTGATTTTTTTTCTATTTCTAAATATGTCAAGAAATGACTTGAATCTAGAACTATTGGCAGTATTGTTTCCAAGAATAGTCCTTAATATTTGTATACTATCTTAAAATGTATAAATGATAATTAGGTAATTCTAGTTGGGTTATAAAATAGACTCTTATATCTACATTTTTTATGAAAAAAACAAAGTCTAATTCTGCATCTAAATCTTTCTAAATTTCAGTTAAAAATGGGAATCATATGCTACCTGTCACAATGAACAATTATCAGTAATTTCTAATTATCTTGAGTTATAGAAATGATATTGCAATGATTTTTAATGTTCCTGAAACTAGAAACATATAGGATCAATTTTTTAGGGGATCATTTTGGCCATAAATTGCTTTTGATAGGTTAAAAATAGCTTTAAATATAAGCTTAAAAATTTGTCTCCATAAAGGATTGTTACAATAATTTATCACCATGTTTGGTATGCATTTTTGGAATATTATTATACATTTAAATAAGTTTAAGCATCTCTAGAACATCCTTTTGACTATATGCAAAAATGATTTTAAGTATTTTAAGCACATCTATAATGGAAACCTAACACATTAAGAGAGATAAGTCATGAATATATAAAATCATATCATATTGTGAGCATGTAAGCATGACTACTTATTGAAGCATATTTATGATAAAGGTATGTTATTATTCACCTCATTGGCATAACATAAGCATGCTTATATGTCATAGTTTTATGACATGTTTATAAGTTAAAAATGTCAATGTATATTTGTATGACTACCGAGATATAAATGCATGATGTACAAGTTGATCATGTTGTTATATAGAGATGCGTATACATGTTTATGTATTAGGGACTATGTGTATTTTTGATATCACATAAATATATGATGAAGCATGATTACATGAAAGTATGTTAATTATAAATAATCTAGTAAATTACATGATCGCTTTGTTAAATGAGACTGTGTATACAAGTATATGCACTAGAGATGGTATAGTTTTCCATTGATTACTTACTTGAGTGTAATTGTAATTAAATATGTGCATATGTAAAGCTTTCATAAGATTATAGTGTGTTGAAAATATCACCTAAGAAGGGACAGTAAAGCATGTAAGTACATATATAATCACAAAAACATGTAGTTAAGCATATATGATTATAAAGTATACTTCAAGGGTAATTATGTATGAGCAGGTTCATACACATCGTAGATTAAAGAAACTCAATAGAGCATAATGTTATGTATCAACATAATACATATGTGAAATAGTTACATGATTTATAAGGATTACAAGTATAAAATAGTAATACTTAATTGTGTTTAATATAACATGTTTATAGAAAATTTATAGATGTATAAGTATATGACCTCATGCTCATAGATATACATGTATATATATATGTATGAAAGTCTAAATGCATATGATGAGAAAAGAGCAAAGTACAAAAAAAACCAACAGTGCATCTGACCACATGTTACAAAAAGTTTATACATGTACATGTATATGATTTCCTTGTTCATAGTTACATAAGAGTATACGTGTGCATATATGAATATGATTGAATAGAGTAAATATAAAGTAAAAAAGATTATATTGCCTACGTCTGTGTCTAGGTTGTGGATAGATAAGCATGCTTATAAGGGTAACTTGCAGCTATTAAAGTATAGATATGACCTCGTTTGGATCCGTTTGAAAGCTAAAGTACAGTTAAACCCATTTGGGTCATAAAGTACGGTGCAACTCGATGCAGTTTGGATCATATTATATAGATATGGTCCCATTTGGATCATAAACAACCCTATTTGGGTTGTAGCCGACCTCGTTTGGGTATGCATGATCGGTCTACCATATAGTTTTGTTCCTGTAAGGGGTCCACTATTTATTACCTTCGAGTATCTTATTCATACCTTTTGGTGCCACCATTCTAATTAGACAGTTTTGTACCTTTGAGTGCCACCATTATAATTAGATAGTTTCATACCTTAGGGTGGCACCGTTATTGTAACCTATGGGTGGCACTGTTATTGTACCTTCGAATACCACCGTTTAACCCATTATCCACTTATTTAAAAAAGTGCAGGCCTAATTCATAGTAAAAGAAAATCATCATAGTAAATTAAAAGATTAAAGAAGTATGATAGTTCTTATATTGAACTTTATATTATTCTTATATAAAATATCTATGTTGCATATGGAAATTATGATACTAAAATAGGTTGAATTTTTTATATACACATTTACTACATATAGTATCACATCTATATATTAGAATAACAAGCTAGATGCATAAAAAACTTGTGTATCAATAATTATGTTGGTAAAAGTATATTCTCTATAGTTTTACATTATTTGCTTGAGTTTAATAAATGATGCTTATGCCTCATATATATGGAAGTGAAGAAATCTTGGATGTCATTTCATGGTGTTTCCTATACTTAGGAACACAAGATATAGGTATTGTTATGTGTATAGTAAAGCTGTTCAACAATGATATTGGCTATTATGTGTTCCTTATAACCACATGCTTCTTGCTTAACATTGAGCAATAATATGAGAATTATGTGTGGCTCCTCACTGGTTATTATTTAATGTGTTATGATCCCATAAGCTTGGGTAAGTATTGCATACATGAAATAGGAGTAAATTAGAATGTCAATGTAATAGTAAAATGGAATGGCATCTAATTATTAAAGAGAATGGTATGATAATGATAATACATGAATTGAGTACATAAGACATATTTATATATGATTATGTGTCTTAGAGATTATTAATATTTTGACTATATACAGGGATTCAATTTTATTATCTTTAAATTCCTATAATTTTTAAATGACTTCTATAAACATAGATTGATATTATCATGCCTTCAAGAAATTTATGTAAAACATAGTGATTAATTGAGTTTGATATAAAGGAAATCAAGAATTATTATTGAGGTACGTGACTATTTGTTAAGTAAATGATAACTAAGAGGAACTTTTACAAGTGTTTGGCTTTGAATACAAGAAAAATTTGAGGATGTAAATAATTTCAAAAGTTTATGATCTGGATAATGTTATATCCAATTATTAGATTTCTATGCTCAAAGATATGCTTTGTGTGTGTATGTGTATGCATATGTGTGTGTGTATTTTGACGACCTTCAAAGAGGTCGTTTATATGTTTATGATCCCCACTAAGCTTTATAGCTTAACATGAGTGTTTTATCTATGTAGGTTGCAAGAAATGATTTTCTTCTCAAGGCTAATATCTATAGCAGGATAGCCAACACAAGTCAGAGAGATAGAGACTAAAAGTATAGACTTTGATTTGGATTCTTTTAGTTAAAAGTTTTTTATGGCATTAGAAATTGTGTATGTATAGATCCCTAATAGTTGCATTTTGTAATGTGTAAAGAGACTCTAAAACTATATAGTAAAGTTTTTAATTGTATAGTACTTATGTTTGATTAAGTTTTATATTAAGATCTTTGTATAAAATTGTTATCTCGTAATAGTGTAGAAAAACATGTTTAATGGTCAAAGATAAAGTGATATAGCTAGGTTATAAGATAAGGGTGTTATTTCAAACATGTGATTAACATAATGATGTATAGGAATAAGTTGTGAAGAGGAACATTTGGTATAGAAGACATAAAAATACTAGATATTTAATGTGTTATGATTCAATAACGTATTCTTATGCTCTTATGCAGTATAATAAGTTATATTGTTACCATATAGAAGAACCTTCAATGAAATATACAAAAGTTCATAATATATGGCTATCATATGATTGCATTCAAATACACTAAGGTACATTTATAGTTATTTGTATAACTATACATGATTGTATATGTATTCATATATGTATGTACACATATAGGTAATCATTCTATGTGTGTATTAAAGTGTAATTGTAATTAATAACGTTCATATGTAATGTTTTCATAAGATTATAGTGTGATGAAAATATCACACAAAAGGGATAGTAAAACATATATGTATATATATGACTATAAAAGCATGTAGTTAAGTGGATATGATTATAAAGTATACTTCAAAGCTAAATATGTTATGAATATGTTCATACATATCGTTGATTAAAGAAACTCAATAGAGCATGATGTTATTTATAATTATAATACATATGTGAAATAGTTACATGATTTGAAGGGATTACAAGAAAAAAATAGTAATACTTAATTGTGCTCAAGATAACATGTCTATAGAAAGTTCATACATGTACATGTATATGATATCCTACTCATAGTTATACATGAATATATATAGATACTTATATGTACATGATGAAAAAGAGCAAAGTGTAGAATAGCAATACTCAATAGTGCATATGATCACATGTTTATAGAAAGTTACATGTGAGCTTATATATGATTATTTTGTATATAGTTATACAAGAATATACATGTGCATATATGTATATGATTGAATAAAGTGCATATATGTATATGATTGAATAGAGTAAAGTAAAGTAGATGAAAGATAAAGTAAAGAGATTTAAATGCCTGCATTGTGTCTAGGATGTGCATAGCTAGGCATGCCTATAAGGGTACCTTACAGCTACGATAGTATAGTATTAGCCCCATTTGGGTTGTAACCAACCCCATTTGGGTTGTAGCCGACCTCGTTTTTGTCCAATTGAAAGCTAAAGTATAGTTGACCCTGTTTGCATCAAAAATGGTTCCATTTAGATCATAAATAGCCCCATTTGGGTTGTAGCCAACCCCGTTTAGGTTTGCTTGATTGGTCAAACAGTAAAGTTTTGTACCTTTGGGTGCCACTATATAACCCATTATCCACTTCTTCAGAAAAGTGCAGGCCTAATTCAAGAAAGATGTGATGCCCCAAAACATACCCTAATAGGATTAATTTATAGTGAAGAGAGAGATTGAAAAGGGCTTTGTGAGGCCTCTATTTAGGCTTTGGGAGAATATGCATGTGCAATAAGATCTCTATGTGTGTGTATAGTTAGTAAATTACAAGTTGGGACATTAAGGTAATTACCTTAAAAGATGAGGGTTAAAATGGTCATTTTAATTTAAGTTATGCATGTGATTAATTATGAGAAAAATGTTAATCAAGGGACCCAATTGAAAAGGAAAAAAAAGAAGGTTTAAGGGTAAAAACATAACATTAAAGAGTTAAGGGCAAGTTTGAAAAAATTCAAGTGGGAGCCAATAGGAGCAAGCCACCTATTCTTCCTATAATCTTCTTAAGAAAGTGGATATTTTCTCTCAACCAACCCTTCAAGAACCCTTAAAAAGCCAAACTTGATTTTTTCTTGAGCAGAGATAATTTAGAGGTTACTATTTTTGGAAGGGCAATCTAGCAAAGGCAAAGAAAAGGTAGGAGGAATAGCTACAAAAAGGTATAAGAGCTTCTTGCCATTCTTTATGGGTATTTACTTTATTCTAAGGTTTATAAGTGTTAAATTAGGAGTTTTGATGGAAGCATATATGAAGTTGAAGGTTGATTTGGAATAAGCACTGAAAATAGCCTTTTTGGCAAAAAGTTGTCATTGGGTTCACTGGACTTTTCCGAACTATTTTTCCTATATTTGGAGTTTGAGAGCTCCAAATTGAGTAATTTTGGTTGGAATAGAAACTAGACTCACAAATCTAATTTTTATAAGAAGAAACTAACGTTTGGTTCTTCCCTTATTATAGGCAAAATTTAGCTTGAACCCAAACTATATCTACTGCCTTATCATTCGGAGTAGTCCATCTTGTTTAGTTAATATCTTGAGTTTGGGAAGGCCAAATAGTGTGATTTTTTAATTTTTTAGAAACTATAAATATAAGAGAACATATTTGTAGAAGAACTCTTGTCCTTAGAATGTCATTTGCTGGGTCTAATTTAAAGTGCAATCTAGTTTAGTAAAACTATCCATAAAATTCGTAGCCAGATTGGGGCACTTGGTCTCAGCCAAGTGGACCTCTCTGTACCTATTTCGACCATTGCACATGGCAGAGACCAATTTTTCTTAGTCAATTGCTTCCCCTATTATAGCGTGTACATGATTTTTGGCCCTAATGGACACCAAAACCTACCCGAAAACTTTTAAACACACTTCAGGCATTGTGAACATAATTATTTAATGTAATGTATGCGATGTGATAACTCAATTTCAGTATTTAGTTTTAGTTTAATTTGAGTCTAGTTTCATTGATCTTTTAGCATCTTTTGCCTTGTTTTTACTAGCATTTAATAATTTATCCGATTCTCAGTTAATTCTAGTTTTTGTGTGATTTTTGAAAGTTTTTGAAAGATTTTGTGATTTTTAGGTACCTCACGGTTACCAGGAATTTCCTAGTAACCGTGACCCATGCATTCTGTCAAAACGCTTTGTTTTGAAGCTTGTCACGGTCAGAATGGCAATTGTACTTGATGGGGTGGTAACCGTGACCTATGGAGTTTTTAATATAGAAGCAAGAAGAGAAGCATCTCACGGTTACTAAGGATTTCCTAGTAACCGTGAGCCAGGCAATTTTTCAGTCCAAAATGAAGATGAGAACTTTCTCACGGTTACCAGGAATTTAATGGTAACCGTGACCCAATCTTGAATTCAGCTCCGAGCAGTCTCACGGTTACTATGAATTTCGTAGTAACCGTGACCCATTTTAATCAAAAGAGGGTTTTTTTATTAGAGGTCACGGTTACCACGAATTTGGTAGTAACCGTGACCCATGCTGACCTTTATAAAGCAGAGTTTTCTGAAAATCGGGAGTTTTTTAGTTTTTGGGTAAAATTTCAGTTTTTAGGGTTTCTTTCTTCTCTTTGTAAGCTCTTAGTTTATTTTACACACAAAAATACATAGAAATACTTGAAAATAGTGGGATTTACACAAAAATACTTAGATTAAACATAGATATATAGTTTACAAGTATAGATCTACATTTTTTTAAGCTCATTTTTCCTTCAAGCTTTGGAGAAAGAGATTGAAGAGCTTGGATTCAGCTGGGTTTTCTCCACCATGAACTTCAGGGGTTATTCTATCTTTTTCTCTTTTCATTTTATTATGGATAGTGAGTAGTCTTTTTGTTGCTTGGGGATCTTTGAATCCCCTACTCATAATGTGAATATTGAACTTAAATTTATTTTTACATGAATGGATGGTCTATTTCACAAGTACTTATTTGTTTATCATTGTTTTTTTCGATCTATTAAGTTATTTTGTATCCATGGATGAATGGTTTTTATCATATGTTTTGATAGGTATTGAGCCTAATAGATTAGTGTTCATGAATGATTTAGCTCAGTTTTTCTATCACGAATATTGTCTATTTTGGATGGCTCCGGAATGGGACTCTAGATGTGTGGTGTTTGTGATTATAAAACTAGAGTAGGGAGTGAAATAGATGGGTTTTGGGTTACCTGGCTCTGAAATGGGACGGTAGACCGAACTTAGGATTTTAGACCCGGGTTTAGGCTAGTTGTTGGGCTGGCTCCGGAATGGGACGTTTAGCAACTAGAATAGCTCGCTCCGGAATGGGACGCTTGGGTTAAGTAGGGTTATCCCGAGTTCATTCATGTATACATTTATGTAAAAATTTATTCACATTTGGGTATGGGGTGGATAAGTGAACCCGAGTAACGCTTTACTTCTATAGATATTTACATTTGCTAATTTTTCAGAATTTAATACACTGAATTTAAATTTCTCTATTTTACATACTTAGGTTTTTAAGTTACATTACATAAATCAACAATTCATACACATAAACAATTGGGAATTCTTTAGCATACAATTAATCCTCACAGTCTACACACACACATTTCCTTTGGGTTCGATATTGAGGGTCCTAACTATACCCCACTTTATTACTTGTCGATCTAGTGCACTTGCTAGGGTCGCAACACGATGAAATGTATGAAAAGCCTAGAAGCACATATATATACATGTATATATGCCTATATACACAAGTATGTAAGATTAAATGTGCTTAATGGAATGATATGCATATTCTATTAATGAGTGTAATTACAAATATGCATGTACAATCAAAGTAATACTTTTGTGATCATTATAAATACTTATAATTGCATACGTGTATATTGAAATGAATTACTCTTGAAGTATGAAAAAATGTGAAAATTGCTCAAAGCCTACGTATAGAACATGGTTGTGGATAGATAGGTATGCCTTTATGGGGATAGTGATTGCAGCTGCTAGTCTTGACACCGAAAGGTGTCTAGTATCTCGATAACTATTGGAATCAAGTGACCCGAGGTTATTATGTCTCAAGTGTTTGATATTACTCACCAGTATCCAGTGTTTGTACCCATTATCCACCGTCAATGGGAATGTAGGCAAATGGAAATATTAACTAATAATTATTGATAAGCAAATAACAGTTGTAGTGCCTTGGGATTTTAGTGTAATACTAGTGTCTCTAAGTGATACTAATAGTTTGATTGATAAATGGTAATACAATATTTTTAATGCATGGACTATTATTACATACATTGTGACACGAAAAGACAAGCTATTATTTTTATTCATATTAGCATATTATTATTTATATTTCAGACTTTATCAACAAGTCAACTATATTGTTTTACTCCTCATTGAGCTATCACTCAGCATAGGTGCTTTTTCTCATGTAGGTTTACAAGTGTAGATTAGAAGTGCTAAGTTTTGAGGCAGCATCTGCAGGCCACTAAGAGCCAAGCTTGAAGATCATTTTGGTATACGATCATTTTGTATTGTAAACATAAAGGATATGAATGTATGTAGTGAACACATAATGTGAATAGTTTATCACATCATAAGTTAATATATGTGTGTATGTATATGTCTCAAATGAGAACTTATATGTAACTGAGTGGGATAATGCTACACTAGAAAAAGTGTGATTACAAAGGTATAATGAACTTGTGATTGAAAAATAATTTAACAGGATGAATTTATTGAGATTCGCAGCGCTCTTATATTCCTTCTAGGGGGCATAAAGGTGTCAGATAAATAAATCATTATATTAAACTAAAGGATGAAGGAAACTTGATTGATCTTTAATTAACCTTTATCTTATTATTTTGTGAAATTCCTAATTTGTATATGGAAAACATGTAGTGAAAAAGATGGTTACATTATAATTATGTAATTAGCATTTTAGTATCATATGAGCATGCTAGACATATAGATATGCATATGAACTAGCACATCACGAATGATTTATTACTAATCATATTAGTGAATACATGATATTGTGGCTATCTATTTTACTTGATTTTACTTATATATCATTTAAACTTGCATCAATGTACAATATATAGGAAAATAAGATATAGAGGAAAAAGGGTATTTTATTATTGTATGAATGAAATTATTGATGTGATTTCCAAGGTGTTTTCTATACTTAGGAATCCAAGATATATGTTGTTGTATTTGAGTAATGCAATGGCTTACAATTGTTATATCGATTAATGTGTATTTTTATAGCTATTTGATCCTTGCTTAACCTTGTAATGATGCGTATGACTTCGTACATATTAAATTAATGGATTATGAATACATAAGCATGGGTATGTAATATGTACATGAGATAGAAGTAAATTAATTTGTCAACGTGATAGCAAAATGGAATGGTATTTAATTATGAATAAAATAAAAGAGTGGCATGGTATTGATGACAAGAATATAAAGAGTTAATATTTGAATTGGATACATAGGATGTTTTGACTTTGAATATGTATGTGAAAATTATTAATATTTGTTATACATAAGGACTAAAATTTTATTAACCTAAAGTTATATGATTTATAACTTCGTCCTTCTGTGAATCTAAGATTGATATTAAATGTATTCAAGAAAGATTGATAAGTCAAAGAAATTAGATATGAGTAACTTATAGTGGTTAAGAAAGTGAACTTAATGAATAAAATTCTAAGTGTCTTATGAATATTTCTAAGAAGCTAAAGTGTTAAACAACTGGAAGATTGATGGGCACTTGGTATTAGTTATAAGTATAAAAAATGGTAATATAGTACTTAGAGATTGTTGCGAATATGGTATAAATGATTTGTTTATGTGCTTAGAAATAAGCTTGTATGTGTTTGAATTTTGACGATCCTTAAAAAAAGGTCGTCCTCATGTTTTATGTTCCCTACTAAGCATTATAACTTAGTACAGGCGTTTTATCCATATAGGTTGCAAGTGAGAATTTTCTTCTCTAGGATAATATCTGCAATAAGATAGCCAACGCAAATCTTTGAGAGAGACATAAAGTATAGTTTTTAAGATGAGTTCTTTTATAAAGAATTTTATTTGTATTGGAATATTTTATAAAGTACAGAGGTTTTATAGTTGTAAATATTATATTGTTTAAAGAGACTATAAAGTATATAGTAAAGTTTTATTAGTATAATACTTATGTTGGATTAAGTTTTATACCAAGATCTTTGTATAATATAGTTAATAACATAATAGCATCGTAAAGCATGTTTAATGATACAAGATAAAGAGACATAGTTACGTTATAAGATAAAGGTGTTACACCTTAGGTAGGGAGTATCAGTTCGACAATAAAGGTATGTGATTTGGATACCTTGGTAGAAATATTACGGATATCAAAAAAATATATAGTTAGAGCACCAATGCTAAGTTCTCTGGCAAAAGAAGGATAGTGCTATATGAGGTGGATATCAAAGCTAGGTTGAACCTTTCTCTAACCAAATTCGAGCTAGATGTCCTAAACTATTTCAGTCTAACAATTGGCAGCTTCATCCTAGTGCTTGGTACACTTTTTCGGTGTTGCGAGTGTGGTCAGTAGAGCACAACATCAATCTGACCATTGATCTCTTCTGAACTATTGATGTAGTAGGCCAACACATTGTGACCAAAGATCAAAATTATATATAAGCTCAGGTTGGGTTCAGCGCCTTCACCGGTAATCCAAAATCTCTAAAGAATTGGAAAATTTTGTTCTTTGTTGTAGAAAGCATACACAAGGATTTTCCATTTTGCACCTCATAGGGTCTGTTTGTCAACCTTAATGATGACAACTTTTGGTTATCTAATAAGGAAGAATGAACATTAGCTCAATAGAGAGGGCTTGCCAAAGATAATTGGGATATAAAGCTACTATTTAAGCCCTATATTCCAAAGCCTACCCATCATCCAAGAAAAAGGGTAATTTTTCCTTTATTCAATAAACGTCTCCAATATATTTCTTAATTTTTTCCATTACATCTATAAAGAGACAAAATAAGTCAAGCTTGGCCGAGGCTTTGAAGGCAAAGAGGTAGAAAGCTAGTGGATCTAATGTTGCCATGCCTAAGGTCCCAACGGAATCAAGGTCTATTTCGATGATTGAAGAAATCCCTTCCCCTTAGGCAGTTGAGATCTTGATGATCCCCTATCTATAGAGGCTAGGTGCACTATGTTACGTATGCCATTCTCCATTCCCATTTGAATTCGCTTTTGAAGGCTCGTTTTTAGGGTCGAAGACCGGACAAGGCTCATAAATTTCATAATTTGGCCACTTCACAATAAAAGAGGGATTTTGACCCAATTTTATTATTGATGGTCAACTTATAAAGGCATCTAAGTAGGTTCAAGAGCTAGGTATCATGAAGTCACCACTAAACAAAACATTGTGAAATAAAGTCTAACCTTTGATGCATGAACAGAGATGGTGTTCGAGACATCACTCTTAATCATACCCTGGTTAGGTGTTATTTATAATTGAATTTTTATTATTAATCCACTGCTTCCCTTCTCACAGGATGTATTGCAATAAACAAATAAACATATCAAGCATATTGGAAATCAGTAAAAAATCAATAAAATAAGATAAAATAAACTACTTAAATTATCCAACTGGAAAATAAAATGACATACAAAAATTGAGACATTTATTAGATTGGGAATATCAATTCCCTCATGTATATTTACAAAAAATTCTTTTGTGTGATTTTTGGGTTAAATTGGACATTGGTCCATTTTTGTTAAGAAATCCCAATTGATTAGTAGTAAATGATTTTGAGTAAATTTTTATCTTAATGTGCAAAAATCATGTTATTACAACTTATTACATCTCCAAAATAAATACATCCAAAAATAAAGCAATAAAATAAAAGGAAATAAGTAAAGAAACAAGTAAATAAGGAAATGGATAAAGGCAGAAGTGAACCCGTCCATAGGAATCCTCCATAGCATTTAACCTCAAAACACGAACTCCCCATTGTAAAATAAATTAATTTCTCACAAAATACAAAAAAGAAGGATTAGTATGCAACAAGTAAAAATAGACAAGCAAGATAATATAAATAATTAAACAATGAGAACAAAGTAAATATAACATTATTAAAAAAATTCAAATAAAATATATACAATAAATTCTATTGCTGATAATAGAAAAAATTAATAATGGAGAAATAACATAAGATAGCATGGATATTAGTTAGCCAAGTTTTAAATTAATGACTAAATATGAAAAAAGAAGAATTAATGCAATTCATGAAAATCACATACAGTGGATAAAATAAAATGCATGCAAAATAAGTATAAAAGAAATATGAAGAAAGATGCAAATGGAAGCCAAGCTAATAAGATTAAAATGCAAATTATGTAACAAAGTAAAAAGAAATGGCCATGCATGCAATTGTCACGTGAAAATGGAGAAAATGCCATGGAAAAGTGAAAGACAAAAAATAAAATAAAATAAAAGAACATGTAAATGTCAGCCCTAATATCATTAAACCATGCAATTGAAAAATAATAAAAAGGGAAACAATGACATGCAAAATAATAATAATAATAATAATAATAATAATAATAATAATAATAATAATAATAATAATATGCACATTAATCACAAATAAATAATATTTACAAGACATAATAACATTATAGACAAAATTCAAATGTAATATAAGATAAAATAAAAATAGTAAAATGTGGAGAAAACTAAAGGTATGGGACATTCAATTGCTAACTACATGCGTGAACAGTACGAACAAAATAAACAAATGTAAATAGAATAAATAAATAAATAAGAAAATAAAAAAATATAATTAAAACAATATTTAACTGATAAAATAACAAAACAAATATAAATACAATAAAATAAAAATCAGTGTATAAGTTGAATAAAGTAAACAAATGAAAGGTGAAATGCATGGGGAAAAGTGACCCAAAATAAAAGAAGTGTTCGAAGCCATGGAACACTAAAAGACCTAACTAAGTTTGCATGCGTGGATGACATCACCACCATGCAGGAGTGACAAAAAAAAGAAAATAAAACCATGCAATAAAGGTAAATAAATACATAAAATAGAAAACAATGTTCATAAATATAAAAGATAGAAAACAATAATGAAATGTTACAAATGAATAAATTCTTAGCAAAATAAAAATAATATTAACAGTAAAATACAATAATATGCCGTATATTACATAAATATAAAATAAAATAAATTAATGTGAGATATTGAATTATGTGCCAAATAAAAAATTAAGTGAATGAAACAAAATTAATGTAATATAAAAAATAATGAATTAATTCACACAAACTCTATATGGTTTTAATTGATAAATAAATAAATAAATATAACAGCAAATCACAACAAAAACATAAATAAACAACTCAAATCAAGAACAAAAATAGAAATATCACTCCAATAAAAAAATACATAAAACTTACTATACATGAGTTAAAATTAATTTAAATGGGTTTGAGAGGCTAGTGAATATTACCCTTGAACTGTGTTGCCCCAAAATTAAGAGAATATGATCTGATAATTGCTCTTTTTCGTCTTGTTCTCTCGGTTTTTTTGCTAGAAAAAAAAAAGAAGTGGTTTTTGTTAGGTAACACCCTATTCACATACTGGCTTTCCGTACATGATGAATATAATTCATGATGATCTTGGAGACTGTTATTATATTAGACCATTCAATCTGATAGCTAACTTATTAAGTTTATTCTCTCAGTTCCCACTTATATTTAACGTCGCTAAATTACTATTCATTTGATCAAAATTTCGATAGTATAATGGCTTAAAAATTATGCTATTCAATCTTGCAAATTTGAGATTTAACACTCCCAATAATCAATGTCCACCTCCAATACTCCATTTACATACACGACACTTCTATAATTATCTAATATCCAACAACACAGCACAAACATACATACACAGGTTCACATATTCACATATACGTTCTATATACATTCATCCATAATTAGCATTTTCGATACACATAATAAGTTGCATACCAATTCCTAATTAGACTAAACAAGGGTAACCAAAATCGATCCGAAAATTGTCACATGTACATGCCTTAGATTTCGCCGTTTATGAGTCCTTTATATACCTATCCCTACGCACAGTCACAAAATTACGATTAGGTCCCTAAACTTTTTATTTACCTTATTTGACTTCGTTTGACTTTTATTTTGACGACTTTGACTTTCTTCAACTTATAATTTGTTCTAGGTGAAAAGTTACCTTTTTGGTCCTCATGTTTGCCTATAAAGTGAAAATTACATTTTAGTCCTTGAACTTTTCATTAATTACGATTTTCCCTTTTTGCTTGGTTTAACCTTTTTAATTCTTTTAACCACCCTTTTGATGTTAAATTACTATTTTACCCCTAGTTTATCTCGTAATTACTATTTTACCCTTTTTGAACATATTAATTTCATTTTTCACATTATTTCCTATTTATTTACATTTATGATTTCTTTTATGAAATATTTACCATTTAGTCCTTATTTTCTTGTATAATTACCATTTTGATCGGTAGTCATTAGTGGAAATTCTCAAATCGAATATGCAGGACGAGGACTATATGACAGTATGAGAATACTGTGTGACTGTATGAGTATGGTGACCACTTAATTGTAGTCATTCCTTGATAATGAATTACTGGATGATTTTACAACTGTATATCGGTCCCTATGGCTAGCCATTATATCCTAAGGTCCTGGATCACCCACTGTATACTAAGCATAACTACATTTTGTACTTAATATTGTGTTTCCATTATGTTCATCAAAGTACACCCATTATGTAAGATCTCATACACCATCATTTTTGTTGCAATCATGTATAATATACATAAAATCATAATGTATGTAAGAATTAACAACTAAACATGATGAAATCATCTCATTATCATTAGGTAGCCCATTCGGCCTCTTATAGTTATCCATCATACCACGTGTTTTCTTAACCCATTTCATGACATTTATGTTTCTAAGGTTAAATCATACATGGACATATCAGCTAACACATATCTTACCTTAGTATCATTATGTTACTTATGTAAATACCATTATGTATACATTACAACTACTATGTGCATACAATAACTCAAGCTTAAATCAATCCTAACATGCTTAGCCACCAATAAATTAGTCAAATTATGCTTAATACCTCAATTAACATCAAAATACTTTATTACATCTTTTAGGGTTCCATTCGACCTTAATTGGTCCATTACCTTTATGTTTGTTTTCTTTATAATTTCCTACTTATTCTATGTCAATTCATCATTCTACAAGGTTCTCTTAAATTATTTCCCTTTTCTTACTTTTAATTAGTTATATAATGTAATTTTTGTGAGAAATTCCAAAATTAAATGAAATTAGGTGTAGAGAATGTATCCACTAACCTTTATGAAGCTTGAAATCACCTAATCTTGCTTCCTTTTGTCTTCCTCCTCTTTGTTCCTTTCTTCCTCTTGTGTTCCACCTTTTGGCGAAATTTTAAGGAGGAGAAATTATGGGTTTATGCTTTAAATTACAGCATTTAAATACCACTAAATGATCATGCTAAAGATGCTCTGCAACACTATATAAAAATCCCTAATTAAAACCCACTAAAACACCATGATTTACCTAGTTAGGTTTTCTTTATCTCACTTAAATTCTTTATTTTCCAAGCTTCTTTTTGCTCCAATTAAGATTCTAAGATGAATAGGATTTGTAGTGTATTTGAGTAGAATTAGGGCTTAGAATTTGGTGAAAGGAGAGAGAGTGGAGAAGAGAAAATTGTGGTGGTTCAGATTTTAAGAGAAGAGGGGAGAATATGATAGATTTTTGGGTGAATTTTAGAGAATTCTAGACTTCTCTAGGTAGCCCTAAAGTCCACCAAATCAATGGCCCAAATTCCTCCAAATACCATTTCATCTAATGGCTTATTTTTTAAGCCACTTATCATGTTTTCATTGGCTCCCACCTCCCTTTTCACCATGATGATGCATGTAGGTAATCAAGGCTCTTTTTTTAATGACCATTATGCCCTTAGATAAATTAAATATAGCCTTTAAGCCTTATAACTAAATTAACCTTGATTTTTTGTTATTTTTCTGAAATCAATGTTCTACTTGTCCAAATGCCATGAAATTCTTCTCCACATGTACTTACATATTCAAAAGCATGTGGTTAAAATTTCAAGTCATTCTAATACTATTTCGGTATATTTCTAGCTCCAAAGGCAAAATCAGCCGATTTGAAACTTGAAATTCTAAAACTGTCAGAAACATTATTTTTCACCTATAGTAGTTAAGTCATGGCTAACATGTCTATGTAATCAGAATAATTTTTTAAGGTCTTTAGAGTATTTTATGACTCGATCAAACTTTTGGTCAATCGAGTTTATGGTACTGATTAAAAACTTCTTTGTATGATTTGAAGGCCTATTTAAGCTCAATTGCTTCTCAAATTGTACCATCGGACTCCATTTAATACCTATTTTTATATTTCAATATTAGGTTAAATTCTCTGCTAAGTAATCCTTCCTCGAATTTTCCTGGCCTGAGCACATTTAACCTTTACACATTTTTACTTTTTGTTGTGTTATTCTACTCTGATTACCCCAAAAACTATCCTAGGATTACTATTCATGGTCTACAATATGTTATGCATGTCAGATGCAAAATTTGGGATGTTAAATGTTATGTGTAGGGTTTGTTGTATGTGCTTTTGATTATTTTTTTTCCCTAGATGCCACTCCTTCTTTGATCTAAATGTTGCTCCCAATTAACTAGGTTTTCATGCCCTACCTTTTATATTAGGTTTCCGTGCACTACCTTCCTTCCTTGTTTTTCTTTTTTCATATTTTTTTCCTTTTTTGTTATTTACTTCCTTTCCTTCTTTTTCAACTTTCTTTTCATTATATTCTTTCTTCTTTTACTTTTTGCTTGTGTTAATGTCTTTCTTGTTTTTACTTTCCTTTTCTTTATTATTACTTTCTTTTGTTTATTTCTTCTACATCTTTCTCTCTTTTTTATTTACTTGTTTTTTTTCTTTCTTTTTTTATTCTCCTTCTTCTTTTTATATTTTTATTTTATTTTATTTTATTTTATATTTTTATTATTTAATTAATTTAATTTTAGAAAATGGAAGCCCCGAGAAAAAACCTCTATCAAAAATTTTGAATGAGAGCAAACAAAATTTATTTTTTAAACATCAATTTCCCTTTTCAAAACACAAAGCCTATAGAGAAAGCATTGTGATTCTTTTCTCTACCTATTTTAGAGCAACACAATCTTCATCGAGTAATCCTGATCAAAAGCTACTTTAGAATCCAATGTCTACAATTGCCCCCAAATTTGGGGAAGCCAGTGCACTAATACCTAGGTTAGCAAAAGTTCAACAAAAAGAGTTAGAGACATGTGCTCAGGTGGCTTTAATCTCCTTATTGGTTGATTAAATATGTGAATCGAAGGTAACAAATCTCTTGGTTTGTAAAAGATGCATACCATCTAAGGCAGTGAATCTCTTGATTTGATAGAAGATTTGTACCTTATGAGGCAGTGCATCTCTTGATTTGATAAAAGACATGTACCATCTGAGGCCACAAATCTCTTGATTTGATAAAAGACACATACCTTCTGAGGCAGCGAATCTCTTGAATAAATGCAAACCCTTTGAGGTAGCAAATCTCTTGTTGGGTAGTTATGTAGGAGTTTAACGGTTACATGCATCACATACATGAGCGGAATTTTAAAATTTTTTAACCATTTGATCTGATCTTGCCATGAATACACAATATAACTATATGAGAATAAGAAAAATCACCTTTGATTTTTGTTGAACAGTTGATTTTACTTCGCACCGGGTTGTCGCAAACCACAGTGTCCAAAATCGAACACCTCCAATGAGTAATCCACACTAGAGAGGGGTAAATTGAACCAACAAATTGGTGTTCAACTAGGGCTGGCCGAAATTCCCAAGAGCTAGCTTGGGAAGTGGCGCAAAAGGGAGAGAGTTTTTAGAGAAAAGACTTTCCTTTTGTTTTAATCACTTAACCCTAATTCTCATTAGTTAGCCTTTTATAGTTAGGTTAAAATTCCAACTCCTTCATGAGATTGGGCTCTTTAAAATTGCTGGAGAATTATTAATTGGGCCTCTAGAATTAATTATAATTATTTGGGCTTAATTAAATCTAAATTAAATCTTTTCATAAAAGACCATGCACAAAATCCACAAACTAGGCCCTTTGTGCATCTAATTGGATTTAAATACCCAAATGGATTCCAAATCCAACCAAATTAAATATGTGAGTTCCATAACACTTATGTAACATATATAAATTAATTTGGTCCAAGAAAAAGCCCTCCAAGCCCTTCTGTTTGGAGTTGGTGTGTAGCCCTCTTCTGGAGGGCTTCCTCCAACTTCTTCATTCCTTTGGCCCTTTATAATTTCTCCAATGGTCCTATTAATTATTATATCAGTCCTATAACACTTATAAGACAATAATAATTTATCATGAAATACATTATTTCATTTAGGTCTAATTTACAGAACATTTCTCAAAAGTTCCGCGGACAATTTTATTTGATCATAATTAATTAAACTCTTTAATTAATTATTATCATATTCTCCTCTCTACCTTTATAATAATATCAAATATTATTATCCTTGTCATTTTACCATTTTACCCTTTTTCTCTATATGTGTGTGACCTATTGGGTTCCTGTCCATATTGGCAGTATAATATGTAATTGTGAGTTCTATTCAAAACTCACATGATTTAAACTCCTTTAAATCATCTTATCAATCCCTATTGATACTTTTGATACATCATTATACAAGTCATGATTGGCCTCTAGCTAGGCATCATGACTACCCAAATGTCAGGAAAGTCATGTGGTTTGACTGTACCCTTCCATAGAAACAGTTACCGTGCAATTACTCCTTTCACCACTCTTATCTCAATTAGATTCTAAGTATGGATTTCTGTCAACTCATATAAATCTAATTATGTATGTTCTATTAATTTAACCATTGTTCCTAAAATTCCCTTCATGGATCTCCATCCATCTCGGCATATTACTCTGGCCAGAGATTCTTTGAACAAGGCAATTATAGAATCATGCGAGATAACTTCCCTTGTTAAATCTGGGATGGTGAATCCTTTGTCAATCACTCAACTATCTTCAAGTAGGTCATGATATACCCAATCTCCTAACTATGTTCACTCCCAGTTGGAAGTAATCAGTTATGGAGTCAAAGTATACCACTTGCTACTTAAGATAACTTTGGTGATCTCAAGTCTAAGGATACTTGCACAACCGCTATGAAGAGATTCCTCACTGACATAGATTTAATATCCATATGAGGATTCTCTTTGCAGGTCTCCAATGAACTTGTTCCTCTAACAAGCATCCACATGTTAGCTTTGATTATCATCCATAATCACAATTATGAGAACCATTGCTTGAACCATTCAAGAAGCATAACATGTGCTAGTCTGTCCGAATTAATAATGTCCTATCTTGTTAATTCTATGACTAGGGATATTTAGATATTAACACATTTGCATGCAATAGACATCTCACATCATGAACACCTTCATGATTGCCTTTACACTGTGTTAATAATATCTAGGACTTCATTTATTAATTTAAGATTTACAAACTCATGTATTCAAACACAGCATTAATAAATGAATGATGCCTTTTATTAAGAAAATAAATTTCATACATATGAAAAACATCCCTATTACATGGGCTCTAGGGCATACTCTCTAACAATCTCCCACTTGCACTAGAGCCAATCACTCATTTGTCTCAGACCCATGCTATTTATATGGTGATCATGCTTTATCTGGGAAAGTGCTTTAGTGAAGGGATCCGCCACATTGTCATCTGTGGGAACCCTTTCTATTTTCACATCATTTCTAGCTACTATTTCCCTTATGAGATGGTAGCGTCTGAGAACATGTTTGGATCGCTGATGAGACCGTGGTTCCTTTGCTTGCGCAATGGCTCCATTGTTGTCACAATATAAATGAATCGGATCAACAATGCTAGGCACCACTCCTAGTTCGGTTATGAATTTTTTTGATCTAGACTGCTTCTTTGGCTGCTTCTGAAGCAGCAATGTACTTAGCTTTCGTCGTGGAATCAGCAGTTGTTTCTTGTTTGGAACTTTTCCAACTAACTGCTCCTCCTCCCATTATGAACACATAACCAGATTGTGATTTACAATCATCTTTGTTAGATTGGAAGCTGGCATCTGTATACCCGTTTACTTCCAAACTGCCCTCTCCATATACCAAGAATATATCCTTAGTCCTTCTCAAGTACTTAAGAAAATTCTTGATAGCTGCCCAATGTTCCTCTCCAAAATTGGATTGGAATCTGCTTGTGACACTCAAAGCAAATGCTACATCTGGACGTGTACATAACATAGCGTACATGATAGAACCAATTGCAGATGCATATGGTATTCTATTCATGCTCTCTCTATCCTCTAGTGTCTGCGGACACATAGACTTAGAAAGGTGTTTCCCATGCACCATGGGTATAAACCCTTTCTTAGAGAGATCCATATTGAACCTCTTCAATACTTTATCTATATATGTACTCTGAGAAAGACCTAGCAACCTATTGGATCTATCTCTATAGATCCTTATTCCCAGAATATAGGATGCTTCTCCAAGGTCTTTCATGGAGAATTGCATGGATAACCATATTTTAACAGATTGGAGAAGAGAAATGTCATTTCCCATGATCAATATGTCATCTACATATAGAACTAGGAAGACAATTGCACTCCCACTGACCCTTTTATACACACAAGGTTCATCTTCATTCTGTGAGAAACCAAACTCTTTGATTGTCTCATTGAATCGTATGTTCCAGCTCCTAGAGGCTTGCTTCAATCCATAAATGGATCTTTGAAGCTTGCATACCTTTTCGCCATTTCCTGATGTGAATCCTTCTGGTTGTGTCATATACACATCCTCATAAAGATTTCCATTAAGGAAAGCTGTCTTCACATCCATTTGCCAAATCTCATAATCATAATGAGCTACAATGGCTAAAAGTATTCTTATAGACTTAAGCATCGCTACAGGAGAAAAAGTTTCGTCATAGTCAATACCTTCTTTTTGACGATAACCTTTTGCTACTAAGCGAGCTTTATAGGTAACTATATTACCTTCTATGTCAGTCTTCTTTTTGAAGACCCATTTGCACCCTATGGGTTTTATCCCTTCAGGTGATTGAGTTAAAGTCCATACTTTATTCTCATACATGGAGTCCATTTCGGACTGCATAGCCTTAAGCCATAAATCACGTTCTGAACTGTTCAAAACTTCTTGATAGCTTGTAGGCTCATTGTCCTCTACTACAGTTATGCCTCTATCCGAATCAACGTGAAATCCATATCTCACAGGGATAGAACGCATCCTGGTAGATCTTCTAGGATTTTTTGTATAATCAGGTTCAACTGTAATCTCATCATTATGAAATTCAGTTTCGGGTTCAATCGGTTGATCATCTTCTATTTGTGGGACTTGAACTTCACCAAGCTCAATTTTACTCCCACTGTCCTCTCGTAGGAGAAATTCTCTTTCCAAGAAGACAGCATGCCTTGAAACAAACACCTTTTGTTCTAAGGGATGATAGAAATAATATCCAAATGTTTCTTTTGGATATCCCACAAATAAACATTTATCAGACTTAACATCCAGTTTGTCTGACATTGTCCTCTTCACATAAGCAGGACAGCCCCATACTTTCATATGAGAAAGCGTGGGTTTCTTGTTATTCCACATCTCATATGGAGTAACATCAACCGATTTACTAGGAACTCTATTTAACACATAAACAGCAGTTTCTAGTGCATATCCCCAAAAGGACTTAGGCAAGTCCGCTCGGCTCATCATTGATCGAACCATATCTAATAGTGTTCGATTTCTCCTTTCAGATACACCATTGTGTTGTGGTGTATATGGAGGAGTCCATTGAGATAAAATCCCATTATCTCTAAGATAATCCTGAAACTCTTGACTTAAGTATTCTCCACCTCGATCTGATCTAAGTGTTTTAATACTTTTGCCAAGTTGTTTCTCTACTTCATTTCTGAACTCTTTGAACTTTTCAAATGCTTCAGACTTATATTTCATTAAATAGATGTATCCAAACCTGGAATAATCATCTATGAAAGTAATGAAGTAGGAATAACCTCCTCTGGCATGTGTAGTCATTGGACCACATACATCTGAATGTATTAAGTCCAAAACCATTTTAGCTCGTTCTCCTTTACCAATAAAGGGAGCTTTTGTCATTTTTCCCAATAAACAAGATTCACATGTATCAAATGATTCATAATCAAATGATCCCAAATCACCTGACTTGTGTAACTTGGTCATGCATTTTTCATTTATGTGGCCTAAACGACAATGCCATAAGTATGAGGTATTTAGATTATCATGTTTCATTCTCTTGGTATCCACATTATGTACTTCTTTAATTAAATCAAGAACAAATATACCATTCTCAATGATAGCTTTTGCATAAAATATATTGTTCTTAAAAATATAACAACATTTGTCCTTTAAAGAAATATCATAATCGTTCATCAAACGACTGAAAGAAATAATACTTTTGGATAAGGCTGGAACATAATAACAATTATTTAATTCCAATACTAATCCACTAGGAAGAGGCAAATAGTAAGTCCCCACAACTGTTGTAGAGATGTTCTGTCCAGTAGCTGACTGCAAACATATCTCTGCCTTTCCAACTCTTCTAAAGCTTCTAAGCCCCTGTAGATCATTACATAAATGAGATCCACATCCGGTATCTAATACCCAAGATTGTTTTGAAGCAATAGAATAAGTATTAATTTCAATCATATGAATACCTGAAGTAGATACAACAACTTGCTTCTTCTCCTTAAGAGAATCTAGATAGGCCTTGCAGTTACGCTTCCAATGACCATCTTTTCCACAATGGAAGCAAGTTCCTTTGGGATTCTCTTTCTTGGCAACCTTCTTCTTGGAGATCCCACCATTCTTTGGCTGCGCCTTGGTTATCTTCTTCTTCTTCTGCTTCTTGCCTTTAGCAGAAGTGACAACCATGACACTTTTTGGATCTTTCTTAAATGATCCATCAGCTGTCTTGAGCATGTTGATTAACTCGGGAATGGATACCTGGATCTTGTTCATGTTGAAGTTAAGCACAAAAGGTGCATAACTTAGAGCCAACGAGTACAAGATTAAATCTATGTATAGATCATTATCCATAACATAGCCAAGTCTACTCAAATGCTCAATATACCCATACATCTTCAATGCATGAGCAGCAGTTGAAGTGCCTTCCACCATTTTGCAACTAAATAGAGCTCGAGCAATCTCATATTACTCAGTTCTAGCCTGAGAAGAATAAAGCTCCTCTAGATGCAAAATGATGGTTCTAGCATCCATCATTTCATGTTGCTTCTGAAGCTCCGAGGACATAGCACCCAGCATCAGACATGCTGCTGCTTCACTATCCTCCATGTATTATCGATAAATGCCTTTGATCTCATCAATGGCATCATCTGATGGAAGTGGTGGTGGATCTTTATCCAAGACATAATGGATCTTTTCAGCCCTGAGAACAATTCTCACTTGCCTGATCCAGTCAGAATAGTTGTTGCCAACCAGCTTGTTATCCAAGATTGATCGTATATTAATATTTGATGTGCTCATGATGATGACCTAGATGTGAAAAAGAAAAGATATGAGAGTATGTTCATATATATGTATGCATTAATAAGGTCTTTAATTAATCCATTTACTCCCACTATTTTATTGCGAATTAATAGCCCTCACTATATAATCCGAGAAAACCTGATGGTTTTCTTAGTGGGCTAATATCCAATCCTTGATATGTAATTTGACCTTGACTGTGGTCAACAAGCCAAATTCCATATCCTTGAAAGGTAGGTATCTCTATACCAATTGTGTCTCTACACAACTATTGGATCATTAGGTTATCAACTCTTGATGCATGCATATCATATATGCATTCCCTAATCTTGCCTCTAGAACCATTAGCCTTGACTGTGGTCAACAAACTAATGGGCTAGCTAAGATGACCCATTTAATTAGATTTGAACATATTCGATATAATGTGAGCTTGAATGTGGTCAACAACCCACATTATAAAGAACTCTGGTTCTCCTCAAATTAATGGAAGGCTTATATACCTTAGTATTTGTTTGAGGGTTTTAGTTAATTAAGTCTCATCATACATGGTTGGCATACATTGGTATGCATCCTATATCTATCACATAAATATAAGCATATAAATATGGTATAGTTATGGACTTCACTACATTGATTTCCCCGAGCCAAGAGGGAAATCAAAAGGTCATACCTAGGTAGTATGCATGATTCAAACAAGAAAAATAATTACATTATCTTTAAGCTTGTTGGATCTCCATCCGGCCCATCTTGCTCCTTGAAAATGGTCTCCATCTCTATTTCTAATTCTAATCTAAGTAATCTAATTACATATTACAATTTGAAATGAAATACAAACCAAAAACAAGTAGCTGGGACATGAAAGTCCTCATTGGGCCAAAACATGCATAATGCTCAATCACATTGGGCTTTGTCCATAACTATCCATCATGCCAACCATACACCCTTATATGCCTTTCTAATGCATAAAGAAATAGATTGCTAACTTTGTTTCAACTTTTGAAACTATATTTTGAGTTATTTTAATGATGTGATCAAATTAGGAAACTTTTTCCATTTTGGAAACTTTCATTTTAGGAAACCTTTTTGCATGAATGTGTTCTTGTCTTAATAATCAATCAAATTGATTATTAATTAATTATAAATTGATTATTTAATTAATTAATCATATTAAATAATTAAAAGAATCAATTTTGGGCTTAAAACAAGTGTAGGCCGAAACCCACAGAAGAAAAACCCTAAGTGTATTCACACACAAACTAGTTTTGTGTCATTTGGACCATTTGGGCCTTTTGGAATGAGCCAAGCCCACTCCAGCTCTTAAAACCCATTAATAAACTTAATTAATGTTTATAATAGTTAATTTAAATCAGCTCCTTGGTCCCACCAAGTCATTCACTAATTTAAACCAAGTCTGTAAACATAATTAAGCCCATTAAGTGGTTTTAATGAATTAAAATTAATTAAATTAATTTAAGGCCCATTTTAATTAATCCAATTAATTAAAAACACTTTAATATATCATATATATCAGATTTAGAAGATCAAAAGTCGTTCTAACCATGAACACATCAAGAACACACGAAGAACACCAATTAATTGAACTTTTCGACAAAACTAGTTTTCATACAAAACTTGTTCAATTTTATTTCCGTTCGATCCTATGGCTTAATATCACATATTAAACACATAAAATATCATCTAAATGATTTTTAAATGGATCCATAAGAAATTAAATTAGAACAGCCCCTACATAACCTAGGGTTTCACGCCAAACCCAAATCATTTTTTCTTCAAAAATTTCGGTTTTGTTTCCACCAAATTTATTTGATCACAAATACATCCAGAAATCAATATTTCTCATTCATGAACAATTAAATCTCATATTTTAAAGTTCATGAAATAAATAACTCAAAATAAAACAAAACTTATTCCACAGAATAATATAGAATTGTATATCCATGGCAAAACCTGGCTCTGATACCATGTAGGAGTTTAACAGTTACATGCATCACATACATGAGCGGAATTTTAAAATTTTTTAACCATTAGATCTGATCTTGCCATGAATACACAACATAACTATATGAGAATAAGAAAAATCACCTTTGATTTTTGTTGAACAGTTGATTTTACTTCGCACCGGGTTGTCGCAAACCACAGAGTCCAAAATCGAACACCTCCAATGAGTAATCCACACTAGAGAGGGGTAAATTGAACCAAAAAATTGGTGTTCAACTAGGGCTGGCCGAAATTCCCAAGGGCTAGCTTGGGAAGTGGTGCAAAAGGGAGAGAGTTTTTAGAGAAAAGACTTTCCTTTTGTTTTAATCACTTAACCGTAATTCTCATTAGTTGGCCTTTTATAGTTAGGTTAAAATTCCAACTCCTTAATGAGATTGGGCTCTTTAAAATTGCTGGAGAATTATTAATTGGGCCTCTGGAATTAATTATAATCATTTGGGCTTAATTAAATCTAAATTAAATCTTTTCATAAAAGACCATGCACAAAATCCACAAACTAGGCCCTTTGTGCATCTAATTGGATTTAAATACCCAAATGCATTCCAAATCCAACCAAATTAAATATGTGAGTTCCATAACACTTATGTAACATATATAAATTAATTTGGTCCAAGAAAACGCCCTCCAAGCCCTTTTGTTTGGAGTTGGCGTGTAGCCCTCTTCTGGAGGGCTTCCTCCAACTTCTTCATTCCTTTGGCCCTTTATAATTTCTCCAATGGTCCTATTAATTATTATATCAGTCCTATAACACTTATAGTAGTCTTATAACACTTATAAGACAATAATAATTAATCATGAAATACATTATTTCATTTAGGTCCAATTTACAGAATATTTCTCAAAAGTTCCGCGGACAATTTTATTTGATCATAATTAATTAAACTCTTTAATTAATTATTATCATATTCTCCTCTCTACCTTTATAATAATATCAAATATTATTATCCTTGTCATTTTACCATTTTACCCTTTTTCTCTATATGTGTGTGACCTATTGGGTTCCTGTCCATATTGGCAGTATAATATGTAATTGTGAGTTCTATTCAAAACTCACATGATTTAAACTCCTTTAAATCATCTTATCAATCCCTATTGATACTTTTGATACATCATTATACAAGTCATGATTGGCCTCTAGCTAGGCATCATGACTACCCAAATGTCAGGAAAGTCATGTGGTTTGACTGTACCCTTCCATAGAAACAGTTACCGTGCAATTACTCCTTTCACCACTCTTATCTCAATTAGATTCTGAGTATGGATTTCTGTCAACTCATATAAATCTAATTATGTATGTTCTATTAATTTAACCATTGTTCCTAAAATGCCCTTCATGGATCTCCATCCATCTCGGCATATTACTCTGGCCAGAGATTCTTTGAACAAGGCAATTATAGAATCATGCGAGATAACTTCCCTTGTTAAATCTGGGATGGTGAATCCTTTGTCAATCACTCAACTATCTTCAAGTAGGTCATGATATACCCAATCTCCTAACTATGTTCACTCCCAGTTGGAAGTAATCAGTTATGGAGTCAAAGTATACCACTTGCTACTTAAGATAACTTTGGTGATCTCAAGTCTAAGGATACTTGCACAACCGCTATGAAGAGATTCCTCATTGACATAGATTTAATATCCATATGAGGATTCTCTTTGCAGGTCTCCAATGAACTTGTTCCTCTAACAAGCATCCACATGTTAGCTTTGATTATCATCCATAATCACAATTATGAGAACCATTGCTTGAACCATTCAAGAAGCATAACATGTGCTAGTCTGTCCGAATTAACAATGTCCTATCTTGTTAATTCTATGACTAGGGATATTTAGATATTAACACATTTGCATGCAATAGACATCTCACATCATGAACACCTTCATGATTGCCTTTACACTGTGTTAATAATATCTAGGACTTCATTTATTAATTTAAGATTTACAAACTCATGTATTCAAACACAGCATTAATAAATGAATGATGCCTTTTATTAAGAAAATAAATTTCATACATATGAAAAACATCCCTATTACATGGGCTCTAGGGCATACTCTCTAACAAGTTACCGTCAGGTTGTCAACATGTTAGCCCTTGGTTGATTGTCTAATAAGCTCTAGCTTGTCAACATGCAGAATTTGGATGAGTTATTTGCATCCGATTAGCACCACCTTGTCGACATGGAGAATCATAATAGTTAACTTGATTGATATCTTCTTGTCGACATGGAGAATCATAATAGTTAACTTGATTGATATCTTCTTGTCGACATGTTAAACCATTGCAGATGGGTTAAATGCCTTTTAAGAGGACTTTGGTACCTATGAAAAGGACTTGATGTTAGTGTGCTATTGCAATTCAAAGAATATACTAGCCTTATGGAGATATAGATTTGTCTTTGTGCAATTTGGCCATCCTTCAATAATTTCCCTTAGCATAGTGTCTGTAAAAAGGACTTTGTCTCATGTAGAAAGGACTTTGTTGCCTGTAAAAAGGACTTTGCCGTTTGAGAGACTTAAAATGCCTTGACAAAGGACTTAATGCTTAAGAGACTAGAAATGCCTTGAAAAAAGGACTTAATGACTTAATGGTTTTAAGAGACTCGAAATACCTTGAAAAAGGACTTAATGACTTAATGCTCCTAAGAGACTCAAAATGCCTTAAAAATGACTAAATACTTAGTAAGAGACTATAGATGCCTTGAAAAAGGACTCAATACTCCTAAGCGACTAAAAATGCATTAAAAAAGGACTCAGTAACTTAATACTCCTAAATTACTTTGAATGCCTTGAAAAAGGACTTAATGACTTAATGCTCCTAAGAGAATCAAAATGCCTTGAAAAAGGACTTATTGCCTTAATGCTCCTAAGAGACTCGAAATGCCTTGAAAAAGGACTTAATGACTTCATGCTTCCTAAGAGATATCGAAATACCATAAAAAAGGACTTAATGCTTAATGCTCATTTAGAAACTTGAAATGCCTTAAAAAAGGACTTAACAACTTAATGCTTCTAAGAGACTAGAAATTCCTTGAAACATGACTTAATGGTGTGTGGTTGAGACCTACGGGTTTACACAAAAAACACTTAGTTAACTTGCTATTTTATCATTCACATGGAGAATATTACATGGTTGCTTCTGGCGCGAGTAGGAAAAATATTATCTCACACTTTGAGGTGAGTGAAAATCATCCCAGATTTTAGGAGCATTAAATGAATGAAGGCTTATTGGCTTACCCCCTATTATAGGGTAATGATTGAGTTGAATGCTTGTGGCAATGATTAAAGGAGCGTGGCATGCCCATCTTTGCTTGAGAAACCTATTTCTGCCTTTTTTTTCCAAAATTATGGGTGCAGGAGTATATGCAAAGGATTATGGTGCATGAGATGTGTGCAAAGAATGGAATGTATGCAAAGAGTTATGCATGTGAAGTATATGCAAAAGAGACTATGTACAATGGAATGCATAGGCCATGGAAAATGAGGAGAAATCTATTCATCCAAGTGAGTCAAAGGCGAGTGGCAATCTTATCATGTTACATTTTTGTTCGATAACCCCTTACTGCTCCAGGTCATTATTTTAAAGGTAATGTGCCCCTTGTAGGTTTTCACACTAGTTTTTCTCAGTGGGAAATACGTCTTATCAGGGATTTTCACATAACCTTGCACCTAACTATTGCTTAAAATATACCCAACCCATTCTAGTGGCTTTTTATTTTGCTTTTTTTTGTTTTGTAGAATAGGCTGCCTGTTTCTAGATTTTCACCTTATCCTTTGGCCTAACTTTTACTTAAAGAGCCAATTACGGTTTTCATCTCTAATGACCTTCTTCTTTTTTTTTGTTTTTTTGAGGATTTACACTACCTACTCGCACTTCAGCACGGGTCCTTATACATTCGATAGGTTTCTGTCAATCAGTTAATCAAATGCTTATGTTTAAATTTATACATGCATTGTATGGGATGGTAGTTTTCATAACTAGATATGTAATGCAAAATAATAATTCAACTTAGTCTTAAGAAGTGACACTTTGTGTGTATCCGAATCTTGTTATCAATCAACCCTTTTAGATTTCTTAATTGAACATTTTCTCTCAATCCTTTATTTTTGCCTAGGACACCTTTTTTTAGTTTGCACCCAAGTGGGGTGTCCAATTTTAGTAAGGCCACCTTTTTTATTTTAAACCTATGAGGTTTTTTTTTTCTTTTTTCATTTTTTCTTTTCTTTTTATTTTTTTCTTTTTTACATTTTTGTTTTTGCTTGGAATGATTGATGCCAACTATCGGTATGTACAACCATTTATATTCATGTAGTTAATGCCTCTACTGAAAGGCTCCTAGCATTATAGCTTGGTACCATAAGGTACATTAACCTTCATTGTGTCATCATTTTGTAGACTGGCATCAATGTACATTAACCTTTATTGTGTCATCATTTTGTAGACTGGCTTCAATATTAAGGAAAACAAACAATATCAAGGTTGTCGACACTTCTACTCTTATTTTGTATCTTTCCAAATTTTACATTGTTATTAGACTTGTGTCTTTTGTCCAACATTTCCTTATTATCAACATTAGTATTATAACCTTTGATGTGTTAAGCCTGTGTATAGTTCTTTTACCAATGAGTTTTCTTAGTTATGGCTTAAATGAATAGTGATTACTATAATAGCATTTTAATTTTGGCTTAAGCTATATTCCATTTTAACCTATTGATAATCTAGGCTTTCCAAGGTAACCAATAGTAATTGTTTAAAAAAAAGGCCCTTGAGAATAATGTGGTTAGTAAGATAGAGTATCCATCTTGATAATAAGATTTTCCCTGGGAAAACCAATAGTTTGGTAACACTTGCCTTTGAGCCTAATATAAGACTTTTCTTGCATAGTCATGATAGAAAAAGGGAGCAATAGCAAAGACATGTTGAGTTTATAGTAAGTGTACTTCATAGCTTGCTTCCCATTAACTTCGGCATAATGGAATTTGACACCCCATGTAGTGCCGCAATATTTTCTTTCTTTTTTTTGTTTTTCTATTTTTCCCATTTTTTCCTTTCTCCCATTTTTCATCTCTCAAATTTACCTCACTTTAGGAATCATAACGGTTGTAATGAAGAAGTTTTTTTTTTCTTAAGATCCAGTGGAGAAATGTTCATTGAATTAATGTCCTAGATATGAGTTATGGTTATTGTCATGCATGATGCAAATAAATGAGATATTGTAAATATAAAGAAAGTTCATATCATTAACAGAATCAAAAGAAAAAAAGTTGTCTTAGTTTAAGGACACTCATTACAATTATAAAAAAACTATTAAGACCCTATCTTTATCTGGATGATGCCCCCAAGGTTGGTGATGACATAAAACTTGTAAAGAAAGCCTTAATTCTCCCTTTTTGGGATTAGCACTTTTTGGGTGTCAACCAAATCCTAAATACAATCTCTTAGGGGATGATTATAATCAATTTTATGTCCCGTATGTTAGTGGTACACACAGTACCAACCAATCCTGTGTTTAGGTTTCCTTGGCTTTAACTTTCCTTGCCTATTAAGATGAGTAAGGTTTAAGGATAGCAGTTTACCAATGATGGTGTAATGATGCCCCTTTATTCTTATGGTTGAAACTTTTAAGACCCCATCATTACCCCCAAAACTTGAGTTTCCATTTTTTTGCTTGTTGACATGGTTGTTTCTTTCTAAACTCATAGCATGGGCCCTTTCTTCCAAATGTTCTCCCTCAACTTCAATGGCAATGTCTTTAAGTGATTCCTAGTCTTTTAGACCTTTCATCTTAAGTCCCTCTCTTAAGTATGGACTCATGTTCTTGATGAAGAGTTTGATTTGATCAAGAGTGTGGCTTTCACTTTATCTCCATTATCCTTTCCTTAATTGAGTGAGATACTTGTTGAAGGACTCATCAGGTTTTTTTCAAAAAAGCTCTAGATCTTTTAAGAGTGACCTCTATTTTGGTGCTAAAATCATATTGTTTCATAAACTCCTCCATCAATAGATCCTAATTTTCCTTGATCCTACGATCTAACATGTGGTACCAATCGATGGCAAGGCCTATCAGATTGAGGTAGAAATACTCAATCTTCTTCTTTTTGGTCAAAGTGGTTCCCTTCATCACTAATGTGTATGGCTTCACATATGTTTATGGGTTTGAAGTACCATTGAACTTAGGCAAATATGGCATTTTGAACCTTTAAGGTAGGAACTCTTCACTATCTAGATCTCTGTCCTCAAGATTGATTCCCCTTCAAGCTAGCAAAATGCATGCAATTGCCTTATTCTTCTGTTCTAATTTCTTTAGGGCCACAATTTTTACCCTAAGGCTTTCATTTTTCACTGTCGGTATTAGCTCATCCTCTTCTTTATCTTCTATAAAGTCTTCTTTGGAAGCATACATTTTTCCTTTTTTTTTGCTCCATTAGTGAGGCTCGAGGCACTACAGCAGTTGCCAATAAAGTGCCCCCAATAGTTTTTTACTTTATCTGGTCTAAGGTAGGAGCTACAGGCTGAAGTTTAAAAGGTGGTGCAAATAATCCCCCAATCATAGCCAATAATCTTTCTTTGAACTCTTAGAGCCTTTTATCCAACCTTTTATTCAACTTATCAAGTGCATCTACCATTTCCCACTGTAGTGTAGCAACTACTAGATTCCTTTAACCACTTGGATGAATAGTTTATAATGGCTAAAAAATCAAAGGGTCAAAATAATGCATGTGTGTGGTATACCTATGACACATGGGCATGTTAGGTATACACATGATGTATGGTATAGGTATACATATGATGCATGAGTTTGAATATGTTATACATATGATGCATGAGGGAGATGCACATAAATGGTATACATATGATGTGTGGGTCATTAATTAGAATGATGCATGATGATGCATGTGAATGATACACATATAATGCACGATACATGGGTATAGTACACATATGATTCATGAGGGTGATGCATGTGCATGATATCTATGATGTATGAGCTAATCGTTAGAGTGATGCATGATGATCCATATGAATGATATAAATATGATGTATGATACATAAGCGTATTAGGTGTCAATCACAACCACATACAAGCATAACAATAACCTTCTGAACTTATTGCTCCTATGTAAGAGGTAGTATAGACACCGTGAGCCGAGGCAGCCCAGATCAGGGTTACTCGAGGTGGAAAAAATAGTACAATTTTGATAGAGGGCACAAATCTTGAAGCTTTGATCTTGATTTCCACATTTTCATAAAAGTTTTGTAGAAATCAAGATCAAAGCTTCAAGATTTTTCCAAGAGTCTTTTGAGAAGAACTTTAAAATTTTGATTTTGATTCTCGAGTAGTGACAGACAGACATCTTTCATAAAAGAAAGTTCCTAGACAGACATCTTTCATAGAAGGAAGCTCGTTTATCCATGACAGACACCTGCCTATGGGGTTATTTCTAGATTTCCCTCATTTTTATAATTTTAAAATTGTGGATAGTGATCAAATTGGATCCAGTCCAAATTTCAAGGGATTTAACCTTACTTTTCTGAAGAATTAGAGTTGGAGTTTATTTCTAACTCTTCTCTACATGTAAAAGGAAAAATTAGGGTTTTTAAGGGGGGAGACAGATTCCTTGAAAGAAAAAGAGTAAGCTTTTAAGGGAAAGAAGATAATTCTCTGCTCTAGAAACTAAGACTCTATGCAGTCACTCATACTGAAAAAATACACAAGTTTTTTTTAATGCGAAAATCAAGGATCGAAATAAAAAGGTCGTTGCTTCCAGTTTCATAGAATTAAGAAAATCTTGAGTGTAATATTTTAGGCCTCAAGCTCTTTCTCTTTCTAAAATTCATCACATAACCATATAGTGTTGACTTTTTCTTGTGATGTTGTATTTATGTTATTTGATGCATTATGTATGATCCCTATAATTCCATGAATCTTTGATGATGATATAAACCTATAGGATGCTATGTTAGATGTTATTTTCTCTCTTTGATGCATGATAAAATTGTTTAATTTGTTTTCTATTTTTGCATGATTTAACTGTCTTAGCATAATTTAAATCACACTTTACTATTGTTTGGTAGACTTAGCATGTCTTAGTGTTTTAATATTGCTTGTTTAGGGTTCAGAATTGGTTTCCTTTGTTTTGAGTTGAGATTCTGCCTTCTGTGTCTATTTTTCGAGTGATAGATGGGAAGAAGACATCACAGATGCCCGTCTGTTAGCATGAGGTTGCAATGCCTTCTCCTCGTCCTATCTCTCCCTTTTGTTTGAGCATCTCTCCTCTTGTTTAGGGCATCTATCCTCTTGTTTTCACCCTTTTTTTGTATATTTCCATGTTATTTTTGCTAATATAGGTCATTTTGAATGTTTAGATGTGTTTTAGCTTCATTTTTTTTTGCTTTTGTATGACATGATTTACATATTGTATTCTTTTATTTATTTATTTATTTATTTATTTATTTATTCTAGTATACTTTTGTGATTATTCTTTATAATTAATTAGTTTATTTTATTTTTGATTTCTTTCAATGTACCAATCAATTTGCTTTGTTTGTGTATTTTGTGAGTTATTATATTTATGCATTCTTGGTGTTTTTTTTGGGAGAGTAATCCTACCTTAGAGGTCGTCCTTCAATTGGTTTTTTTTCTATTCCTTTACCTCTTATTGCATATGAGTTATTTTTCATTTTATTTTATTTCAATATGCTTTTTTTACTGTTTTATTTTATTTATTTAATTTTGGTACTTTACTCTTTGAATGTATTTCAGTTTTTTTAGAACTTAATAGTCTAGTGAAAAATAAATTTTGGCACAATAATTGATAAAAAGTCATTAAATATTTTATATTTAATTAATTTGTATATTGATTAATAAAATAAACCATTATCCAATTTTTGTCCCAAAATCACACAATAAAGAAAAGTCTTATTTTCACCAAAATTGGGATCACTCATCCCATGTTTTCTTAAAATTAATAATGACTCTTTATCTCATTTTCTGTAAATATGCATGAGGAAACAATGTTCCCAAAATTAATGAATATCCCATTTCATGTATGATATTTTATCTCTCCTTTTCTTTTGACGATTTGCTTCTGTAATAATTAAGTAGCGAATTTATTTTATTTACTTGCTTTATTTATTGCTTTACTTAGTTGATTGGTGTGTTTATTTACTTTCTTTGTAATGCATCATGTGAGAAGAGAGGCACTGGATTAATAAATAAAAAACCTAATTATAAATAAAAACCTAACTAAGATGCCAAGTAAGAGTGATGTCTTGAACATCGATCTCAATTTCAGCATTATAAGTTTGAGAATCATTTCCCAACAGTATGTTGGGTGGCAACTTTATTACACCTACCTCTTCGAGCCCACATTGGGTGCCTTTATAGATTGACCATCAACTATGGTTTAGGCCTAATCCTTTTTCATTGTGAAGTGGCCAATTTACAAGTTATAGTGAGCCTCATTCGGTCCTGGGCCTTAAAAGTGAGATGCTAAGAACCCAAATCAAAATTGAGCAGGCTTCGATGTACGTCATAGTGGTGACTCTATTGGGGACTAAATAGACCTTACTCCTAAAAGCATTTTGGTTAAGTTTTTTTATAATTAGGTTTTTCTTATTAATCCTATCTCATTTCGAAATTGCATTTTTGCATATATGCTAGAGCCTTAAAATTAAGTTAGGTGTCCCTTTTTAGCCCTGATGCTATCTTAAAGCACGCTCTACACTTACTCAATGTAGATAGGTGTCAAAGACACCCACCAGCACAAGTTTAGCACTGATTGGTATATAAAATGGTGACCCATTAGTCATTATGGTTGTGATAAGCTTGACCCATTGGCGAGGACCATGCTTGGGTAGCCTTAAAGTTTCAATCACCCAACTACAGCCTATGTTATAATAATAGTTACTTCTTCTGGGTGGTATGACCATAACAATTCATGTTTACTATGTGGGCCCTTATGCATTGACCAAACTCAAACAAATTAGGAGAGTACCAATCAAAGACTGCTATGGCCCTGTAGGCCCAACTTGATTTGTACGAGTTACTTAAAATACATAATGGCCAAAACCCATATGACTATGCTTTTAATTATGAGAGGTTATGCTATCGGTTTTTCACCATACATCATGCTCGTCTATTGGGTTTTCTATTGAACTATGGGCTAAGCCCACCTAGAAAAGAAATTGCATGACCTCTTATGTGGGAGTAATAAGGTTGGAAGGCTTTGTCTTACTTATATATAGTTGTGATTGACTTCTAATGAATGCATTCATTGCATGCATGCATCACATATATACCATGCTCATGCATCAATCATTATGCATCATCCATGACATTTGACTTTTGAAGCTATTATAGTTTCATTTATGTGGTCTAGAAGGTTAGATGATCGCCTTGTTTGGAGATCTATAATTGAGCTGCCTGGGTTGAGATCTAAGTCAAGTTTAAAGTTAGGGTCAGAGATCAGTTAGGAGTTTGGTTTAGTTGAGCTTTCGAAAAGCAGTCAAGAGACCACATCAGGAGAAATGGCTGACAATGAAATATCACAAAATGAGATAGGCAAATTATATCTATTTTGTACTTTCCACTAGCACATTGGCCATTTTACTGACAATTTTCAAGTCTTATCGCAGTGTAAATTTATTACCATAGTCTCTAGGACTAAGATAAAGTGAGTAGGGTGTTATACGCAAGGAATCTTTGTTTTGTTTTATATTAATCGAATAGATACTTAGATGGATAGGCAATTGTAGATTGATAGAGTTTGTTATACTAAAAGATAATTCTAATTAACAATACAATCCAATAAAGTTATTAGAACTGTAAGAATGAATTGATCAAGTAAGAGGTTCAATTAACACATAACCATGCAAATGATTAGAGAATATGGCCCACTTTTCCTAAGTGCAATTCTCATTGTCAAATAAGGGTACTCCCATCTAAAGTCCAAAAGCACTCTCATATCATTGTAGAGAGAGATGAAAACCATGAAGTTCTACGCCTATTCTTTTAGCCCTCAAAGTGAAACCCTTGTCTCTTAGTGATTCCTATCCTTTAAGTAAATTCAATTGCTTTTCCACCAATATACCCTAATTCTCATTTTGAACAAATTGATTAACACATTATATATGGTGATCAAGCATACATAACACATTAAGTATCCAATTAAGCTTAAATCATTCATACATTAAATAATATATTATTATAAAAGATCAATTCATACTTATAATTCTAATCAATAAACTTAGCCTAGATGCATAGTGTTCAAAGCAAAGAAAAACACAAAAAAGAGCAATGACATCAAACAAATAATCTAAAGAGGAAGAGAAAAAAATGGTTGATGATGCCTTTATGCTTTTTTAGAAAAGTACTTGAATGTTGAATGACCTTTTAGAATCTTTTCTCTTCCTTGGAGTTTGGTTTTTTCTCATAATCTTTTTTGAATTGAATTGGTAGTTTTCCCATGCCTATATATGGTTAACTTGATGTATTTATAGGCCATAAGGTGTCCCAATTAATGACTTTTCGGAAAGGGGAGTAAACATGAATAGGTACTTGAAAGGTTGTGATGTTTGACATTGGTGATGACTTGGTACACTGGTGCTAAGTTAGGCGAGTTGGCATTGGCTAGCTTTATAACAAGTTGGTAGCCATAGGGACGAGTTAGAACACTTCCTACTTGGATATGGCTTAGCATAGCATGGAACAAGTCAACACATATAGGCCCTATAATGAGTCGGCACTCATAGGGACGAGTCGGCATAGGCTTCAAACCTTCCTTAATGTTCTTTTTCCTTCAATTCCTCAATCTAAAACCCCCAATTGTACTTTGAATCACCCAATTGGGAAAAAAGATCCTACAAAAATAAATAAAACACAAAAAGTAAAACATAACACAATAAAATAAACAAAATTATGCATAAATAGTCAAAATGGTTATGCTATATTGGATAACATCAAATTCCCCCACCCTTAAACCTTGCTTGCCCCTAAGCAAGAATGCAAAAGCCTAAGTGGAAGAGCTAACAAAAACACTTATCATCTTAAAGTGAAAATAGCCTCCCTAAAATCATCTTAAATATGAATAGCTAACAACTAACTTCCAATGCTCAACAATGGTAGATTTAAACAAGTTGCATAGCATATTAAATAAATTTAACGTACTATCTCAAGTTATTAAAATCAAAATCAAGAACATAAATTTAATGGTCTAGCCAAACTATTTAGCTAAGATGAACAATCTTCAAACTTAGAGATTTGAAGAACAAATTTAGCCATTGGGACAAAGGTTAAGCTAACACATTATCTCACAATTCTCATGAAATTTTTAGACACTTACAATTTTTCTAAGCTTCTTTGCAATTTTGTGGGTACATTTTATGGTCCATCCCACTAGATATTATTTTATTTATCTTTTTCTTTTCTTTTCTTTTGTTTTTTGTTTTTTGTTTTTTCTTTTTGTGCTCATCCATTACTAAAAAGTGAGCTATTCATATTATAGCTATAGTTTTCCTAAGGCTACCTAAGTCCTTAAAAAACTAAACTTAAATCTTTCCATCCTAGCCTTAAGTATAGCTAGAAAAGTGAGTAAACATCCTATAGATATTGAAAATAACAACAAGAGATGGTAAGAAAAACATAAAGCATATACTACATGAAACTTAAGATTTTATCAATTTAGCATAAAAAATAATCTATTGACATGGCATTGACATCTATAGCAAGATAAACTTAGAGAAATCTAATACAAATATAAAGAATATAGATGAATATGCAAAAATATAGCATAGCACAATATATTGCAAACAAAAACAAAACAAAAACATGAACAACATATAAACAAACTAAAAACATAAAACTAAATATCCCCTTCCCCATACTTAGAATTTCACATTATCGCCAATGTGAACACTAAAAGAGAAAATGGAAGCGAAAAGAAAAAAATCCCCTCATTCATTTGAAAGAGATGGTGGAGGCAAATCAACCATGTAACCGGCTTGAGCAATGAATCTATTGATTTTATGCTCCATGCTCTTTTGCCTCTTAGGAAGATGACAGTTCATCATCTTTATTGAGTTTAATTGGCACTACATTGCCTATTGATTTTCTAATACTTTTTCCTAAATCCTTAATGACCTGCTAGAGGAACCATGAGAGGGGCCACTAGTGGTACCATATGATGGGCCACTTGCACCTTCGTAAAATATGGCTGGCATGATAGCCAATTCTTAGTGGAATTCCTCCTCTTGAGGCATGCCAAACCTCCCTTCTTCATTATCACTTTCATCCTCTTCTTCTTCTTCTTCACTTTCTTTCTCCTATTGTGGTATGGAGGTGCTAACCCTCACTAATAAGAATGAGAGTAGGCAGGGATTAATCTCATAGAGGCATTAACCACTTTACCACAAATTAAAGTTTACCTAGTAAAATAGGTACACTCAAGAACATGAGTGATAGGGCTATCTTTCCTAGATGCACATGTCAACATTTGATTAAATATCCAATATGTCCAACATACTTGCTTTTTATTATGAATGCAACACATAAGAAATAACTTTTGATATAAAACTCTATTGAATTATATTTGTGAAAGATTACACATGCAAGTACTTTATGCAATAACAAAAACTTTAAATCTTTGATAATAGCTTTGCCTTTCTTTTGTTGAAAAGGGGTATGCAAATGTGTTAAGAAAGTCCAAAATTCATTGACCTTAAATTTCTTAAGGGGATCACACATACCATATTTCTTAAGTCCAAACACTCTATGCATAAAAAAATAGGTGAGTGTGTGCTTATATCCTTGCATTCTAAATTCCAACACCCTAGAATCATTAGCATTAACCTCTAAAGTGGTGTAAAATTCCATAAACAAGTTAACATAGGTAGTTTCATATATTGAAACAAATTTTCCAAGGCCACAAGAATTTAAAAGAGTAGTGAAAGAATCTAGCAGACTAGGATCTCTACAAAGATTAGCAAAAAGGTACTTACAAGACATAATTTCTCTAGTTTTCTAGAAGTAAACCTTGCACCTTCCTCTTCATGGAGGAGTGGAAATGGAGTTTTGTAGATGGAAGCCAAATATCCACCTTTTTAAGTCTCTTCCTGGGCCTTAAAGATAAAGATCCTATTGTCTTCAACATTTTAAAGATTGAAAATGGATGAAAGGAAAGAAAAATAGATTGTGTAAGATGGAGGGCACATGAAGAGCAAGAAGAATATGTATGGGTGTTTTAATGGAGTTTTTAGAGAAAAAAGAAGCTAAAGGTAGATTTTAAAAAAAGAAAACTATGAATGAATGAAGAAGAGAAACTTAAGCAATATAAATAGGGATAAAACTCATAGGGAAAAGGAAAAGGCTGTAGAAATTAATTGGTGTGAAGACTAATATTTATAAGGAAGGAAAACTTGAATAAGTATGAGAGAAAGTGGGAAGTGACATGATTTTTAATGTGAAATGTCATGACCTTTAGGGTTTTATACATCTATTGAAGAGATTTTTGTCAAAATTAGCCTAAAAATGATAAAAATTAAATACCAAAATTGGAAATTTGAAAAAGAGGTTAAATGTAGGGAAAATTTGTGGAAAAACTAAGTTGCTGGGTTGTGTAACAAGTCAGCAAGAGTAGAATGGCTTGGCATAGTTGGTGACTACAATAAGTCGGCAAACTTGTAACGATTCAGCACCAAGGGATACTTTCAAGAATCAATATATCCCCTCCTTATTCGATATGTGTCCTTTCTAGAACAAGTCAGCATGACCTATGAAGAGTTAGCACGCTGCAACCAAGTTGGTACGATCCTTATCTATGTTAAGTTATCATGGATGGAACCAGTGGACACACCCTATCTCCAAAACTCAAAAATAGAAACTAACAAAAACATAAAAAGAAATATTAGGTCATTCATAAGCAATGTGTAAAAATGAAGATAAACATAAAAAAGAACAATAAACAAACATAAAAATAAAAACTTACTTATACTTCAAAAACTAAAATTGTGGCTAAAGAAATACTTATCGACATTATATGTTGTGACCGAAAGCACTATCTAACTTGAGTTATATCATCATTTGGAGCGGAGAGAGTAATCAATTTCACCTTATCAAGGGATTCGCCAACAAAATAAGGCTTAACGCGATGACTATTAACCTTAAATATCTCTATTTTGTCATTTACAATGTTGATGGCTCCACACACATAAACCTTGACTACCTTAAAAGGACCCAAGCATTGAGACTTCAAATTACCTGGAAATAACCTCAATCTTGAATTATACAAAAGAACCAAATTACCTTCATGGAATTTCATCTTGAACAAATGCTTATCATGCCACACCTTAGTGCGATCTTTGTACAACTTTACATTCTCATATACATTCATCCTTAACTCCTCTAATTCATTGAGCTGAAGTAACCCCTTCCTACCAACCTACTTCATATTGAAGTTCAAAGCCCTTGTTGCCTAATAAGCCTTATTTTTGAGTTTTATGGGTACGTCATAAGACTTGCCATAGATCAATTGATATGGGGTAAGGCCTATTAGAGTTTTGAAGGCTATCCTATATGCCCATAAGGGATCATCTAATTTCAATGCCCAATCTTTCCTTGATGAAGAAACTATCTTTTCTAGAATCCACTTAAGCTCTCTATTACTTACATCAACTTGTCCACTAGTTTGAGGATGATATGGAGTAGCAACCTTATGTGTCACCCCATACTTCTTCAAAAGAGCATCATTGACATTATTACAAAAGTGTGAACCTACATCACTAATAAAAAGCTCTAATAGTACCAAACCTTGGAAATATAACCTTCTTGAGAATCTTCCTAACCACTTTGGCATCATTAGTAAGTGTAGGCACTACATTAACCCATTTAGAAATATAGTCCACCATAACCAACATGTATTTATGTCTTATAGAACTAAGGAGAGGACCTATAAAATCCATCCCCCAAACATCGAAGATCTTTTAATGGCATCTTATTATTCCCTGATATATTACCCGTTCATTGACATCTATCACATGTAAGCATAAAATTCCTAACATCTTTAAACAAATTAGGCCACCAAAAACTAGATTGAAGTACCTTAGAAGCTATCTTGGCAACACCAAAGTAAGCACCAACATACATAAATTGACAATGCTTTGAAACATCTTCAACCTCATCTTAAGGAATATATCTCCTAATCAAGCCATTAGCACATCTCTTATAGAGTAAAGGCTCCTCCCAATAGTAGAACTTACTATCATGCAATAACTTCTTCCTCTGATTATAATCCAAGCTATAAGGAAGGATACCACTTACTAGATAATTGGTGATATCTACAAACAAAGAAAAATCCTTAGATACCACACTTACGAGGTGCTCACCATGAAAAGTCTCATTAATAGGCACACCATCATCATTCTTCTTTAACCCGTCTTGATCTAATCTTGACAAGTGATCCACCGTAAGGTTCTCACTTCCTTTCTTATCTCTAACTTCCCAATCAAACTCTTAAAGCATCAAAATTTACCTTAAGAGCTTAGGCTTTGCATCCTTTTAGGTCAAAATATACTTGAGAGTAGCATGATTCAAATAGACAATCACTTTTTGCCCATAAGATAAGCTATAAACTTTTCAAATGCATATACAATAGCAAATAACTCCTTCTTTGTAGTGGTGTAAATGATTTGAGCTTTATCAAATAACTTGCTAGCATAATAGATGACATAAGGCTTACCTTCCTTTTTTTGCCATAAAATAGTGCCCACCATAAAGTTGCTTGCATCACACATAATCTCAAAAGGTTGATCCTAATCAAGTTGCTGCAAAACAAGTGTTGAAACAAGAACATGCTTTAAAGTATCAAAGGTATCAAGGCAAGCTTCATCAAACTCAAAATTAGCATCTTTAGCAAGAAAATTGCACAATGGTTTAGCATAATAATGATATCTTTTAGAAACTTATCCCATGCTGGCATATCGCTAATGGCATCCATAAATGGAATGGTAATGGTTATGTCCTTAAGATAATTGAGAAACTTACAAAATTGCTTGTCTAAATTATGCTTTATGAACCTTTGTAGAAAAGATAAAGCCATGAGATCTACCTTAGGTTCATCATTTTTATTTAATTGATTATTTTTCTTTTTATCTTGATTAGGCTCTATAACATCATTGCCACTATTATTAATCATATGATCATTAACTTTGCTAGACTTATCCCCTATTTCAACATCTTTATTAACCACTTCCTTACCTTCACCATATTATTTTCAACTTCCTTACCACTTCTCAAAGTAATTACTTGTCAAGTCTCCTTATGTTGGAATTCGGGTTATCTAGGTAGCTTTCTCAAAGGTTCAGAACTAGAGGAAGCTTATGGGCAATTTTGGTTTTAAGGATTCTATTATGAGTTACAAACTGCTCAAGCTTTACATTAATTAGCTTAAATTACTCCTTATTTTGTTTATTAGTGGTTATTTGTTGGTTGATGAATTTTTCCATAAGGGTTTTAAGATGTGATTTGGGTTATGAAGGGTTAAAGGGTTATTTCATAGGAAATCTTAATGGGTTTTGTGGTCTAAGCATTGGTTTATTTAGAGGGTTAAGTTGAGAAGATGTAATGGATCATGAAAGTACAGGGTGGTTCCTCCATTGAGGGTTATAAAAATTAAAATTTAAGCCTACTTTTGGTTAAAACCCCCTTGAACATAGTTAGCCTCCTCATTAGAACTCATATTGCATTGTGCATAGGAATGAGATACTCAACATAATTCACAAATAACACTTAAACTTTTAAGAGAATTAATTTGAGATTTACTTACCATTTTAGTGAGAGCATCTACCTTTGCTATCAATAAATTTATTGTATCAAGTTCCAAGACTCCCCTTGGCTTTGCCATTCTTGGTTCATTACCCATATACCCTTGAGATGCAAGTTCCTAAAGCAAAGTAACCACCTCCTTGGCTATTCTATCCATCCATTTCCTATTTGAGGTTGTATTGACAATGTTCCTATTTTCATCCATCAATCCATTGTATAAGATTTAAGGAATCATCTAATCTAACAAACCAGGATGAGGGCATTACCTTTGAAGTTCCTTAAACCTTTCCCAAGCTACATATATTGTTTCACTTGCATTTTGTCTAAATGTTGTGATTTCATTTATAAACTTGGCAGTTTTGTTTGGTGGAAAGTATTTATGAAGAAATGCTTGCTTCAATTGATCCCATGTTGTGATTAACTCACTAGGCAAACTAGTAAGCGAAAGTTATGCTTTGTCTTTGATAAAAAAATGGGAATAGCCTAAGCCTTATTGCTTCATCTATCACTCCATTAATCTTGAATGTTACACACATATTGAGAAAGACCAATATGTGGGTATAGGGATCCTCTCCTTACAGACCTCTAAATTGGTTATTTTACACCATTTGAATAATGTTTGGCTTGAATTAAAAGTTATTATTGGCAATTAATGGTGCCACAATTCCTCCAAAACTTCCTGATATGTCAGATATAGCAAAATCACCCAAAGAACACCTATCCTGATCAACCATATTATTTGAACTTTGTCCTTCCTCTTCTTGTTGTCTTTGTTCCCTACGTAAAGCATAAAAATTTCTTTCAATTTCAAGATCAAATTAAAGAATATTATTACCACTATTGCTTCTACGCATATAGGAAAGAAAACAAACAAAACAAAAACTGTTACTACTAAAATCATAATACTACTAAAGAAAATTAGAAATAATGCCTAAAATAACCTTTCTCTACCCTAAATTAATAAACACAAACATAGTAATTCACCGACAATTGCACCAAAAATTTACTACAGCTTAAATTTATTATCCTAATCTCTAGGGCTTAGATAGAGTGAGTAGGGTGTCGAACACAGGGAATCTTTGGTATGCTTTATATTAATCGATAGATACTTAGATGCACAGGCAATTATAGATTGATAGATTTAGTTACACTAAAATCCTAAAAATATAAAAGTAAAGTAAACTAAATAATAATTCTAATTAACAATACAATCCAATGAAGTTATTAGAACTACAAGAATGAATTGATCCAGTAAGAGATTTAATTAACACATACGTAAGCAAATGATTAGCGAATATGGCCTACTTTCCCTAAGTGCCATTCTCATTATCGAATAAGGGTATTCCCATTTAAATTCCATAAGCATTCTTATGTCATTGTGGAGATAGATGAAAACCATAAACTTCTAAGCCTATTCTTTTACCCCTAAAAGTGAAACACTTATCTCTAAGTGATTCCTATCCTTTAAGTAAATTCAATTGCTTTTCCACCAATATGCCCTAATTTTCATTGTGAACAAATTGATTAACACATTATATTTGGTGATCAAGCATACATAACACATTAAGCATCCAATTGAACTTAAATCGTTCATACATTAAACAATATATTATTATAAAAGATCAATTCATACTTGCAATTCTAATTAACAAACTTAGCCTATATACATAGTGTTCAAAGTAATGCAAAACACAAAGAAAAGTAATGACATCAAGCAAATAATCTAAAGAAAAGGAGAAGAAAATGGTTAATGACTCCTCTATGCTTCTTTAAAAAAGTACTTGAAAGTTGAATGACCTCTTGTAATCTTTTCTCTTCCTTGGAGTCTACTTTTTCTCAAAAATTTTTTTGAATTGAATTTGTAGTTTTTCCATGCCTAAAATATTGTTAACTTCATATATTTATAGGCCCTAAGGTGTCCCAATTTATGCCTTTTTAGAGACGGGTGTAAACATGAAGAGGTACTTAAAAGGTTGTGATTTTTGACATTAGTGATGACTCAGCACACTAGTGTCAAGTTAGGTGACTTGGCAATAGCTATAGCTCTATAATTAGTAGACACCTATAGGGTTGAGTTAGCACACTTCCTACATGAAAACAACTTGGTATAGCATGGTAGAGAACCTAATCGAAATTGAATGGAGCCTGAGCATACAACATAGGGTGTATGCCTAACTCGAATCTACATTCAGCTTATGTGTTATGAATTTCAAGTCTATACTTGGAATATCTTCAGGATTCCAACTGAAAGATGCTTGGTTGATCATTAGTATCTACATCACTTCCTTTTCCACCTCTTTCATAATTCTGGATCTGATCTTAACACTCTTGTCCTTAGTAAGCTCTCTAATGGTAAGCTTATTCTTAAGGTTCATCTTAGAATGGTCAACCTTTACTTCCTTCTCCAATCTTGGTTCCACTAGATATGCCTACTTTGACTCTTTTATAATGGCAATGTAGGCTTCCCTTGAGGCCTTTTGATTTTTCCTTATGATTGCCACTTTGTTTCTAGTAGGAATCTTTAAGAACATATACTGAAAGCTGGTGACTGCTCCAATTTCAAACAATAGAGGTATTCTAAAAATAACATTGTATGGAAAGTTCATATCTACCAGTATAAAAGTTATTCAACATATTTGCGTCACTGTTTCATCACCAAGCTCAACAAAGAGCTCTACCAATTCACTCACTACGATAGTGGAATTGCCAAGTCCAATGAATGAGATTGTATATGGCTTAAATTCTTCAATTGGCTGCCTCATCTTTTGATAACCCTCTGAAGTGATGACATTCACTATGCTCTTATTGTCGACTAGAATTCTTCTGACTTAAAAGTTGGCAATGCTAGCCTCTACAACCAGGGCATCCTTATGCGGAAATCTTAAGCTTTTTGCATCCTTAAAGGAAATGTTGACTAGCTGTAGCCTTTTAGATGCAGCTAAAAAATACATGCCCTTCCCTTTATTTCTATTCAAAATTCTCTCAATCATGTTAATGACTTTCAATCTCTACTATAGTCTCTGTCATAGCCTGTTAGAGTTCTTAGGCGTTTTTCTTTCATTATCATCTTCATCAAAATTTGATCGGCCTTTCCTTTTGTAAGGTGGTTTACAAGAGCCTGGTAGTGGTGGGCCTGCAAATCTTTTGAGGAAGCCTTTCTATAAGAGTCTTTCAATCTCCTCCTTCAATGTGTTACAGTCATCAATGGTGTGATTAACATCCTTATGAAATTTGTAGTACTTATGTTTGTCCCTCAAGGCATATAACCATTCTGACATTATCTTTGGCCAATTTACTTTTGTATACTTCTCTTTGCTCTATATTAAAACTTGTGATGGAGAAGGATTGAGTGGAGTGTAAGTTCTAGATGTATTGTTTGTATGGCATTCGGATCTGCCATGTTCTCTTTCTTTCCTCTTTCCTTGGTTCTTTAATAAGTTGCCCCTTTTGGGACTTCAGTTTCTTTTCTCGTACCATTCAATCAGTTGTATCTAGTTGGAGTTTGAGAGTCTTTCATTTTTCCTTACTGTATCATCTAACTGTATCTAGTTGGAGTTTGAGAGTCTTTCATTTGTCCTTACTATATCATCTAATTGGATGTACCAGTTGGCCCTATCCATCATATTTTTAAATTCTATTAGAGGCAAGTTATAATGGAATTAAATAATTGTAAACTTCTGATTCTCATTTGATGGAATATGACATGGTATGAATGTGATGATAGCACAGCGAAAAAACAAAAATTTTTATCATACATACCATACAATTCCAAAGCAAAAATGAAACATGCAATTTTAGGGTTGTATAACTTACTACTTATGATGCCTTTTTGAAAATTGAATTTGATGATGCCCAGCAACTAAGGTGACTTTATCCGCCTTAGGTCTCGATCACCAATGCCAAGGAACAGCCTTTAACGCCACTCCCTCTATTCTCACACACACACTTGCAAAGATGGCTTCAAATAGAGATCGCTAGCTCTCTTTTAAGTATTGTGTAATGGCAATTGTTTAAAGCTACAAGACTTGATCTTGTACTTCTTTTAAGTGCTATTAATGCATAAGAACACAAGAAAGCAAGGAAGAATCCTTCTCCTTGTGTATTTCGGCCAAGAGAGAATTTTTTAGGGAGAGAATGATTTCACGCCAAAAGCAAGGTGGCTAGGGTTTTTTTTCTTTCTTTCACGCCAACTTCTCTCTTTTTAGGGTTTTATTTCTTTTAATATATATGCTTATCCTTTGGCAAGTCATTGATCTGAATTCAACTATCCTAAGATAATTAATTCAAACACTTTCATTTCCTAAAGATAAGTAATATATTTTGAATTAAACTCTTTTGAATTTAAATTCAAATTTGAAATAAAACATAAGACATTTAATTAAATGAAAACACTTAATATAAATAATAAACATGTGCCGAAATTCCTTGATTTCCCTCTTGGAATTTCGGCCACTTCATCAATTATATAAGTGATTTAATTTAATTTAAATTCCTTTAGGCTTTAATACTCAATTAAGTTAATTAATGTAACATAATTAATTAATTGAAATTAAACCTTGTGGGCTGAATTTCTCTCTCTCATGGACCAAAGCCCAATAGCAATTTTATAACCCATTACATACATTAATTTGACTTTAATTAAAAGCCCAAATTAATGCCTAATACTTAATTTAAGTATTTTAAGCCCAATGCTTTGTGTGCGATCCTATAGGTCCATTTAATGTTGGCAATGAATTAATAAATTAATTCAAAGGCTATATATATTCTCTAGCAAGATATTATAGCATTCCAAATTAAATGAAAATGCATATGGCATTTAGTGACCTAATGCAATTTTGTATAGTCCCTTACCCATAGATATCAGAATTAATATAAGGCATGAAACTAGTCATCCTTATATATATTAATTCCTTTCTTGATATTCCAGTGACACTGAACTCTCAGATAAATAATGACTACTCATTATTTCATCTCGGTATGGCCATACACTTCTCAGTTCACTGATCAAGTGGCCGATGATATTTTTCTCTCTTATTGAAAGGGGTAATCCCTTCACTTCTCTCATGGTCTCTAACATGAATTAATGCATACCCAATCATACCCGTACTTGTCACTCTGTTACGAGCACGTTAGGTGTATGTCAAAGTACACAGTAATTCATAAAGAGTTTCATAGAGATTTCAGGTCTAAGAACTCCGATACAAAACTTGCATATGAGAAACACTTATGATTTGTACCATGTAGTGTTCTCATGAGCGGATCGTATCCAGATACCATGTCCTTTAACATGTATCTATGATCTCTGATTGACACTCTTGTCCTAATGATCCGTAAGACAGAACTCATAATATTAGAGAGAGCATACTAGTCTTAATTCATTGTTATTCCCATAACAATGACTGACTAGGGATATTTAGAATGATGTCTCGTTTGTTTCAAGGTCTTACAACCATGTGCCTCACACATGATAACTTAAATCGAAACAACACTCTTGGATAGTTTTATCAATTGATATGCACAGGAATACAAAGGATAAAACAAATACCTCATTTTATTAATTCAAAGTGCTTTATTACAATGCATTGGGGCTAGGGCTTACACTAACAATCTCCCACTAGCACTAGTCCCAATTGGGCATAGCCCTAAGACCGAACGCTCTCAAATGAGCTTCGTGCAGATTTGGACACAATTGTTTCATCAAAGGATCTGCTACATTGTCTTCACTTGCTATCTTGCTAACCTTGACGTCCCCACGATCAATGATTTCTCTAAGCAGGTGGTACCTCCTGAGTATGTGTTTGGATTTCTGGTGTGACCGGGGCTCCTTGGCCTGTGCTATGGCCCCGTTGTTGTCACAAAAAATTTCTAATGGATCTAGGATGCTTGGGACCACTCCTAATCCAGAAATGAAATTTTTAATCCAAACAGCCTCTTTTGCAGCCTCACTTGCTGCAATATACTCAGATTCTGTAGTTGAGTCGGCAACGGTTTCTTGCTTCGAGCTTCTCCAGCTAACAGCACCACCATTCAAAGCAAAAACAAACCCAGATTGCGATCTAGAATCCTGAGTGCTGGTCAGAAAAGCAGCATCGGCATAACCTTGTATGACGAGCTCTTCTTGACCACCATACACCAAGAAGTGATCCTTAGTCCTTCGTAGGTACTTCAGAATCCCTTTTACAGCAGACCAGTGCTTCTCACTAGGGTCTTGCTGAAACCTACTGGTTATACTCAGTGCATGAGCAACATCCAATCTAGTACATAACATAGCGTACATGATAGATCCAATAGCAGATATATATGGGATTCTACTCACGTTGTCCCTTTTCTCTTTGGTTTTAGGGCACTGTTCTTTAGTCAAAGGAACTCCCAAAGCCAAAGGTATGTACCCTTTATTTGAGTCTCCCATACTAAAATGCTTTAGTACTTTGTCTATGTATTTTTCTTGACTTAGTCCCAAGAGCCGATTCGATCTATCTCTATAGATTCGAATACCAAGTATTGTCTCGGCTTCACCTAAGTCTTTCATTAAGAAACATTTTCCCAACCATTGCTTAACCTTTTGCAATGTTGGAATGTCATTCCCAATGAGAAGGATGTCGTCCACATATAGGACCAGAAATACTACTATGCTCCCACTAACCTTCTTGTACACACAAGGCTCATCTTCGTTCTTGATGAAGTCAAATTCTTTGACTGCCTCATCAAAATGAAGATTCCAACTTCGGGATGCTTGCTTTAATCCATAAATGGATTTTTGAAGCTTGCAAACCTTCTTAGGATGCTTGGGATTGACAAAACCTTCAGGCTGTGTCATATACACATCCTCAAGTAAATTTTCGTTGAGGAAAGCAGTTTTGACATCCATTTGCCATATCTCATAATCATGATATGCAGCTATGGCAAGCAAGATCCTAATGGATTTGAGCATGACTACAGGCGAAAAGGTCTCGTCATAGTCTACACCATGAGCTTGTCGAAAACCTTTTGCTACTAGTCTACCTTTGTAGGTCTTATCAGCTTTGATTTTGAATAGCCACTTGCATTCAATTACCTTAGCACCTTTCGGTGGATCAACCAAGGTTCAAACCTGGTTATCGTTCATTGATTGCATCTCGGATTTCATGGCTTCAAGCCAATTTTCTGAGTCTGGGCTCTCAATAGCTTCTCGGTAGGTAATAGGATCCTCACGATCTACTAACTCAATAGTGTCACTGTCAGTGATTAGAAATCCATATCTCTCAATCACCTGACATACCCTACCGGACCTTCTAGGTTCTTGTGTAATGGGTTCTTGTTCCACAACAGGTTGTGAACTTGATCCCATTTCCAAACCATCCTCTATAGGAATTTGTGGTGCTTGAATTTCTCCAAGTTCTACTTTACTCCCACTGTCTTTCTTGAGAAGGAACTCCTTTTCCAAGAAAATAGCCTTGCGAGCAACAAATACTTTGTTCTCGGCTTGTGAGTAAAAGTGGTATCCCTTTGTTTCTTTAGGATACCCCACAAACAAGCAGACACTGGATTTGGACTCTAGTTTGTCAGATGTTAATTTCTTAACATGTGCTTCACAGCCCCAAATCCTGAGAAAAGACATATTGGGTTCTTTCTCAGTCCATACCTCGTATGGTGTCTTCTCAACTGCTTTAGTTGGAGTACGGTTCAATAGAAACGCAGCAGTTTCTAATGTATAACCCCAAAAAGAGATAGGAAGATTAGCTTGACTCATCATAGATCGAACCATGTCCAACAAAGTTCGATTTCTCCTTTCGGACACGCCATTCCATTGAGGTGTTCCAGGAGAAGTGAGCTGTGAAATAATACCACACTCCTTTAGATGACTGTCAAACTCTTGGCTTAAGTATTCGCCACCTCGATCTGATCGAATGGCTTTTATACTTTTGCCAAGTTGGTTTTCTACTTCGTTCTTAAACTCTTTGAATTTCTCAATAGTTTTAGACTTGTACTTTATTAGATAGACATAGCCATATCTACTGAAGTCATCTGTGAATGTCACGAAGTGGCTAAAACCACCTCTAGCATGTGTACTTAAAGGTCCACATACATCGGTATGTATTAGTTCCAATAAGCCATTAGTCCTCTCACCTTTTTTATTAAAAGGACTCTTTGTCATTTTTCCATGCAAACATGGCTCGCATGTATCATAAGACTCTAAGTCGAATGACCCAAGCACTCCAGTTTTGTGGAGTCTTGAAATGCTTTTTTCGTTTGCATGTCCTAAACGACAATGCCAGAAGTAAGTAGGGTTCAATTCGTTTGATTTAACCCTATTTGTATTAATGTTGTATATTGACTCTTTGTTTTGTAAATCAAGGATATAAAGGCCATTTTGCAACATGGCATTGCCATAAGAAATGCCTTGGCGACGAATATGAGCATTGCCATTTTTAATAACAAAATCAAATTCATCATTATCCAAACATGAAACTGAAATAATGTTTTTGCTCATAGCAGGCACATAATAACAATTATTCAAAACAATACAAAGTCCGAAAGGTAAAGTGAGGTGATAGTCGCCTATCTCCATGGCAGCAATTCGTGCTCCATTCCCCACATGGAGGTCCACTTCATCTTCCCAAGTAACCGCCTATTTCTTAGCCCCTGCACATTTGAACAAATGTGAGAACCACAACCGGTATCCAATACCCAAGTGGTAGAAATAGAAAGGTTAATTTCAACAACAAAAATACCATAACTGGATGCCTTGGCTCCATTCTTCTTTTGTTCTTCCTTGAAGAGAGCGCAATTCTTCCTCCAATGCCCTATCTTGTTGCAATGGAAGCAAGTGCTCTCACTCTCTTTGAGTTTTGGCGCCTTGGGCTTGGATTGGGCTTGAGGTGCACTCCCAACTGACTTGGGTTTTCCCTTTCCCTTTCCCTTTCCCTTAGCGGGTCCCTTCTTAATTCCCTTTTGAACCATTAATACGAGATTGGTCTTTCGAATGTTTTCTTCAGCATTCTTAAGCATCCCATGAAGCTCAGTGACTGACTTGTTCATTGCATGCATGTTATAATTCATCACAAATGGATCATAAGCAGCAGGCAATGATCCTAAGATCAAGTCAGTGGCCAATTCCTTTGGCACTAGTACCTCAAGCTTCTCAAGAGTATCAAGATACCCTTTCATCTTGAGTACATGGGTACTAACAGGAGTACCCTCAGCCATCTTGCAAGAAATTAAAGCCTTTGTTGTCACGAACCTCTCATGACGAGCTTGCTCTTGGAACATCTCCTTAAGGTGCACCATGATCGCATAGGCCTCTTGGTCCATAAATTGCTTTTGCAATTCAGGCACCATAGTGGCCAGCATCAGACAGGTCACATCATTGGAGTCGCTCTTCTTGGTCTCAAAAGTTTCCTTTTGAACCGCAGAGGCGTTCCTTCCTGGTTCTTCAGGCAAGGGTGCATCCAAAACATACGACTTCTTCTCTTGCTTAAGAACTATTCTTAAGTTTCGAGACCAGTCTATGAAATTGGTGCCATTCAATTTGTCCTTTTCAAGGACCGATCGCAATGAGAAATTGTTGTTTGAAGATGCCATTTTCAATCTACAATAAAATTTAGCAAGATTAAATGAGATCTTATTTATGATCCCACAAACCAAATTAATATCCCCTTAAGTAATTCACGTTAGTGATTTAATGTGGGCCAAGATCCACTTTTCACAACAACTTATTAGTCAAGCTGAGCTTGTACACCTAACAAGTTAAGTTACTTAGGTAGGAAAACTCCAATCATATCTCATACATGACTCTTGGATCAAATGGGCTAACATCTTAAGATGTTATAGCACAACCCATTTATTAGTTGCCTAGGTCCGGGCATCCCTTTCCATGATAAGTCCAACCTACATTCACAACCCATGCCTCACAAAGATAATCGGGTTCATCTAGGACTCCTAGTCTACGTGACCGATGATCGATGCCTTGACATGTTTCGAATTAGGAAGGCAACTTTGTGACTTACTATTTTAGGGATTCATTTTATTACGGCTTACATGGCATACGCTTTGTCATCCATACATAGCATGCATATATAAGTAATTGCATAAAATAAAGCGTGACAAACATGAGCCCAAAAACCTACAACTAAGATTCTATACTATTACATAAGAATCTTCGAGTTGGGCTTCTCCTTAATTTAAAAAGTCTTCAAGTATATTCTATTCTAAGAAATAAATGAAAAACTTTTACAACAAAATATAATGGCTCGCAGGCCATATTTAATTACAAAACCCAGGGCCCATGAATGCACCATGCATATCCATTCATCACACCAAATTAGCAAATAAATATACATAGCATTCATGGATAAAATAAAGTCTAATTTTAATTAATTTAGCCAAGCCTATTAATGGAAATTGTATACTTGAACCTTTAAGAGAAGATCCCATGACGGGCCTGGGCCAAAGCCCAATGGACTAAATCCTCTTATTGAATAAGTTCTCTTAAAAGCCCAAAACACTAACTAGTTAGATTTGTGCTATAAATCAACTCTAGTATAATTTCCAATTTTGCCATTTTTAATTTTATGTCACACAGCCCATAAACATTAAAAATGCATATAATATGTGCTAATATGAATTAAAAATATAAAATCATGAAGAACACATATATGGTACACGGCATTCATGCAAAAACAAACAAACAACAAAAACTAGTTGTTTAATGCTTATGTAATGCCATAAAATGCACAAACATTTAAATCAATTTTATGAGTCATTTAATAATCTAAATAAGTCCATAAATATTGATTTAATATTCTGTACCAATCTGATCTAAATGTGTTTTTACCATTTTAATCAAAACAAAACAAACAATCTTGATTAAACATGTAACAAACACAAACTAGTCATAGTTTTAAGTGATTTTAAAATTAATCAATTAAATTGTCATGGACCAGAATTAAAACCAAATTTAAAATATGTCCAGACCTGATATTTAATCTTTAAAAATCACTTACAAACATGCCAAAATCAATTTTACATATAATTTTGAAAACTAGTTGTTAAAATAGCAATTTACATGCCAACAAGCACCTAGTTTCATAATTAACATGTACCATCAGGTATAAATAATTAAATCCGACCATTACCAGCGCTAATAACATCTTAGGACAGTATATTAACATGTCATATTAATTATAATACCTATCTAATCAATTAAAATCGTTTTTTCACCAAAACAATGCAAAAAACTCAAAACAGAAAATTTCAGATTTGCATGTTTTCATAATGACGATTTTAATTAATTTTTTTCATGCATCTAAAGCACTAAAATAATCATGCTTAGGCTCTGATACCACTGATGGAATATGACATGGTATGAATGTGATGATAGCATAGCGTAAAAACAAAATTTTTTATCATACATACCATACAATTCCAAAGCAAAAACGAAACATGCAATTTTAGGGTTGTATAACTTACTACTTATGATGCCTTTTTGAAAATTGAATTTGATGATGCCCAGCAACTAAGGTGACTTTATCCGCCTTAGGTCTCGATCACCAATGCCAAGGAACAGCCTTTAATGCCACTCTCTCTATTCTCACACACACACTTGCAAAGATGGCTTCAAATAGAGATCGCTAGCTCTCTTTTAAGTATTGTGTAATGGCAATTGTTTAAAGCTACAAGACTTGATCTTGTACTTCTTTTAAGTGCTATTAATGCCTAAGAACACAAGAAAGCAAGGAAGAATCCTTCTCCTTGTGTATTTCGGCCAAGAGAGAATTTTTGAGGGAGAGAATGATTTCACGCCAAAAGCAAGGTGGCTAGGGTTTTTTTCTTTCTTTCACGCCAACTTCTCTCTTTTTAGGGTTTTATTTATTTTAATATATATGCTTATCCTTTGGCAAGTCATTGATCTGAATTCAACTATCCTAAGATAATTAATTCAAACTCTTTCACTTCCTAAAGATAAGTAATATATTTTGAATTAAACTCTTTTGAATTTAAATTCAAATTTGAAATAAAACATAAGACATTTAATTAAATGAAAACACTTAATATAAATAATAAACATGTGCCGAAATTCCTTGATTTCCCTCTTGAAATTTCGGCCACTTCATCAATTATATAAGTGATTTAATTTAATTTAAATTCCTTTAGGCTTTAATACTCAATTAAGTTAATTAATGTAACATAATTAATTAATTGAAATTAAACCTTGTGGGCTGAATTTCTCTCTCTCATGGATCAAAGCCCAATAGCAATTTTATAACCCATTACATACATTAATTTGACTTTAATTAAAAGCCCAAATTAATGCCCAATACTTAATTTAAGTATTTTAAGCCCAATGCATTGTGTGCGATCCTATAGGTCCATTTAATGTTGGCAATGAATTAATAAATTAATTCAAAGGCTATATATATTCTCTAGCAAGATATTATAGCATTCCAAATTAAATGAAAATGCATATGGCATTTAGTGACCTAATGCAATTTTATATAGTCCCTTACCCATAGATATCAGAATTAATATAAGGCATGCAACTAGTCATCCTTATATATATTAATTCCTTTCTTGATATTCCAGTGACACTGAACTCTCAGATAAATAATGATTACTCATTATTTCATCTCGGTATGGCCATACACTTCTCAGTTCACTGATCAAGTGGCCGATGATATTTTTCTCTCTTATTGAGAGGGGCAATCCCTTCACTTCTCTCATGCTCTCTAACATGAATTAATGCATACCCAATCATACCCGTACTTTGTCACTCTGTTACGAGCACGTTAGGTGTATGTCAAAGTACACAGTAATTCATAAAGAGTTTCATAGAGATTTCAGGTCTAAGAACTCCGATACAAAACTTGCATATGAGAAACACTTATGATTTGTACCATGTAGTGTTCTCATGAGCGGATCGTATCCAGATACCATGTTCTTTAACATGTATCTATGATCTTTGATTGACACTCTTGTCCTAATGATCCGTAAGACAGAACTCATAATATCAGAGAGAGCATACTAGTCTTAATTCATTGTTATTCCCATAACAATGACTGACTAGAGATATTTAGAATGATGTCTCATTTGTTTCAAGGTCTTACAACCATGTGCCTCAGACATGACAACTTAAACCGAAACAACACTCTTGGATAGTTTTATCAATTGATATGAACAGGAATACAAAGGATAAAACAAATGCCTCATTTTATTAATTCAAAGTGCTTTATTACAATGCATTGGGGCTAGGGCTTACACTAACATCATTGCCAAAGTATTTGCTTTTATATCAGGATGTAAGTTTATTTTTTTATTTCTAATGCAAAAGCTTGAAACCTACTGATGTAATCTTTTAGACTTTCATTGGGTTTCTACATCAGATTTCACAGGTTCTTGAAGGATTTAGGAGATTTAATTTGCATGATGAATCTCATTGTAAACAAATCTCTGAGTTGCCTGAAAGAGTGGATTGATTCTGTAGGCAGATCGTGGAACCAATCCAAGGCATCACCTATAAGAGTTGTTGGAAATACCCTACAGAATACCTTATCGTCAAAAGATTATATCTAGATTTGAGTTAGGTATTCATAAATATGACATTTCGAATTAGATTTACATATGTATCTAGGAATTTTGATCTTGCTAAATTTGCTTTGCAATTTTGCTTCTTTGATCTCTTAGTTGAAGGGTGAGATTGTGCTCCCATCAAAGACTAGTTTATTTAGATGGCTAAGGCCAAACTTCTTGACTTGCTATAAGAACCACCGTTCATTTTTATCTAGTATGCAATCATCGATCTCTTCTTTTGCCTTCCTCATAAGCTTTTTTTTGGGAGTACACATATATCCCAATTCATCATCTATCACTAATAAAGGAGATTGCCTCAATGTGTGCAACAAGTTATGGCCCTTTTTATGAGTGCATATGTATTTGAGATCACATATGCATCAACCAAGGGAGATCGTGTAACACCCTAATCCACTAACCATGCATAAACATCAATCATCATCATAACCTAGCAAAGATAAGGCATGGATAATAATAAACAACACAGGCCATAATTATTACATGCCACAATAACTTAAAACAAACTCATAATTAAAAAGGCCTAACATAATGCCAAAGAAAATACATAATAAAATCCTCAAGCAACTGCACTTAGTCAGATCTTCTCTTCAAAGGATGACTAGCCACCAGCTATTGATCCACTAGAGCTTAATTAGTATCTACACGGATAACAAACCCGTGCTAAGCTATAAAGCTTAGTGGGAAAACCAACTCCAAGGATAAACTCTAATTAAAATATCATAAAAACATTACACCCTTTAAAATTCAAGTAAAAACATATAAGTCAACAACATTAAACGATCTCACCCTTGCTATACCAAATGAATTTGCAATCCTAAATATTAACATTGTTCTTACAATCATCTAGACCTCATGGTAATTGATAGTACAGCTTTAATTGCAAGCATTTAATCATATATATAATGTATGATATGCCTTCAAAGTTCAATCAAAACATCAGGGAGTATATACATATCATACATCATCTATAAGAGTCATTTTAGGCGTCAATACTTCACATAGGTCATGCAATCAAAGTTGTATAATACAGAGTAGAGAACTACATTTCATTGAGATCATTCTGGCCAAAAAGAAATTTAAGCCCAGCAATATAGATGAAGCAAATGATATATATGTATGCATATATTTCTTCATTTTGAATAAATTACTTAGTCTTTTAAACTTTTAATAGCCTGCCAAGTACTAGTTCAAAGGGTGGATAACGAAAGCAATGGATACCGAAGGTATCAAACAATGGACCCAAAGGGCTGAGCTATGGTTCCATAAAGGAACAAAGCAATAGACCCAAACGGGGTCGATAATGGTTCCAACAAGGAATAAATGGGGTTGAATGATGGTTCCATAAGGAACAAGACCCAAACGGGGTCCACTATGGCAGCTGTTGAATCCCTCTTGGCATGCCTATCTAATCCACAACCGAACTAAGACCCACTGGCTTTATAACCTTAAGAACATCTTTCATATATCATATTCTTTCTTATTTAATATAACATTTACTTAAAGCCATTTTCCACAATTAAACACATATTATTCATTTCTGTAGCAATACTGGCTTAAAGCCTGGATATTCAATGATACATATTACCTGTTCATATACTTGCATAGCTACCAGATAACTTATATCATGCACTAGGATGCTTTAGCATAATAGTAATTGAGTATCATGCAACACTAGCTCAAAATAAATGTTTCAAAGCTTAATGCAATACACATCGTTGAACATACGCTCATGAAGTGACAACATGCTTTTTAAATTCTTGATCGACTATGCTTATACCGGTCATGGCAGTTCATGAGAATAAAACCATACATATAGTCGTATAAACCATGAGCACATGATTCCATATATAAAAGCATACTCACTAAAGATAAACATACCTGAGTGGTTCTTCTAAACCATTTCTCTTTGCTCCATTATACTCAATTTAGTCATCGCACATTCATTTTATCCAATACATTATATACATACATTCTATGTCTCACAAGTAGTGAAAGTAATCAAATGTGAGATTAACGTTTACCTATGTCCTTTATAATGCCTTAGAAAGACTTCAGAGTTCAATTATTTCATTTAGAAATCATATGGCCTAGTAACAACCACTATAATTAACATAATCATCATGCGCATTACTTATGGTCCATCTAATTCTCTCCAATTATATTTTATAATACGGGATTCATGATTCACGAAGAATTTATAATTTGGTGAGTGTAGTAGAACCATTAAAAAGGAAACATACGAGTGACCATGCCCAAGAAGAAGAGAAGGCATACATGGCCACGCAAGGAAAACAAAAGCCAAATGCGTGGCCAAGCAGAAGGAGAAGTAAGCCATTCACGTGGCCACGCAAGGAAAAAGGCAGCCATTCACGTGGCCACGCAGGGAAAACAAAGACCACTCACATGGCCACGCAGAAGAAGGAATAAGATATTCACGTGGCCACGCAGAGGAAGAAATAAGCCATCACACAGCCACGAAGAAGAAACCATAAGGAAAATGCATGGTCACGTGGGGAGAAAACAATAAAAACTCACGACCACGCACTGAAGAAGCAAGGACATCACGTGGCCATGTAAAGAAGCATGGGCATGCATGGCCACGTGTGAAGGAAATGAGGACACACGGCCACGCAAGGCATATCATCAGTCTGGATTAAAAATCCCGATTTCTAGCTCAATTGATTTTGAACCCCTAAACTCATCTCAACTACTTAGATTTAAATCATTCTTTATTCATTTAAGTCACTAAAATTTAACCTTCACTTTAACTAAGGGAACATTTACAAGAACATAGAAATTATCATCAACTAACCATAAATATATTTAGGGTTCCCATACCTCATATACCAGCTTCATCTTCCTCAAACATCCAACGATCTATCTCTTTCTTCTTCCTTCTATTCTTGATCTAACTGTTTCTCCTTTCTCCTTTATTCTTCACTCACAAACCCTAGCTCTATTCTCCAGCCCGTAACCAACAAAGAGAGAGAGAGAGAGAGAGCTATCTCCCTCTAAATGTCGATCCCATTTCTCAAAACCCTTGCTATCCCTTCTCCATAAAGCTATTGAAAGATCTCATTATGAAATTCCAAAATTGCCCTTATTCAACTCAACCCCGACAACTTATTTTTCTTAATATTTAACACTCAAACTTTTAATTTACTTCAACTATATCCCTCTTTTATCTTAATTCTAACCATACTTAATTTACATACATGCTGAAATTACCAAAATACCCCTAATAGGACTTAACCTTGACAATGCCAAATAATTTAATATTTGCCTTAATTAACCATAATCCTCGTCACTTGACTATAATCCGGTTAGGGCCATGATTGGTTTCTCACAATTCTCTCCTCCTTAAAAGAATTTCGTCCTCGAAATTCAAACATGTCATCTATATCTTTAATGCTATAAATTTTTAAACTCAAACTTATCTACAAACAACTATCATTAGTATCTGCCTCTGATTTTCAGATACTCCTATGCTTATTACATTTCCTATCAGTTTTCCCCTTTCAGCTGGGCCAGATATACGATGCAATGTTTTCCATGTGATATGGGATGCTATGAAATGCGTTAATGACTTCATGTATGCAATAGAATACCAATGGGTATTCTCATAAACTGTACATGTCTTATCCCATCCTAATATAATGGAACATGCTTAATTGCCCAAGCTAATTTGGAAAATCCTGACAATCATATATATATAGAGCATATATAGATCATCTTATTAACCTCAACATCTTGCATGCTCAGCAATGCAATAACTCAATTATCTTTCTACCTTATAAACTTTTCTTCAAACATCTTAATAAACATTCTAAACATACTTATAGTCAACTCATGCTATACTTCAATCATAGATCATTAAGGCTTTTATGCACTTCCTATATCGAGGAGTGAGAGGTACCGATAATTTCTTAGATTTCATCTCACGATTTTTTTTTGAATTAACATCCTATTAGTACTCCGATATCCATCAATCATAAGTTAATCATTCCTTGCAATCATCAAAATTTGCATCTCAATGACCATAACACCTAGTATAGGTATTTTGCCTAGACCAATATCATCTCAACCTCCAAGAACCATTCGTAATTTCGTAAAGCCCAGAAAAGACTAAACCTGGGCTTTGATACCACTAATTGTAACACCCTAATCCACTAACCACGTATAAACATCAATCATCATCATAACCTAGCAAAGATAAGGCATGGATAATAATAAACAGCACAGGCCATAATTATTACATGCCACAATAACTTAAAACAAACTTATAATTAAAAAGGCCTAACATAATGCCAAAGAAAATACATAATAAAATCCTAAAGCAACTGCACTTAGCTAGATCTTCTCTTTAAAGGCTGACTAGCCACTAGTTATCGATCCACTAGAGCTTAATCAGTACCTACACAGATAACAAACCCGTGCTAAGTTATAAAGCTTAGTAGGGAAACCAACTCCAAGGATAAACTCTAATTAAAATATCATAAAAACATTACACCATTTAAAATTTAAGTAAAAACATATAAGTCTACAACATTAAACGATCTCACCCTTGCTATACCAAATGAATTTACAATCTAAATCATGAACATTGTTCTTACAATCATCTAGACCTCACGGTAATTGATAGTACAGCTTTCATCATAAGCATTTAATCATATATATAATGTATGACATGCCTTCAAAGTTCAATCAAAACATCAGGGAGTATATGCATATCATACATCATCTATAAGAGTCATTTTAGGCGTTAATACTTCACATAGGTCGTGCAATCATTGTTGTATAACACAAAGCAAAGAACTACATTTCATTGAGATCATTCTAGCCAAAAAGAAATTTAAACCCAGCAATATAGTAGGCCATTATCATTTTCATATTATATAGGTGAAGCAAATGATATATATGTATGCATATATTTCTTTATTTCGAATAAATTACTGAGTCTTTTAAACATTTAATAGCCTGCCAAGTACTAGTTCAAAGGGTGGATAACGGGAGCAATGGATATCGAAGGTATCAAACGATGGACCCAAAGGGCTGAACTATGTTTCCATAAAGGAACAAAGAAATAGACCCAAATAGGGTCGATAATGGTTCCAAAAAGGAACAAACAATAGACCCAAATGGGGTCGAATGATGGTTCCATAAGGAACAAGACCCAAACAGGGTCAACTATGGTAGCTGCTGAATCCCTCTAGGCATGCCTATCTAATCCACAACCGAACAAAGACCCACAGGCTTTATCACCTTAAGAACATCTTTCATACATCATATTCTTTCTTATTTAATATAACATTTACTTAAAGCTATTTTCCACAATTGAACACATATTATTTATTTTCGTAGCAATACTAGCTTAAAGCCTGGATATTCAATGATACATATTACCTATTCATATACTTGCATAGCTACCAGATAACTTATATCATGCACTAGGATGCTTTAGCATAATAGTAATTGAGTATCATGCAACACTAGCTCAAAATTAATGTTTTAAAGCTTAATGCAATACACATCGTTGAACATACGCTTATGAAGTGACAACATGCTTTTTAAATTCTTGATTGACTATGCTTATACCGGTCATGATAGTTAATGAGAATAAAACCATACATATAGTCATATAAACAATGAGCACATGATTCCATATATAAAAACATACTCACTAAAGAAGAACATACCTGAGTGGTTCTTCAAAACCATTTCTCTTTGCTCCATTATACTCAATTTAGTCATCGCACATTCATTTTATCTAATACATTATATACATACATTCTATGTCTCACAAGTAGTGAAAGTAACCGAATGTGAGATTAACATTTACCTATGTCCTTTATAATGCCTTGGAAAGACATCACAGTTCAATTATTTCATTTAGAAATCATATGGCCTATTAACCACCACTATAATTAACATAATCATCATGTACATTACTTATGGTCCATCTAATTCTCTCCAATTATATTTTATAATACGGGATTCATGATTCCTGAAGAATTTATAGTTTGGAGAGTGCAATAGAACCATTAAAAAGGAAACACACGAGTGGCCGTGCCCAAGAAGAAGAGAAGGCATACACGGCCATACAAGGAAAACAATGGCCAAATGTGTGACCAAGCAGAAGGAGAAGTAAGCCATTCACGTGGCCACGTATGGAGAAAAGCAGCCATTCACGTGGCCACACAGGGAAAACAAAGACCACTCACATAGCCACACAGAAGAAAGAATAAGATATTCACGTGGCCACGCAGAGGATGAAACAAGCCATCACACGGCCATGTAAAAGAAACCATAAGGAAAATGCATGGCCACGTAGGGAGAAACAATGAAGAGGCACGACCAAGCACTGAAGAAGCAAGGACATCACGTGTCTGTGCAAAGAATCATGGGTATGCATGGCCAAGTGTGAAGGAAAAGAGAAGGACACACGGCAATGCAAGGCATATCGGTAGTCTGGATTAAAAATCCCGATTCCAACTCAATTGATTTTAAACCCCAAAACTCACCTCAAGTACTTAGATTTAAATCATTCTCTGTTCATTTAAGTCACTAAGATTTAACCTTCACTTTAACTAAGGGAACACATACAAGAACATAGAAATTATTGTCAAGTAACCATATATATATTTAGTGTTCCCATACCTCATATACCAGCTTCATCTTCCTCAAACATCCAACGATCTATCTCTTTCTTCTTCCTCTTATTCTTGATCTAACTGTTTCTCCTTTCTCCTTTAATCTTCACTCACAAACCCTAGCTCCATTCTCCAACCCATAACCAGCAAAGAGAGAGAGAGAGAGAGAGAGAGAGCTATCTCCCTTCAAATGCCGATCCCCCTTCTTAAAACCCTTGCTATCCCTACTCCAAGAAGCTATTGAAAGATCTAATTATGAAATTCCAAAATTTCCCTTATTCAACTCAACCCCAATAACTTATTTTTCTTAATATTTAACACTCAAACTTTTAATTTACTTCAACTATATCCCTCTTTTATCTTAATTCTAACCATACTTAATTTACATACATGCTAAAATTTCCAAAATACCCCTAATAGGACTTAACCTTAACAATGCCAAATAATTCAATATTTGCCTTAATTAACCATAATCCTCGTCACTTGACTATAATCTGATTAGGGCCATGATTGGGTCCTTACAGATTGCCCTACCATGTTGTAAACAACATCTTCTTCAAACATCTTACCCTTTCTTTTTCTCTAATTAGATTATTAAAATTTTGAGCAGGTCCTTGTTCTGGTGTTTCCTTCTTCAATCTATATTCTTGCATTTTTAGGCTTATGTCTTTTGCAATTTTCTAACTTTGTGTCTCTATCAGAGGTTTGGGGCCATTTCCCTTTCTTGATCATCTAGATCATTTATCACATGAAAGCACTCAGGGTATCCTCAAGATCTTTAGTTACAAAGTGGAGTTTTGTTATGCTAGGAACTCATGGTTGAACCCGAGCAAAAGGTTATTAATGAGAGATCTTGTTATAGATCTATTAGGTTCTCTTTTGATTTGGGACCTCAATCATCTTTTGTCTCTATAAGATTGATCCCTAGTTATAGATGTTGAATGCTCAGACATTTCTATCATTGTTCCTCTTAATGAATGCACTAAATGATAATCCAAAGAATATCAGAAAAAGGAGATGAGGTAGGAGCTAGTCACGTTGGTCATGGTCTAGAACTTGCAAGAAAGCTAGCTCAGTTGGACGAGGCATTAGCACTTTGAAGATCAAGTCAATAAATGACTTAGAGAGAAAGTAAAAAGAGAGTCTCAAGAGTGCAATACCTGAAGCCCTTAAAGGATTGGGCTATTTATATGGTTGAGGTGAGAGAATAGATTTGCCAATAGAAGTACTCGAATGGGAGTAGTTGGTAGGTATAGGGATAAATCTAGATACAAGCTTAAAGGTGGATCTAGGAGTCAATCCTGGGTCAATTCAAAACACACATCCTGAAGTAGATAGGGCAAGTGCTATAGAAGAGCTTAGGTGAGGTAGACCGAGGACTATGTTGAAAGGAATAGTCGATGTGTTGGCTAACTAATCCGGCATTTAAATAGGCACAATTGGGTAAACTAAGGATGATAGGCTCATATGGTCGGAAGTATGGATTAAAGCTATAGGCACAATGTCTACCATACCTGACACCACAACTAGAATTATGCTCATAGAACTTGGGGAGAATAGTGCTAGCTACCTCAATGGTTCAAAGATATGGAGGCCTACCTTTGCTAACGTATGGCTTTTTTCATCAGTGAGTGCCACCATAGACTTAAGCTTTTTATTGGTATCAACAACCTTCTAACCGTCCTTTCATTTATGCTTTTGCATGCTTCTTGCTGTGGTCTCTTAGATCTTAGCCATATTATCAACCCCTAGCCATTTCCTCTGTATAAAAAGTCATCAAACTTTTGATTAGAATCTTAGAAAACACATAAAGTGAAAGAAAACTAAAGGATGAATTTTGACTAATACTCACCCTTCTCTTTTGCAACTTCAATAGTGGGAGGACTAGGGAAAGTTATCAACAAATTATCAAAATCCAAGGGATCTTTATTCATAGCCATAACAAATTTTAGACTCTTAATACCCTTCTTAAACATGAAAAGATTGCCCAAGGATATGTCTATAGATACGATAACCCAAGGCAGCCTAGATCAGGGTTACCCAATAATGAGGAACAACCTATATTTCTAATAGAAATCATGAATCTTGAGTTTTAGCCTTGATTTCTATATGTTTATAAAATATTTTTGTGGATTTGAGTAGTGTTTTTACTAAAGTTTTGAAAAGAAGTGAAAAACCATAAATTTTGGTCTTTGCCTGTGACAGACAACTATATGTCATGGGAAAGATGGCCATTTGTGGTTGATTTCTTTAGGGCGTCTCCCTATTAAAATCATCCAAGGTGTTTCGTGACTCATCAATTGATGGTCATCAGTCACTGAGTCATTCAAAAGTTATTTTTGTAAGTTTTGGGAAATTGTGTGAAGGACAGTCATCTGTCAATCATAGATAACGGTATGTGGGATTTTTTTCTATTTTTCCTACATTTTCTAGTATTCAAATTTGGCAATTAGGATTAGATCTTTAACAAATATGATCTTATACAAATTTCCTGGATTTAATCTTCCATTTCTAGAGGGAATTAAAGTTAGAATAAAACTCTATCTACTCCTTAGGTATTTAGAAAATGTTTTAGGGTTTTCAAAGGGGAACCTTTTCTGGAAAAAGAGCAGACATTTTTTGAGAGAGAAAAAAAATTCTTTTTTCTTGAAACGTAAGCTTGAAAATAGTTTTCTTTGTTAAAAACTTATGCACCTTTCTACTTGAACATGGGAATCAAAGATTAAGGATTGGAATACACTTTTTGGGGTTACAGAATATTGATTCCTGAGGGTAATATTGTAGGCTTCAATCTTTTTGTCTCTCTAAATTCACATCCTATTCATATAGTTAATTAGGTCTATTCTTTATTTATAATGCCATGTTTTCATCTTTTTGTATTAGTTATTAAACTTATTCTTTGCTTTGTGTTGCGCCATGATAATTTAAGGTTGTTTAACATGTTAGAATGGCATGATAGTGTGTTGGATGTCGAATCCCATAAGCATTCGGTGTGCTTCTGATAACCCACTTCTAAAGCTCATGACCGAATGAGGTTCATTTAACTCAGGAAAGCCAGTCACGTCATGTTGAATAACGTTTTGCCAACACATAATACACTTGGGGCTCCAAAAGGCATGAGACAGGTCATCAAGTAACCTTATCCATTTACTATCGATAGACTTACAAGGCATCTACTGAGCATTACAAGGCATACATTTAGGAGCCACCACCCAGTAGAACATTGGAAAAATATTTTTTCTTAATACCTTGTGATGCTAAAACTAGAGATAGCTCAAATCTCATCTGTACTTATAGCACTTGGTTGATATCTAGTATAAACGACCACTTATGATCCCTCGTGCTGACTCTATTCTTATGCATTGTAAGGAATAGGGGAAGCAAATAAATAAACGTATTAGCATAAAAGAAAAAGGATAAAATTCTTACATAAATCTTGGGCATTTAAGGACATTGGTCCCGACATGTTTGGATCCTAAATTATAGCTATTACATTTGATTTTATGGCTTTAGATAAATATTTTATACATATTGTAAATATATAAAAAAAATAAAGAAGCAAAAATTTGGATATTCATTTATTCTTGGGTGTTGGTAATTATCGGTTACATGCATCTCATACATACACAAGCTTGAAAACCAAGTTCTTCCTCTCCTTTTTTTTCAAAAACTAGAGTTTTTTTCTAGCCAAAATTGCCCCTTTCTTTTTCTCTCTCTTGTTTGTTAAGGAAGTGATAATTGTTAGAGAGTATGCCCTAGAGCCCATGTAATAGGGATGTATTTCATATGTATGAATTCATATTCTTAATAAAAGGCATCATTCATTTATTAATGCTATGTTTAAATGCATGAGTTTGTAAATCTTAAATTAATAAATAAAGTCCTTGATATTATAAACATAGTGCAAAGGCAATCATGAAAGTGTTCATGATATGAGATTTCTATTGCATGCAAATATGTTAATAACTAAATATCTCTAGTCATAGAATTAACAAGATAGGACATTGTTAATTCGGACAGACTAGTACATGTTATGCTTCTTGAATGGTTCAAGCAGTGGTTCTCATAACTGTGATTATTAAAGATAATCAAAGCTAACATATGGATGCTTGTTAGAATAACATGTACATTGGAGACCTACAAAGAGAATCCTCACATGGATATTAAATCTATGTCAGTGAGGAATCTCTTTATAGCGGTTGTGCAGGTATCCTTAGACTTGAGATCACCAAAGTTATCTTAAGTAGCAAGTGGTATACTTTGACTCTATAACTGATTACTTCCAACTGGGGGTGAACATAGTTAGGAGGTTGGGTATATCATGACCTACTTGAAGATAGTTGAGTGATTAACAAAGGATTCACCATCCCAGATTTATTAAAGGAAGTTATCTCTTTTGATTCTATAATTGCCTTATTCAGAATATCTCTGGCAAGAGTAATATGCCAAGATGGATAGGGATCCATGAAGGGAATTTTGGGAACAATGGTTAAATTAATAGAACATACATAATTAGATTTATATGAGTTGACAGAAATCCATACTTAGAATCTAATTGAGATAAGAGTGGTGAAAGGAGTAATTGCACGATAACTGTTTCTATGGAAGGGTATAGTCAAACCACTTGACTTTCCTAACATTTGGGTAGTCATGATGCCTAGCTAGAGGCCGCTCATGATTTGTATAATAATGTATCATAAATATCGATAGGGATTGATAAAATGACTTAAAGAAGTTTAAATCATGTGAGTTTTAAATAGAACTCATAATTACATATTATACTGCCAATATGCATAAGAACCCAATAGGTCACACACATATAGAGAAAAGAATAAAATAGTAAAATGACAAGTACAATAATATTTGGTATTATTATGGGAATAGAGAAGTGAATAAGAGAATAATTAATTAAAGAGTTTAATTAATTATGATCAAGTAAAATTATTTGCATAAATTTTTAGAAATGTTATGTAAAATAGACCTAATCGAAATATTGTATTTCATAATTAATTATTATTGAACTATAAGTGTTATATGGATAATATAATAATTAATAGATCCATTGGAGAAATTAAAAGAGGTCCAAAGAAATGATTCTGGCACTGAAACCCTCTAGAGGATGGGTTTCACACCACCTTCTGGTAGAAGGCCTTAGAGGCCTAATTCTTAGACCAAAATAAACTAAATATATTTCATAAGTGTTATGGAGCCTACATATTTAATTTGGATGGATTTAAAATTCATTTGGGTGATTAAATCTAAGTGTATGCGTGAAGGGTGTTGTTTGTGGGTTTTGTGCATAGTCTTTTATAAAAGGATTTAAATTGGATTTAATTAAGCCCAAATAAATTATTAATAATTCCATAAGCCTATTTAATATTTCTCCAGAAATTTTAAAGAGCCTAATTCCATTATGAAGTTGGATTTTAAACCTAACTATAAAAATCCAAGTGATAGGGATTTTAGGGTTAAGTGAACAATTAAGACAAAAGAAATTCTCTCACTCTTTTAACCCTAGCCGCCACCCCCCTTGCTAGCATCAAGGGATTTTGGCCAGCCCTTGTGTTCCTCCATTTTTGGTTCATTCAATCCTTCTCTAGTGTGGATTACTAATTGGAGGTGTTCAATTTTGGACATTATGGTTTGCAATAACCCGATGAGAAGGAAAATTAACTATTCAACAAAAATCAAAGGTGACTTTTCTTATTCTCATTAATATGTATATTGTAAATTCATGGCATTATTAGATATATTGGTTAAAAAATTTTAAATTCCGCTTATGTATGAGATGAATGTGACCAATAATTTCCAATATGGTATTAGAGCCTCGATTTTGCCATGAATCTACAATTCTATATTTTACGAAATATTTATTATTTTTGAGTTATTTATTTCATGAACTTTAAAATATTAGATTTTATTGTTCATGAATGAGAAATATTTATTTATTGATGTATGTGATCAAATATATAAAACGAAAAATAAAAACGATTCATTTGAGAAAAGAATCATGGCTTTGGCATGAATGGCTTTGATTTTTCAATAAATTTTAGGGGCTATTCTAAATTAAATTTTTATTTATCCACTCTAAATTATTTTTATGATAATTTATGTTTTTAATATGTGATATTAAGCCATAGGATCAAACAAAATTAAAATCGAACAAGTTTTGTATGAAAACTAGTTTAATCAAAAAGTTCGATAAATTGGTGTTCTTGGTGTGTTCTTGTTTAGAACGATTTTTAATCTTCTAAATATGATATATTTGATATATTAATGTGTTTTTAATTAATTGGACCAATTAAAATGGGCCTTTAAATAATTGGATTAATTTTAAGTCATTAAAACCACTTAATGGGCTTAATTATGTTTATGGACTTGATTTAAATTAGTGAATGACTTGGTAGGCCCAAAGAGCTTATTTAAATTAATTATTATAAACTAAAATTAAGTTTATTAATGGTTTTTAAGGGCTGGAGTGGGCTTGGCTCATTCCAAAAGGCACAAATGGTCCAATAGACACAAAACTAGTTTGTGTGTGAACACACTTTAGGGTTTATTGTGTGGGTTTCGGCCTACCCTTTGTTTTAAGCCCAAAATTGAATGTTTAATTATTTAATATGATTAGTTAATTAAATAATCAATTTTTAATTAATTAATAATCAATTGGATTGATAATTAAGGCAAGAACACATGCGTGCAAAAAGTTTTCCTAAAATGAAAGTTTACAAAATGGAAAAAAATTCCTAATTTGATCACATTATTAAAATAACTCAAAAGTAAGTTTCAAGAGTTGAAACAAAGTTAGTATTCCATTATATGTTTTTACTTTATACATTAGAAATGCAAATAAGGGTGTATGATTGGCATGATGGATAGTTATGGATAAAGGCCCATTGTGATTGAGCATAATGCATGTTTTGGCCCAATGAGGACTTTCATGTCCCAACCACTTGTTTTTGGTTTGTATTTCTTTTTAAAATTGTAATATGTAATTAGATTACTTAGATTAGAATTAGAGACAGAAATGGAGACCACTATCAAGGAGAAAGATGGGCCAGATGGAGATCCAACAAGTTTGAAGATAATGTAATTATTTTTACTTGTTTGAATCATGAATATAACCTAGGTATGACCTTTTTTATTTCACTTTTGGCTCAAGGAGATCAATATAGTAAAGTCCATAACTATACCGTATTTTTATGCTTATATTTATGTGATAGATATAAGATGCATATCAATGTATGCCAACCATGTATGATGAGACTTAATTAACTAAATCCCTTAACTAATACTAAGGTATATAAGCCTTCCATTAATTTGAGGAGAACCAGAGTTCTTTGTAGTGTGGGTTATTGACAACAGTCAAGCTCACATTATATCGAATATGTTTGAATCTAATTAAATGGGTCATCTTAGCTAGCCCATTAGCTTGCTGACCACAGTCAAGGCTAATAGTTCTAGAGGCAAGATTAAGGAATGCATATATGATATGCATGTATCAAGAGTTGATAACCTAATGATCCAATAGTTGTGTAGATACACAATTAGTATAGGGATACCTACCTTTCAAGGGTATGGAGTTTGGCTTATTGACCACAGTCAAGGTCAAATTACATATCAAGGATTGGACATTGGCCTACTAAGAAAACCATTGGGTTTTCTCGGATTAAATAGTGAGGGCTATTGATTCGCAATAAAATAGTGGGAGTAAATGGATTAATTAAAGACCTAATTAATGCATACATATATATGAACATACTCTCATATGTTTTCTTTTTCACATTTAGGTCATCATCATGAGCACATCAAACATTAATATACGATCAATCTTGGATAACAAGCTGGTTGGCAGCAACTATTCTGACTAGATCAGGCAGGTGAGAATTGTTCTCAGAGCTGAAAAGATCCATTATGTCTTGGATAAAGATCCACCACCACTTCTATCAGATGATGCCATTGATGAGATTAAGGGCACTTATTGAAAATACATGAAGGATAGTGAAGCAAAAGCATGTCTGATGTTGGGTGTTATGTCCTCAGAGCTTTAGAAGCAATATGAGATGATGGATGTTAGAACCATCATTTTGCATCTATAGGAGCTTTATTCTTCTCAGGCTAGAACTGAGCAATATGAGATTGCTCGAGCTGTATTTAGCTGTAAGATGGTGGAAGGCACTTCGGCTGTTGCTCATGCATTTAAGATGTATGGGTATATTGAGCATTTGAGTAGACTTGGCTCTGTAATGGATAATGATCTATACATAGATTTAATCTTGTACTTGTTGGCTCCAAGTTATGCACCTTTCATGCTTAACTTCAACATGAACAAGATCCAAGTAGCCATTCCTGAGTTAATCAGCGTGTTCAAAACAGCTGATGGATCCTTCAAGAAGGATTCAAAAAGTGTCATGGTTGTCACTTCTGCTAAAGGCAAAAAGCAGAAGAAGAATAAGATGACCAAGGCGCAACCAAAGCATGGTGGGATTTCCAAGAATAAGGTTATCAAAAAAGAGAACCCCAAAGGAACTTGCTTCAATTATGGAAAAGATGGTCATTGGAAGTGTAACTACAAGACCTATCTAGATTCTCTCAAGGAGAATAAGCATGTTGATGCTTCTACTTCAGGTATTCATATGATTGAAATTAATACTTATTCTATTGCTTCAAAATAATCTTGGGTATTAGATATCGGATGTGGATCTCATTTGTGTAATGATCTACGGGGGCTTAAAAGCATTAGAAGAGTTGGAAAGGCAGAAATATGTCTACAGTCAGCTACTGGACAAAATATCTCTACAACAGTAGTGGGGACTTACCATTTGCCTCTTCCAAGTGGATTAATACTGGAGTTAAATAACTGTTATTATGTTCCAGCATTATCCATGAGTATTTTTTCTTTCAGTTATTTATTGAACGATTATGATATTTCTTTAAAAGACAAATGCTGTTCATTTTTAAGAACAATATGTTTTATGCTAAAGCTATCATTGAGAATGGTATATTTGTTCTTAATTTAATTAAAGAAGTGCATAATGTAGATACCAAGAGAATGAAACGAGATAATCTAAATACCTCATATTTATGGCATTGTCATTTAGGCCATATAAATGAGAAATGCATGACCAAATTACACAAGTCAGGTGATTTGGGATCATTTGATTATGAATCATTTGATACATTTGAGTCTTGTTTATTGGGAAAAATGACAAAAGCTCCCTTTATTGGTAAAGGAGAACGAGCTAAAATGGTTTTGCACTTAATACATTCAGATGTATGTGGACCAATGACTACACATGCTAGAGGAGGTTACTCCTACTTCATTACTTTCATAGATGATTACTCCAGATTTGGATATATCTATCTAATGAAATATAAATCAGAAGCATTTGAAAAGTTCAAAGAATTTAGAAATGAAGTAGAGAACCAACTTGGCAAGAGTATTAAAATACTTAGATCAGATCAAGGGAGAGAATACTTAACCCAAGAATTTCAAGATTATCTTATAGATAATGGGATTTTATCTCAATGGACTCCACCATATACACCACAACACAATGGTGTATCTGAGAGAAGAAATCGAACACTATTAGATATGGTTCGATCCATGATGAGTCGAGCAGACTTGCCTAAGTCCTTTTTGGGATATGCACTAGAAACTGCTATTTGTGTGTTAAACAAAGTTCCTAGTAAATCGGTTGATGTTACTCCATATGAGATGTGGAATAACAAAAAACCCACACTTTCTCATATGAAAGTATGGGGTTGTCCTGCTTATGTGAAGAGGACAGTGTCAGACAAATTAGATGTTAAGTCTGACAAATGTTTATTTGTGGGATATCCAAAAGAAATATTTGGATATTATTTCTACCATCCCTTAGAACAAAAGGTAGTTGTTTCAAGACATGTTATCTTCTTGGAAAGAGAATTTCTCCTACGAGAGGACAGTGGGAGTAAAATTAAACTTGGTGAAGTTCAAGACCCACAAATAAAAGTAGAACAACCGATTGAACCCGAGACTGAATTTCATAATGATGAGATTACAGTTGAACCTAATTATACACAAAATCCTAGAAGATCTACTAGAATGTGTTCTATCCTTGTGAGATATGGATTTTACATTGATTCAGATTGAGTTATAACTGTAGTAGAGGATAATGAGCCTACAAGCTATCAAAAAATTTTGAACAGTTCAGAACGTGATTTCTAGCTTAAGGCTATGCAGTTTGAAATGGACTCCATGTATGAGAATAAAGTATGGACTTTAACTCAACCACCTGAAGGGATAAAACCCATAGGGTGCAAATGGGTCTTCAAAAAGAAGACCGATATGGAAGGTAATATAGCTACCTATAAAGCTCGCGTAGTGGCAAAAGGCTATCATCAAAAAGAAGGTATTGACTATGATGAAACCTTTTCTCCTGTAGCGATGCTTAAGTTTATAAGAATACTTTTAGCCATTGCAGCTCATTATGATTATGAGATTTGGCAAATGGATGTGAAGATAGCTTTCCTAAATGGAAATCTGATTAAGGATGTGTATATGACACAACCAGAAGGGTTTACATCAGGAAATGGCGAAAAGGTATGTAAGCTTCAAAGATCCATTTATGGATTGAAGCAAGCCTCTAGGATCTGGAACATACGATTCAATGAGAGAATCAAAGAGTTTAGTTTCTCACATAATGAAGATGAACCTTGTGTGTATAAAAGGGTCAGTGGGAGTGCAATTGTCTTCCTAGTTCTATATGTGGATGACATATCGATCATGGAAAATGACATTTCTCTTCTCCAATCTGTTAAAATATGGTTATCAAAGCAATTCTCTATGAAAGACCTTGGAGAAACATCCTATATTCTGGGAATAAGGATCTATAAAGATAGATCCAATAGGTTGCTAGGTCTTTCTTAAAATACATATATAAATAAAGTATTGAAGAGGTTCAATATGAATCTCTCTAAGAAAGGGTTTATACCCATGGTGTATGGGAAACAACTTTTTAAGAATATGTATCCGCAGACAATAGAGGATAGAGAAAGCATCAATAGAATACCATATGCATTGGCAATTGGTTCTATCATGTATGCGATGTTATGTACACATCTAAATGTAGCATTTGCTTTTTGTGTCACAAGCAGATTCCAATCCAATTTTGGAGAGGAACATTGGGCAACTGTCAAGAATATCCTTAAGTAATTGAGAAGGACTAAGGATATATTCTTGGTATATGGGGAGGGTAGTTTGGAAGTAAATGGGTATAGAAATGCTAGCTTCTAATCTGACAAAGATGATTGTAAATCATAGTCTGGTTTTGTGTTCATAATGGGAGGAGGGGCAGTTAGTTCAAAGAGTTCCAAATAAGAAACAACTGTTGATTCCACGATAGAAGATGAGTACATTGCTGCTTTGGAAGTAGCCAAAGAAGCAGTCTGGATCATAAAGTTCATATATGAACTAGGAGTGGTGCCTAGCATTGTTGATTCGATTCCTTTATATTGTGAAAACAATGGAGCCATTGTGCAAGCAAAGGAACCACGATCTCATCAGCGATCCAAGCATGTTCTTAGATGCTACCATCTCATAAGTGAAATAGTAGCTAGAAATGATGTGAAAATAGAAAGGGTCCTTATAGATGATAATGTGGTGGATCCCCTCACTAAAGTACTTTCCTAGATTAAGCACGATCACCATATAAATAGCATGGGTCTAAGACATATGAGTGATTGGTTCTAGTGAAACTGGGAGATTGTTAGAGAGTATGCCCTAGAGCCCATGTAATAGGGATGTATTTCATATGTATGAATACATATTCTTAATAAAATGAATCATTCATTTATTAATGCTATATTTAAATGCATGAGTTTGTAAATCTTAAATTAATAAATAAAGTCCTTAAAATTATAAACACAGTGCAAAGGCAATCATAAAATGAAGATAGTTGAGTGATTAACAAAGGATTCACCATCCCAGATTTATTAAGGAAAGCTATCTCACATGATTCTATAATTGCCTTGTTCAAAGAATCTCTAGCCAGAGTAATATGCCAAGATGGATAGGGATCCATGATGGGCATTTTAGGAACAATGGTTAAATTAATAGAACATACATAATTAGATTTATATGAGTTGATAGAAATCCATACTCAGAATCTAATTGAGATAAGAGTTGTGAAAGGAGTAATTGCGCGGTAATTGTTTCTATGGAAGGGTATAGTCAAACCACTTGACTTTCCTGACATTTGGGTAGTCATGATGCCTAGCTAGAGGCCACTCATAATTTGTATAATAATGTATCATAAATATCAATAGGGATTGATAAAATGATTTAAAGAAGTTTAAATCATGTGAGTTTTGAATAGAACTCATAATTACATATTATATTGCCAATATGGACAGGAACCCAATAGGTCACACATATATAGAGAAAATAATAAAATGGTAAAATGACAAGGGTAATAATATTTGATATTATTATGGGAATAGAGAAGTGACTAAGAGAATAATTAATTAAAGATTTTATTTAATTATGATCAAGTAAAATTGTTCGTAGAACTTTTTAGAAATGTTTTGTAAAATGGACTTAATTGAAATATTGCATTTCATAATTAATTATTATTGGACTATAAGTATTATATGGCTGATATAATAGTTAATAGATCCATTATAGAAATTAAAAGAGGCCCAAAGAAATGATTCTGGCGCAGAAACCCTCTAGAGGAAGGGTTTCATGCCACCTTCTAGTAGAAGGCCTTGGAGGCCTAATTCTTTGACCAAAGCAAATTAAATATATTTCATAAGTGTTATAGAGCCTACATATATAATTTTGATGGATTTGGAATTCATTTGGGTGATTAAATCCAAGTGTATGCATGAAGGGCCTAATTTGTAGGTTTTGTGCGTAATCTTTTATAAAAGGATTTAAATTGGATTTAATTGAGCCCAAATAAATTATTAATAATCCCAGAAGCCCATTTAATATTTCTCCAGTAGTTTTAAAGAGCCCAATTGCATTATGAAGTTATATTTTTAACCTTACTATAAAAACCCAAGTGATAGGGATTTTAGGGTTAAGTGAACAATTAAGAGAAAAGAAATTCTCTCACTCTCTCAACCCTAGCCACCACCCCCCTTCCTAGCATCAAGGGATTTCAGCCAGCCCTTGTGTTCCTCCATTGTTGGTTCATTCAATCATTCTCTAGTGTGGATTACTAATTGTAGGTGTTCAATTTTGGACATTATGGTTTGTGACAACCTGGTGAGAAGGAAAATCAACTATTCAACAAAAATCAAAAGTGTTTTTCTTATTCTCATTAATATGTATATTGTAAATTCATGGTAAGATCAAATCTATTGGTTAAAAAATTTTAAATTCTGCTTATGTATGAGATGCATGTAATCGATAATTCCCAATAATAATTGCCCCGTTAATCCCAAAAAAACATCACATCCTTCCTTAATTGATCTTGGATTAAGATCAATGAAAATTGACAGATATTTTTTGTTGAAAATAATCCTCTGTTTTACAAGATGAAAACCTAAAATTTTATTAGAAACATTGAGTCATGGATCATGACTCACGGACGAGGCTCATTGGGACATAAAATATTTTGAGTTGGGAATGATTAGTCATGGACCAAAGATCGTAACTCCCTGGCAAGTCGCTGAGTGAAACAGGGAGTGACCAAGGCTCTAAGCGCATGACTTAGGTGGTGAGTCATGGAAGTTCTTATCAACCACTTTCCTGCCAACACACAAGAGAAAGAAAATATGCCCTTTTAAAATAAGTCTTTTCCCTTAAAAACTTTAATGAAAACACTTTCTTATGTCTATGGAGCACCGGTATAAGAAAAGAGGAGGCATTACTACTTCCTGATTATCTTTGAAATAATATTATTCTCATTAGGTAACCCTGATAGAGGTTGATCCAGTCTCGGTGTCTACAGATAGGATTTTTATACTCTTTCATTGATGCAAGAAAATAATCTATTTTAATTCCTATGATTGGATGTTTCCTGTTGCGTTGGCATGATTTAGATTGTATTTTACTGTTTTTCGTAGATTTAGTATGTTGTAGGGCCTTGGAATTGCATGTTTAGTAATTTAAATTGAATTCCCTATTTTGGCTTGAATTTTCTACATTCTGTCTATTTCTCAATTGATAAACAAGAAAAAAGCCCGAAACAGACGACTGTCTATCAAAGCAATCGATGAGACATCTTGGCACCTTCCCTTTGTCCCATCTTTCTCCTTCCTTTATGCCATCTGTCTTGTTTTGGGGCGTTTGTGCCCCTATTTTAGGCCTTTTATGTATTTTCTTTGTGTATTTATCATATTTAATTCTTTTTACATGTTTAGATTTATTTCAATTCATTTTTTGCTTATGTTTTAACATATTTAACATTTTGTAATTTAATGTTCTGTTCCAATTTGTTTAGTTTTCATATTATTTCATTTTATTATTTGATTTATTTTGGTTTTACATGTTAATTATTTTATTCTTGTTGTGGTCCTTTGAGCAATTTTTTTCTCATATGTTGGAGTTTATTTTGGGAGATTAACACATTTTGGAAGTTATCCTTTGAGCGGTTCATCTTTCTTTAACTACATTTTATTTTATTGCATTTAATTTTTGAAATATTTAATTATGCTTCATTCTTGGTTTACTTTATTCATTTATTCATTTTTTTGTATTTTCCTTTATTATTTATTTCTAATGTATTTTAATTTTGGAGATCTAATAATTTAGTAAAAAAGAATTTTTTGGCACAATAATTAAAAAAGGCACTTAAGATGATTTTTATTTAATTTGGAATTTCTCAATAAAGTGGACCAATGTCCAAGTTTTCATTCCAAAACCTCACATAAAATGAAGAGTCTTTGTTTTATCAAAATCAGGATCACTTATGTAGCACCCTAAAATAATATTAATCTCACCATGATTCACATAACAATATTACCACAACACATGTTTAAATCTAACTCTATATATGTATGTCACAAATGAATATATAAAAGATTTCCTTCACAGCACGGTCCATTAGTTCCTAATGCCTGTCCCTTCAAACCTCTATTTATAACCTTCGATACCTAAATGCAGTAGGCAGCTATGGGTTAAACACATAATGCCCAGTGGTGGATACCTAACTAATAAATTTCACAAATGTATATAGATAAAATTAAAAATTTGGACCTAATAGACCTGTATACTTTTTTTCTAAATTTCTTTCTAATCTTTTTTTTCTCCTCTATTTCTCATGGTCAAATTCGAAAATTCCCTTTATGCTACTTCTACTAATTTGTGATTCTTATTTTATTATTATTAATGTTATTTTTTTCCTAAAATCTTTATTAGCTAGTTATTTTTCTACGTTCAGGTTATCAATTTACTTCTTTTGTTTGCATACTAATATCTAATCATTGACTTAATTACTTTTAATATCATATTTATTTGTCTTCTACAAATTTGTCTCATTATTTCTTCTTGTCACATTTTATTTTTACTAAATAGGCTTATTGTTTTTATTGCACCGGTTATTTCAAACTACTTCTTGTTATGCCCAACTGATTTGGTGATTTCCATCGTCACTTCATTTTGATTAATCATCAGTCTTTTTAATCACTTCCCTTTTTTTATCAGTTTTTAAGTTTTCTATGATATTCTTCTTCGAAGCTTGTAAATCATGTTACGCATACTTCACTATGTAGACTTTAATAATTTTAAATGATCATTAAGCTTATCAACACCAATTTATTTTACCCATTAGTCATGTCTTCAACCATTATTTAATATATTAGTTATGTTAAATTCTCAATTTATTTTTTAGATACCATTTCCAAAATTTTTATATTATATTGCATTATATTTTTAATTACCCTATAATACATTACATATGATACCATATTTTCCATGTTTCATTGTCATTTGTTTGTTCTAAACTTCTATCTTTTATATTTTCTTCATTTTTATCTAATTCTATTAAAATACAATTTTATCCCTCTTGAATCTCATACTTTATGCAATTAATACACATATTTATACATTTTTCCTTTTTACCATTCTTATTCTAAGTGAAACTTATATGTTTATCTCCAAGAAATTACGTTAAATTCCTATATTTGTTAAAATTACATTCAAGCCCTTTGAAGTTTTATCTTTTACCACAATCTCCTTTTGTCTCTAATTATTCTTTTTATAGACACATTCATTATTCTTTTACATTTTCAACATCTAAATTATATCTCCTTTCATTTTGGTCTTTGCCTTCACTCTTTTTTCTAAATTATAATTTAGTCCTTATTTTTACAATCTTTTCACTTATTTACAAATTGGCCTTCTTTTTAATTTGTACTTCCATCTTTATCCTTTTTATTATTTTCTCTTTTAAATCATTCGTCTTCTCAATTCTCTTGGTATTTTGTGTGCCAAATTTCCAATTTAGCCCCTGATTGTACTTTTCCCTCATTTACTACCTTTATTCTTTAAATTTCTCGTTACAATATTCAAATTATCTGTGAGGGCTTAATCTTGACCCTAGCAGGGAATAGGTTTAATCGTTGGATGCTATGTGTGCAATTAATTTTTTTTTATGGTTATAGCCATATTGGAATAAAGCTTATTGTAGGGCAATATGATAATTTCAAGGGAATTTATGAATAAAAAGGGTTTGTGGATAATAAAAAGGGTGGAGGTGTTATTTTAGAGAAAGAAATAGTGAATAGAGGTTAAAAGAGTAAATTGGTGGTCTTCCCATATGACTCTAGTGATAAATATCACTGTCAGTGTCAAGAGAAAACCATCTCTCTTTTTATCTTTCTCTTTCTCTCATTTTTCTCTTTGGGTTAGAAACTAGGGTTTTGGTAAAAGGAATTTCTCCCTCTTATCTCCTTTATTTAATGAAAGATTTTGTAAAGCAAGTAGGAAATTTAGTAATTTGTTTGTGAATTGTTATAGCAGAGTCAAGCAAGGGTAAAGGCAAGGAGATCATGAAGGAGTGAGGAAAATCACGGTGTTCAGGTACGCAATACTATTGGTTTTATGAATCCTTAGAAACTATGGTTAGGGTTAGGTTATCTGGACTCGTTAATCAAGAGTTTGAGATTAGTAGTGAATGATTGCTTCCTTTAAGATGTGTTTTGAAAGATTGTCGGCTTACTAGATCGTTTGTATTTTTGTGTTTTCTAGTGCAGCCAATAGGTATTCGTCATTACCAAGTCGTGAGGCTCTTCACGAGTCGTGCACCTTCTTTCTATGCATCACTCATGAACCTCTACATGACTCGTGAATGCTTTTCCTTGGCTGCCAAGTCGTGAGGCTCTTCACAAATCATGCATTGATTGCCTCTACATCACTCATGAAGTCCTTCATGACTCGTGAAGGTCTTGCTGTAGAGTCGTGAGGATCACCACGAGTCATGCACCTGTTGCCTCTGCATCACTCATCAAGGTCTCCTTTGGCTACTGACTCGTGACCCTCTTCACAGGTCGTGACATCCTTCCTTGGCTGCTGACTCGTGAACCTCTTCACGAGTTGTGACATCCTCCCTTCACGAGTCTAGCAATCCTTCACGAGTACAACATATCCTCACGAGTCAAAACATTTCTTGCATTCCATTGTGAGTCAAACCTTAATGAAGGAAAATACTATTTAGATTATTTCATTACTCTTTACTTCCTTGTTTGGCATATTTAATTGAATCATCTAACAAAACATTTCCACATGAAGATTAATTAAGCCAACACTCTTTATAAAGATAATTAACCCTTTTAAGGTAACCTAATGGGCATATTTAGTGAGTATGTTCACTAAAGGTAATATGTAATTATTTTATGCTATGCTTTTATTGTCAAGCCATAACGATTAAGGTAAGGTTATCAAGTAGTGTTAATTACAACTTACTATGATATGTGATCGTAATGATATTAATGTTATGGTTGCATGAAATTACTATGAAAATATGTATGTTTATATGAGGTATGATGATAATTGTCCTTAAATGAAATTGAATATGTGGTATATGAGTTATAAGTTGAGGTAACAAATATTGTTACCATCATATGTGTATGAAATGTAAATTCGGATGTGAATTTTCGTTCGAGAAGTATTGTAATACATAACAAGGAATATGATGAATCAAATATTCTTTCGATTAAGTGCTTAAGCCTGCAGGTCTTAGTTCTGTTGTGGATTAGATAGGCATGCCTAAGAGGATATAGTTGCAACTGCCATAGTTGACCCCGTTTAGGTCCATTGTTTGTTCTTTTGATGGAACCATAGTTCGACCCCTTGGGTCCATTGTTTGATATCCTCAAGATATCAATTATTTGATACCTCCGGGTATCCATTGCTCCTGATATCCACCCCTTTTGAACTAGTACTTAGGCAGGCTATTAAGTTTAAGAGAATTGTCAAAATAAGAAATACATGTATCAAATTCTTCATCTATATAATGTAAGCATGTGAATGATTGATTACCATGTTTTATCTTCATTTCTTGTGACTATATTGTCAGATTGAGACAAACTCATGATACAAGTATGTTGATGTTCTTATTGAAATGTTGTTTGAAGATATTTATATTCGATTGACGCTATTGGTCGATCATATTATTATTTTTGTGTGTTATCACCCCGCTAAGCTTTATAGCTTAGCACAGTTGCTTTACATCCGTATAGGTCTGACTGCTGGTCATACAAGGACTTAATTCTGCATCGGTTGGCTAATAAGAGTCGGTTCAAACTTTTAGATGTAGGATATTTTGTGGATAGTTCCCTTTTGTCTATTGTTATATTTTGCCATGATTCAGTGGGGAAACGTAATATGGAGTACTGTAAAATATAACTTAAATTACCTTGCTTGCTTGTCCTTCCAGGTTGTGGTGGCTAATGTATGATTGCCACATTATGACTGTTTTGCATGACTTTCCAGTTTTATCTATTGAGGTATGCATGCACCATATATGTACATGATGATATGTCGACGAATGATTGGTGTGAGTTATGGTTTCTGAAAGCATGATAGATGTTTTGGATGGAAGTCGGTATTAGGGTATGACATTATCTATCTAATTTCTTTTATTACTTGCTTTTATCTTTCAATTATTTAATTGAGTTAAAATTTTATTTTAGTCCTTGAATTTTATTTTAGCACGATCCTCATTAATTACTATGCTAATTTGCCTTTTTACTTCCTTTTTGAACTTTTATTTTATTTTTGTACCTTAATTGCATTTTTGTCCTCGTAATTTCTTCATATGGTGGCAAAATTATCTTATGGTCCCTAAAACTTATCCTTTTTGCATATATTGCTTTATTTAACTCTAATTTTTTCCTTTTTGTTTCCTTTGACTTTTATTCTATTTTAAGCCTTAAATTTATATTTTAGTCCTTATACTTACTCATGTAATGGTAAATTATAATTTTGTCCCTGAAACTCTTTTATAATTATGATTTTTCCCTTCTTTCCATATTTAACCATTTTTAACTCTATAACCACATTTTCAATGTAAATTTATGATTTTACCTTTATTTTTCTCATGTAATTACATTTTTATTCCTTTTGATCAATTAGTTACATTTTTCATATTATTTATTATTTGATCACATATATGAAAAATTTATCATTTAGTCCTCATTTTCTTGCATAATTATATTATTGCCCCTAGTAATGCCCATTGGAAATCTTTAAACCGGATATGTGGATGAGGACTCCAATAATGAAAATAGATTGGAGGGACCACTTGATTTGATCCTATTGTTGTAAATGAGTGGAGGGACCAGTTGACATGATTCGACTGCTCCACAATGTGTGTGTATATGTGAGGTGACTACTTGACGTAGCTAATGCCTCAATAATCAATCTAATCTCATAGTGCTACCATAGTTTATATGTTCCTATGGCTAGCCATTATATCTTATGATCTTAAATTACCCACTATGCATTAAGGGCAATTATTTATTTTACATTATGCTTTATTTCACTTAATTCCTCATATTTTTCACATTATGTCACAAGTTTTATATGCTCATTTCTCATCCACTCATGCATATTAAACATACATTTTTAATGTACATATATAATATCATTTAAAAGTGATAAAACATGCAATTTCCCTTAAATGCACCATTTGGCCTCAACATGATTTCATCCATACAATGTGAATTCTCATTTTATCTCATGCCATATGTATTCTCAATATCATTTTAGGTATTCACAAGTTGATACACATTCCATTTGCATTAATAACCCTTAGTTACATATGTGTACACCATTATCTTCACTTACGCAACATCATGTCCACATGGAGTTTTAAGTTCTAATCAATCATACCAGGTTTATTCATCATTAGAATATTTATTTAAAGTTAAATATTCAATTGATGATCAAATTATCATTTATTAGGCTTTGGATTACTATTTAACCCCATGATGTTTTTCTTCTTTTTAATTGTTTTCTTTACCAAATATCATCCATTTCATGGTAACTTATTAATTTACAAATTCATCTTAATTTATTTCATCATTCTGATTGCTTACTCTTCATATTCCTATATTTTACTATTTGATTTTCATTAGTTCATATGCACAAAAACTTGTTTAATTCATCAATACATTTTTACCATGTTTTATCTTCCATTTTATAAATAATTCTAACCTTAAATTTATTTAATTCTTTTTTTCCAACCTTAAATTCACTTACTTACCTAATAGGTTCTATAACTAATGTATCTTTTCTAGTCACATTTTCATACAGTTATCATCATATATCTTATATTTGTTCACTTAATTACATTAATCTATCATTAATTTAAATTCAAATTAACATTACTCAATTTATTCTTAAAGGACATAATAGTTTACATAATTAACATGTTATCCCTAATTTTATTTATATACAATTGACATCAAATCTTCTATTATCCATCATTTAATTTCATTAATTTACCATTTATTCCATTTAATACTCACATTATATAATTTTTCTTTAAGTAAAATAATGCCTCCCTACACCATTTTCTCACATTTAAACATAATTTATGCAATATCTCATATTAATATCATTAATTAATATCTAATTTCATCTATGTATCATTAATAAATATTTTTATTCAACTGAATACAAAATTCCTAACTTATATAATCCTAAAAACATGAAATAAATTAGTTTCTATGTCCACATACCTATTTTACAAGCTTTCTTCATGATTTTTCTTCCTTTTCCATCATATTTTCCCATTTTCCTTTTGATTCCACTCATTTTCCATTAGAAACCTATCTTGGCCAAATTCCTTCATGTCTCTTTTCTCTAATTTTCTTTTTCCATAATTCAAATTCAGCCTAAAATAAAAATTTTTATGTAAAAATCTACTAAAAATCTATTAAAATCATTAAATTATCACTAAATTTACTTGAATTTTGCTGCAAACCTTTTCATTCATAAATTCTTTCACTTTCTTTACTCAAAATGAAATTTATAGATTTTTAGGGATGAATTTAAGGCTTTAGAATTGCTTAGGATATAAAATTTGGTGGGTTTTTGGTATAATTGGGTTAGAGAAAATGGATGAAAAATGGAGAAATGGAGGAAGAAGGGACGGCTAAAATGATGAAGTGTGACATGTGTCGAACCCTGTAAGCATCTGATTTACACTCGAAAGTCCACTTTTAGGGCTCAAGATTGGATAAAGGTTCATTTAACTCATGAAGGCCAGTCACTTCACAATGGACAGGGATTCAACCTAATCTACAATGCCTCAGGCCTCTAAAAGGCATGAGATAGTGTTTCAGGATACCCCCATTCCATTGTTGGCAATCAACCTACAAGGACATCTACTGCATACCACAAAGCAGGTATTATAGAGTCACTACCTAATAAAACATTGGAAAAATGAGTTCTAATCTCATGAAGCCAAAACCAGAGATAGTTCGAACTTCACTCCGATTTATACCTTCGGTTAATGTTGTATAAGTATGTTTTAATGATTAATTTATTTTATCTCTTTTCTTACACGAGATATTATGCTAGAAAAATAAAGCACACTCAAGCACATTGAAAAGCTATAAAAACATGTCAATGGAAAGTCGTAAAAGCATGGCATTGAAAGCATTAAAGAATAAAAGAATAAATGTAAAAATAAAAATATTACATAAATTAGGGAATTAATTGAGTTTATTTTGATGAAGCCATTGATCCTTGCATGCATATTTACAAAAAGACAAGCATTTTGGGTGTATTTTAGATTAAAAAAAGGGTATTGAGCTATGCAGCTTGAAAGAAAGGAATCATGTTAATTAATTAATTAATTTAAAGTGGAAAATATTTTATGAGTATCTAATTTAACATTTAAAAATACCATTTATGTGTAACGAAAGAATAATAAAAGAATAATAATATTGAATGAAAAACATATATAAATCGCGCTAGTCATTAGATTAGGAATATTGGTTCCCTCATGCATATTTATAAAAATTCTTTAGTATGGTTTTTGAAATAAAAGTGGATATTGGTCCATTTTATGAGAAAAAACCTAATTTAATTAAGTAAATATAGTTTTGGTGTTATTTTAAATTGAAGTGTGTAAAAAGCCCTTTTATACTAACTATTGAAAATTTGTAGGAAATAAAAGGAAAATTAAATACAGGCCCAAAATGATGATAAATAGAAAAATAAATCCTACACTAGTCTACTCCGTCTTATTCTCTAACCCAATTAGTCGTGCCAATTAGTTGTGTGCATTAAAAAGGACAAAAAATAATAATGTGAGTTAATAATGAATTAAATTAAATAATAAATAATTAGTTAATTCAATTAATTAGGTAATTAATTATTATTAAGCATGTTGTATAAATTATATGATAAATAATAATAATAATAATAATAATAATAATAGTAATAATAATAATAATGCTAATAATAATAATAATAATAATAATAATAATAATAATAATAACAATAATAATAATAAGATCAATAATAAATAGATAAACAAAAATTAATGTGGATAGCAAATTAGTTTAATGATAAATAAATACTTGAATAAATACAAAAAATAATTATATTAATAAAATAAATAATAAATAATATTAAAAATAATGAAAATAAAATAAATGAGTGAAAATTGGGTCAAGTGAGTGATTCACATGCAAAAGAGAGGCCAAAAGAGTGAGTCACAGAGCAAAAATAAACAAAAAGGGCAAAAAACGAGTCACAAATTGAGGGTGTGACTCAAAAATGAGTTACGGTCTTGGAATTTGACTTGTGAATGACTCATAGCCTAGGATCGTGACTTAAGAGTCAAGGCCCAAGAACATGACTCAAACTGAGTTAAAGGCATAACTCAACCTAGATTGCGAACATAAGCTGTAAAACGCCATTTTTTTGCTAATAAAAAGCTCCCAAAGTTATTTAAGCTATTTTTATGCAAGAAAAAACCCTCAAATACTTTTTAAATAGAAATAAAAAGATTTATTCTCTAAAAATACAAACTAAAAGCAAGAAAACATAGAAATAAAAGCCATGAACTCAAGGAGGAAGATGATGAATAGTGACTCTAAAAATGCATCAAATCTCAATTTTAGCATGAATTCAATAGGTTAACATGAATTAATGAGAAAAACAATCATAAAACCCAATTAACTACAAATTAACAAGCTTAAAATCAATAAATTAAATATTTAGCAAAAATCAAAGAAAATAAAGAAATAAATTGATTATTTACTGTAAGTTAAATTTAACACCAATTTAATTGGTTTTGGGGCTCAAGAATATTATCTTCAATGTTGTTTCCATCAAAAAACAAGGATTTTTAGTGCTCTTAGCCTTTTTCCCTTTTTTCCCTTACTCTATTGCAAGTTACAGAGAGCAAGAGCAGAATAGAGATGATGAGAGAGAAAATGTAAGAGAGAGAGAAGACCCCTTAAAATTTGACCCTTTTTTACTTAAAATATCCCTTAAAACCATCACTTATTTTAGATTAGGATTAAAATTTAGATAAGATGTAAGATATTTTTCCCTTAAACATTTTCCCCCTATTTTTGTGTGCATAATAGGTTAATGGGTGAGTCACAGCCTTGACTCATGAGTATAGAGAGTGAGTCATAAATGAGTCATAACTTTAACTCACGGCCTTTAACCTTGACTATTGACTCCTTTTTACTCCTGAAACCTATTTTAACCTTGCTAACAGAGAAAAAAGAGGGGAAAAACACCCAAAAAGGATTTTTAAACATTTAAAATCTGTAAAAGAGTTCAAAAAGAATTTTTAGGATATAAAACCCTAGAGAAAGCCTAAGATTTTTGTTTCTTGTCTATTAATGAGAAACTACTTCCTCATTAGGTAACTCTAATCAAGAGCCACCTCAAGACCCAGTGTCTACAATTGCCCCTAACTTTGGGGAACTTAGTACACCAATGCCCAGGTTAGCCAAAGTTCATAGTAAAGGATGAAAGATGCATATTTGAGGTTGCGAGCTTTCGATTGCATTAAACTGTACCATTTAAGGCAATGATTCTCTAGTTAGGTAGTTACCATCAGTTTGTCAATGTATTAACTTTTGGTCAATTAATTACTGTAAGCTTGTTGACATTTTATAACTCTTGAACAATTGAGTAGTTACCATCAGCTTGTTGATGTTTTAACTCTTGAACAGTTGGGGTAGTTACCATCAGCTTGTTGATGTTTTAAAACTTAGTTGGGTAATTACCATTAGTTTATCGATGTTTTAACCTTTGATCCAATGAGTAGTTACCTTTAGCTTATCGACATTTTAACTCTTGATCAGTTAGAGCAAGTGGTTTACCGTCAGCTTTTCGACATGTTAACCCTTGATCAACTAAGTAGTTACTGTCAGCATGTCAATGCTTTAAATCTTGATTAGTTGGAGCTAGTTATTTACTATCAGCTTGTATATGTGTTAACCCTTGATCAACTGAGTAGTTACCGTCAGCTTGTCGATGTTTCAACTTTTGATCAGTTAGAACATGTGGTTTACTGTAAGCTTGTTGACATTTTAACTTTTGATCGATTTGGGTAGTTGTCATCGGCTTCTCGATGTTTTAACCCTTGGTTGACTATCTGATTAGTGCTAACTAGTCGTCATGCAAAATTGAGATGAGTTGTTTATATTTGACTAGTGCTAGCTTGTTTTGCTATTGAACAACATATTTATGCACCAGTATTTATTCTATTTGTGCAAATAAGTATATGATTATTTTATCATAAATACTAGTTCATTTGTTTTGTGTGATTTTTGAGTAATTTGATATATTTATAGCTTTGGAGGGCTTATGGTTTTTTTTTGCACTGGAAGTTGTGCTCCCATACTAGTCACTATCTCCACTCCCTAGTCGTATCAATTATTTTACCTTATTTTATTTTTTAACTATGGCTTTGTCTATTTCTTTTTTTTATTATTTTTTCCATTAATTGTTATTTTATTTTGTATGTATTTTTTTCAGGATTGTAATAGTTAGTAAAAAAGGTTTTTTCAAGCACGTTAAGATAGAAAGACACTTAAATTATTTTCTAGCAAATAAATTGGGTTTTTTTTTATGAAATAGGGACCAATGTCCAATTTTTTATCCAAATTCACACATGTAATAAAAACTTTTGTGTAAATAGGCATGAGGGAGCCAAAGCTTCCAAATTGAATTGATAGCTTGATTTATGTATGTATATTTCTTTATTGTTACTATTATTGGACAATTTATTTATGTAATAATTAAGTAGGTTTATTTTTACTATATTTTATCATTTTATTTACTTGAATGAGGTGTTTGCTTAATTTTATCATAAAATGCATTGTGAGACCAGAGAGAGGATTAATTTTAAAACTCAATTATCAATCAATACTTAACTAAAATGCCTAATAAGAGGGATGTCCCTAATACCAATCTTTGTTTGGGCATCAAAATAAGGTTGATATTTAATTCTTAACGTTTTTTTGGTGGTGACTCCATGACACTTTCTTTTTTGAGCCCACTAGTAGACGCCTTCTTGGGTTGACCATCAGTAATAATTTGAACTCAATCCTTTTTATCATGAAATAGTCTTAGGCCCTAAAAGCAAGCCTCTAAGAGTGAACCCAAAAATGGACATCAAGCTTCGACATGCATCATAGTGGCAAATCCATTGGGGAACAAAGAGACCTTGCTCTAAAAAGCATTTTGGCTAAGTTATTTATAATTGGGTTTTATTCGTTAGTTCTATCTTCTTTCTGAACTATATTTCTTGCATACATTTTAGAGACTTAGAATTAAGTTAGGCATCCCTTTTTAGCCCATGCACTACATTCACTTAATATAGAGAGGTGTCAAAGAGACTCACCAGCCTAAGTCTAGTACCAAATACTATATAAAATGGTGAGCATTAGTCATTATGCTCATGATGAGCTAGACCTATAGGCAAAAACCATGCTTGGGTAGCCTTAAAGTTTCATCAGCCTTGACTCAAGCACATGTAATGACAATAGCTACTTTCCCTAGGTTGTATAACAATAATAATCTTTCCTTGCTATGTAGACCTTTATGTATTGACCATACTCAAACATATTGGGAGGGCACCAGTAAAAGGCTGCCATATGCTTGTACTTTCAATTAGAGAGGTTATGCTATCAATTTTTCGTTGTGTACCATACGCGTCCATTGGCTACCCTATTGACCCTTAGGCTAAGCCCAGCTAGGAAAGAAATTGCACGACCTCCTGTGTGGGAGTAATAAGGTTGGAAGGCTATTGCTATGCTCGTGTGTGGTTGTGATTGATGACTAATAAAGCCATGCATTGTATTCATACATCATGTATATACTCTGCCTATGCATCATTCCTAACCTCTAATTCTTATAGCCATTATAGATTCATCTAGGTGGTTTAGAGGGTCAGATGGGCACCTTGTTCGGAGATCTATAGCCACTCTATTGAGATCAAATTTAGATTTAGAATTGGGTTTAGAAATGAATTTCAAGTTGGGTTTGACCCAATTATCAGAAAGTAGTCAACAAACAAGTTCAAAAATGGCAAACGATGAAGTGAATAAGATCATAAAGGAAAATGAGATTGGGAGAGTGGCTAATGATACCACTATAAGGTTTCCATTTTTTAGGGGAAGGGTAAATGTCACTCCTATCATGCCTTTAATAGTAAGGGATGACTTGGACTAAAGACTGGATAGATACTTATAAGAGTTTGATGAAAGGATGTTAGCTATAATTGGTGGAATGGTGGCTTCTATAGCACCTAACACCTAAACTCAACCTATGACATTTGCTTGTGAGATAGCGGAGCCAATGTATGTTGGGAATGTTGTCTTAGCTGATCCTACTATCCTTCAAGACCCACCTAGGAAGGAGAAGAGGCATGATCTTGAGGATGAATTTATAGGGGAGGACAAAGAGTATACCCTTTTAATGATGAACATAAAAATAAAAGGTCCTAGTGCTAAGGATTCGAATTTTAAGAAGATGGAGGAAAAGATCAAAGCCATGTCTAGGCTGTTGTCTGCTAGTAGAGGGATGAACCCTAAGGATAAGGACTTCGATAGAGATGAGCCATTACCCTAAAGGTTCAAGATGCTGGATCTATCGAGGTTTGAGGGTACCTCAGACCCTTCAATACATATCAAGCAGTACACATTGATCATAAAGGGGACCAATTGGAATATATTTGCCTGAGCTTAACTAGGCATGCAATAGACTAGCATAATAGTTTAGATAGGTAAAATGAGAAAGATTGGGACTTGCTGACTGAGGAACTTCTTAAGCAGTATGACTACAGTACGAGGATAAAAGTCACCCTGAAAGACCTTAAGTTACTCTAACAGAAGCTTAATGAGTTTTTTAATAAGTATCACACTAGGCGAAGGAATAGGGTGATGTAAATGGAAAGGAAACCTGATACGGCTAATCAGATCAGGTTGTTTATCTGAAATGTGAGTCCATACTTGAGAGATGGTTTGAAGAAAAAGGGTCTGAAAGACTAGGAGTCCTTAAAGGATATAGCTATAGAAGCTAAAGTAGAGTGCTTAGACAAAAGGGTAAATAGTCAGAATACGAGAAAGAGTTTTAGCAGTAACAAAGCTAGTGGGAATAGTAGTGGACAGAACAAAACTGGAAAGATCGCAGAGGTATCCGCTATAGAGGCTAGTCAACAAAGACATTATTCTGACCTAAGTAAGTCACTATCTTAGGTTTTGAATAGATTAGTGATAGAAAGGAAGCTTCAACCTTTGTCGTCAAGGCCCGTAAAGTGACAGAGGCTGCCTTAGCATAAGAAGGATCGGTATTATGCATACCATCAGCGCATAGGGCATTTGACTAATTATTTCCGCACTCTGAGGAATGAGATCCAGGATTTGATAGACAGTAAGTAGATTTTAGACTTTAAGGAGAGGGATAAGATGAAGAAAGGAGGTTATAATGGTGTGCCTCCTTTAGTATACATGATTGGGTCAATCTTATCTGAGTGGTGTGTGATGAAGGATCTGTATGGGAATGAGTACTTGGTTGTTACTTGCTCCACCCCAAAAGTAACAAAGTTAGTTAAAGAAAATCGGCTAGTTTCTATGATTAACTGTTAGGATACTACTATAAAGAGTGAAAATAAAGGGGCTTTAATGCCCATTGATATCTAGAGTTCAGCCAATGAGGATGAAGGGAAATTAGGGGAGGAGAAGAAAGTTAAAGCAGTCACAAGGAGTGGGAGAGTGGCCCCAAAGATCAAAAGATAGTCAACTCCTTCTATAGTGCTAATGGAGAAGGAAATCGAGAATGATTAAATAATCAAGTACCTAAAAAAGACACAAGCTTAGATATGTATTTGGGATTTGTTGCAACAATCTCCTTCGCATAGACAAAAATTGGTGGAGGGTTTAAACGAGGCTATTGTTGCTACTACTATCTCACCCTCTGAATTGCTAGATTTGGTTAGGAGAGGAACTAGAGAGAATGCGGTGTATTCTGATGTTGACTTGACTATAAAAGGAAGAAATCATAGTTGTCCCCTCTAAATCAAGGCTTAAGTTATTGGAAAACATATAGCTTATGTATTGATAGATGATGGGTCCTCCATTAATGTCTACCCTTTGGTGGCAAATTCAGCTTTTGAATTGAATGAAAGTATCTTAAGTAGGTCTAATTTGACTATTTCTGCCTATGATAACTTTAAAAGGCAAGTTGTTAGGACCTTTAATGTTGTGGTGAAGATAGGGCCTATTGAGATTGAAGTTGAGTTTGTAGTCTTGCCTATCCCAGCAAATTTTTGTATACTTCTTGGGAGGTTGTGGTTTCATAAACTAGGAGGAGTACCATTCACATTGCAACAGATGATTAAGATCCCTCATAATGGTCAGGTGATCACTATTAAAGCAATAAAGGAAAATAGGTGTCTATGCTCGAAATAGCTAAATAGCCATTCAACGGGTTCCACATTGTAGTTATTAGTGATAAAGAGAATGAGGGTAGCCTTCTTGATAGCCCTCAAGTGTTTAATATGCTTAAAAAGATGAATTTCCTACCTAGTGCTGGTTTGGGCAAGAATTCTCAAGGACCTCAGACTGCTGTAGTTATTAAGGGTCAGAAGGATAAAAAAAGGGTTAGGTTTCACAAGCTTTAATAAAAAGGGTAAAGAAAAAAAAATAGTGAAAGGGAGTCCTCACATTTTTCAGAGTTTTATACCAGCTTTAGGCCTATGTCCTTATTATTGAGAGAATGATCCTCAGATGATAGATGGTGAGCTAGTGCTAAGGTTTGAGTTGTTCAATGATGTCTTCAATTAGGAATAGGGAATCATCACACTAATTGAGGGTTTTTAGGACGAAGAAATTTTATTGTACCATTCAGCTTGGGACAAAAAAGCACCAGAATAAGTTATGATAGAGAAGTTGCTTGCTATTAAGCTAAAAGGTAAAGAGAAAATACCGAGTAAAGAGTCACCCAAAGCTGATCTAAAGGTTGAAGAGTAGTTTGATGCTAACAAGATTAGAGAAGACACTTTTATTGATGTTATTTATGTTCCTAAACTTTTGATGAGAAAATGTTTACTCTTTTGATTACATTAATGAGATGAATAATTATGCTTATCGGTGTAATGTTTCTTCTAATTTCAATGTGCATGATCATGATCATAAAGCATTTATATTTGACATTAACTCAACAAACACATGTTTATTTAATCTTAGAACTAAAGAAAATCCAAAGGAAATTTTATTAGCATCAGATATAACTTCTAAAGAGAGAAAAATTTCAAAGAATAATGAACAAATATAAAAAAATTCTTTATCTGGACCTATAAAGACATGCCAGGAATAGATTGAGAAGTTGTTGAACATGTCATCTTGACATATCCAAGGTACAAACTAGTTAAGAAGAAGCTTAGAAAACTTAGGCCAGAGAGGGCTAAGAAGGTTAAAGATGAAGTCATAAAGCAAATAAAGGCTAAGTTCTTAGTGAAAGTCTAATACCTCATGTGCTTGACAAACGTAGTCCCTATAGCAAAGAAGGATGGAAGGGTAAGAGTCTATGTAGATTATAGGAACCTAAACAAAGCTTGTCCTAAAGATGACTTTCCTTTACCTCACATAGATGTTTTGGTCAATAGTGCAACCACATGTGCCATGTATAGTTTTGTGGATGGATATGATGGGTATAATTAGATTCCAAACAAGATAGTGGATAGGATCAAAATAGATTTCATAACTGAGTGGGGGATATATGACTATCGAGTCATGCCTTTTAGGCTTAAAATTGCAAGTGCTACCTATCAAAGAATGGCCACCAAGATTTTAGATAACTTGATTCATAAGGAAGTAGAGGTGTATGTGGATTGCATGATGATCAAGTCAGTTACTAGAGAAGGTCACTTTAAGGCATTAAAAAAGATTTTTAGAAGAATAGCAAGTACAATCTCTACCTTAACTTGAAGAAGTGTATATTCAGGGTTACTTCAAGTAAACTTTTAGGACATGTGGTGAGCCAAAGAGGTATAAAAGTGGATCCTAACAAGGTAAAGGCCATTAAAGAGATGCTAATACCCTAGAAGGAAAAGGAATTCAAAGGATGTTTGGGCAAGATCTAGTACATAAGTAGGTTTTGTTGCCAAGATAGCTTCGATCTGTGAACTGATCTTCAAGTTGCTCAGTAAAGACCAGCCCATAGTTTTGAATGAGGATTGTTAGAAAGCTTTCGATACCATTAGGGAATGCTTGCTACATTCACTAGTGTTGAGATTGTCTCAAATTGGTAAACCCCTGAGTTTTTACCTAACAATAGATGATAGTTTAGTAGGGGCTATAATGGCACAAGAGGTTGATTTCAGGATTAAGTATGTAGTATGCTACCTTAGTAAGAAATTTCTCCCCTCTGAGGTGAAGTATGTAGAAGTTGAAAAGATTTGTTTGGTAGTTATATGGGCATCCAAGAAGTTGAGAAACTACTTCTATTCTTATCGAATACTAGCTATGGCTAAGTAAAATCCCCTTAGATACTTACAAGAAGCCCCTTCATTGTTAGGAAAGATAGGAAGGTGGTTGATTATCCTATAAGAATTCAACATAGAATAAATCACTAGAAAAACCATTAAAGGAAGTGTAGTGGCAAAGTTCCTAGCTGCTCAACCTTTAGAAGGATAAAATATGACTTATGACTTCCCCAATGAGAATATAGTAGCCATAATAGTATAGGGTTGGCAGATGTACTTCAACAAAGCTATGAATAATAAAGGAGCAAGAGTATGAGTGATTTTGATTACCCTAGAAGGAGAAAGGAAGCCACTAGCTAGGAATTTAAGATATAAAGCCACAAACAATAAAATAGAGTACGAAGCTTGCATTTTCAAATTAGAAGCTTTACTAGCTATAAGGGTAAAGTTTGCAAAAGCGTTTGCAGATTCATCTCTAGTGATTTACCAAGTAAGGGCTGAATGATTGGCAAAGGAAAAACACTTGTCTCCTTATCTCAAATACATAAAGGTTTTGAGCGGTCAGTTTAAGGTTTATACTTTTGGACATGTGCCCAAAGAAAAAATATTAGTTGGCAGATGGCTTGGCTACTAGGTTTCCATATGGGACAATCTGAAGGGAATAATTATGAAGCCTTTTGTTAATTTCAAGTTTTAATAAGCCATGCTTTGAAAAGGAACAAATCATGGATTTCGAGATAGATAATAGGAAGCTTTGGTATTATGACATCTAGAATTACCTAAAGGAGTTGGTGTTCCCTGAGGAAGCAACCAAAAAGGACAAGAGAATGATTCATAAGCTGTTAACTCAGTTCATTACCATATGAGGAGTCCTTTACGAAAGACAACCTAATGAAATCCAACTATGGTGCTTGGATGAGAAGGAAGCAAAGAAGGTAATAGAGGAAGTATATGCAGGAGTATGTAGAACCCATATGAATGGCTTAGCCTTGGCAAAGAAGATTATGAGGTAGGGCTTCTTTTGGCTTACAATGGACACTGATTGTTCTAAGTATGTCAAGGAATGCTAATTATGCCAATAGTATATAGATTTGAGACATTTACCCGCTTTTGAATTGTGTAACCTCACGTCACCATAGCCTTTCACTACATAATTATTTTACCAAAATAGCCATCCGCCTACCTCAAATGGGCATAGATTCATCATAGTGGCCATTAATTATTTTACCAAATGGGTAGAAGCCAAATCTTTCAAAAAGGTAGATGCATGCGATATGGCCAAGTTCATAAAGAAGAGTCTGATATACAGATATGGCTTCCTTCATAATGTGGTCTTGGACAATGGGTTATAGTTTTTCAGGCAAAATTAGACAAATGCTTGTTAGGAATGGTGTTTAACATCACAAGTCATCTCCTTATAGACCTCAAGCAAATGAAGCAGTCAAAACGGCCAGTAAGAATGTAAAAAGGATTTGGCCAAAATGGTGTGGACTTATAAAGATTGGGCCAATAAACTAACCTTTGCACTATAGGGCTATAATACAACAACTAAGACTTCAAAAGGAGCCATGCTATTCTCTTTAGTTTATGGAACAGAAGCAGTACTACCGGTAGAAATTGAGCATCAGTCTTTGAGAGTAGTTTTGGAAGCCGAAATACCTAAAATAGAATGGGTTAGATAGAGACTATCATAGCCTAATATGCTTGATGGAGATAAAATAAGGGCATATTATAACAATCAAGTTTATCAAAAAATGTTAGCTCATTCATTTAGGAAAAAAGTTAAGAAGAATCCATTGAAATAAGGAGACCTAGTGGTCAAATAGATAAGACCAGGGATTCTAGATATCCGAGTCAAATTCAGGCCCACGTGGGAAGGACCTTTCGTACTTATGAAGCAGTTATCCAAAGGCACTACTATTTTGTTAAAAAGTGATGGCAATAAGTTCTAAGAACCTGTGAATGTCAACCGATAAAAAAGGTTCCATGGCTAAAGACTAAAAGAGAAAAAAAAAGAATAAATGCCCCATAGGTCAAAAATCAAAAAAAATGGTGGCCTTACTAAAATTGGGCACCTCGCCAAGGTGAAAACAAAAAAAAGGCATCCTGGGAAAAAATTAGAGGCTAAGAGAAAAAATTAATCAAGAAAACCCAAGAGGGTTGATTGATGATAGGAGTTATGATGCTTGTAAAGTTTCATTTCGAAGATTAAATAATGTGTCATTGAGAAAAGGCCAAATACTGATCGTGTATATCGAAATTAGAAATAAATGTCATGCATGTATTCATAAATGTCATCTAAGTATCTGAAGATAGCATTTTTCTATCATATGTTCAATGAAAGCATAAACATCACCTATGAAAATATCTAATCTAATATATCAGTATCATCATCTCTCTCTTCATCCAGCTACCTCAGGTGAGAAAGTCTATTGTTGACAGCTGGACTAATGACCCACTACATGTATGAGTCGGGGGTGGTGAAATCATAAGTACCCATGTCAAAAATAGTAGTCCTTACTAGAAGCTGAGTCCAGATCCTCTGATAATACTCTGTCACAAACTGAGTAATGAGAATGCCTCCACAAAATTCTAGTGGATGCCTAACAATATCTTGCCTACCCCTAAACAGGCAAACACAATGAGCAAACACATAAAAGGTGGCTTAATGAAGTCCATAAAGAGGAACACATTCTGACTTCCCATCATTTACCATAAAGGTAACAGGTAACCAGGAACACCTGAACCTAATGTCAGCATCTATTAAATGACCAAGCCAACCAACTATATCCTAAACTGATTGAAACTCACGCTAAAGATGCCTAGTTATGACATATCTCATGGGGTAGGTCCATCTAGCTCTAACTCATAGAGGAGGGTCTAACAATAGCTGCAACTTCTAGCGAAGCCCTGCCTGAAAAAAAAAAGAAGAAAAAAAAGCCGTTGGGGTGAGTTAGGTTCATCTCAAGCAAAAATAATGCATAGATATGCATAAAAATCCAAAAGGATGCGCATTTTAACAAGAAAAGTAAGTATGAAAACCCACAAGGGGTGTATTACCTTTAAAAATAAGGATGTACCTGAAGAAGCATAGGACTACCTATAAAGAAGGAAGAAGAGCCATGCTAAGCAGGAGATTTATGGTAAAAGGCATCCAAGCCGACAATGGTCTCTATCATGATCAAAGAAAAAGGATTGTGACTCCAACGTATGCCATCAATGACACTAAATGACCCTTAATCTGCGGTCATGGGATCACCAACATACACCAATAGGCAATAAGCAAGGCAATAAAGCATAACCATGCTAGAGCGAAAGGTGTGAATGTCATTTAAGTCAGTCAAGACATCTATCAGCCACTCCAACAGAAATATCTCCCCATGAGGAACTAAATCCCTAGCCTCAAAAGGAAGAACACCTAGGGCAAGGAACACCTCTCTAGGATAGCTGACCACAGGAGAGGGTAAGCATGGTCGGATATCAAGATCAAATCTAACACCCACCATGGTAGCAAAATCTTTAGGTAAAGGACATTACTCCTGATGAGTGAACTAGAATACATGAAATTATGGGTCCTATAATTGAAGAGCAGTAGTCAATAGGTGTTTGTCTGGAGAAGTTCTATTGAGGAACCTCAAACTCGAGTAAGAAGCTAATAATTGGTGCAATTTTGCAAGCCCATTAGTCATGTTATAGGTTTCTAAGCAGTCTAAAATGTTGGAATGATAAATGAAGATAAATTATTGAAAGAAAAATAGAAAGGAAAAGAAAAGAAGAGACAGGTTGCTCATCCCTCACCTCTTGAATGCAAAGAGTCACATTTGCATGTCCAATGTATTATATGTACATATTAGCACATTTGTTGTTGTTTCCATTTTATAGGTAATTTAAAAGTCTTAATGACCTGGACATTTAACCTTTGAAGATCTATCATGTTTAGAATGTAAAAATTAATATTCCATAGAGAAATGGCTAATTTCAAGGGACATTTCAGACTTTTAGACACCCATGTGTAGTAAAATGTAATTAAAACTTATAAATATTGTGAAAATTATATTATAACTCATAAAAAGAATGTTAATAATGTTGTTAATTAATTTTAGATTGATAGAGAATGAAAAATCAATAAAAACATTCCAAAAATTGAAGAAAATAAAGTTAAAATATGAAAATAGGAGAAAATTTAAAATGTGGGGCATTTTGGTCATTTTAGCTTGAGGGACAGGACATCATTTCGTCTCCTCTGTCACTAGGCGACGGATAGCCTTCCTGTACCTTGCTCGAATCTTGTAATATATAGGCTTTCTTCTTCATTTTTTGGCCATACCTCCATTTTTTTTATGTTTGAGCTTCAATTTTGGTTATAATTTTAAGTTGTTTTCCCTCGTCCGATGTTTAATTTGCGAGCCTTTATGCCTATGAACTCTTGGGAATGAGGCACACTTTAGGGAGTATAGCTTTTCTACCATTTCTATTTTTTTTCTTTCTGTATTCTCCAAGTAAGTATAATTTAATTCGTTTATTATTTTTCTTCATCATTTTATTTTTTCTTCTAAGTTAGAACATAATTTAGGCCAAAAACCTTTAGTTTTAGGCATGATGGATGCAAGCACTTACTATTTTGTCTGTATTCATTGTTGTATAGTTTAAAAATCTATGATACCTAGTAGTCTAAATAATGTAATTATCAAACCTTCTTTGCATGACGTTGTATGCAATAAAATGTCTTATGTATGAGCACATAGATCTGTAGCATTCTCTTTTAGGCAATAATGTATGTGACCTTTGAACTTTTAGAGGCATTTTCATTTTTACTATTGCACCAAGTATAAATAATTAAAATTTATATTGTTTGGTGGCCTTAATGGCTAATGGCTTGTTATATGGTTTTGAATGTGTTTTTTGTGTAGAAAGTAGTGTCATTCCTAGCCAAAATGTGGTCAAATTTTTGTCTTATTTTTATTGTTCTCATAAGATGTGAATTATTGATAATTATGTTGTTTGGCAGCCCTGAGGGCCTATGTTATGTTGCTTTGCTTTGAATATGTCTTTTATGTAGGGGGCAGTCACATTTCTAGTCGGAATGCTATCGAAATTTATCAAAATTTCTCGAAAAGCATGAAATATAGTACTGTGATTTTATTGGTGGCTATGATAGCCTACATTTTGTTTAAATATGTCTTTTATGCAAGGGGCAGTCACATTCCCAGCTAGAATGCTGCCAAAATTTAATATCTCGTAAAGCGTGTAATGTGCGCTTTTGCCTCATTTTTACATATGTGTCAAACACTCCTTATGTAGATTAGCTTTAAATATTTAGTTCAAGTGATATCAAGATTCTCATAAATTCTGAAATTTTGATTTTCTTGCATCTTAAGTTAACTCCAGAATAGCATATAACATTTCTTGTAAGATGCCTCTCAAGATAGTGTGTCCGAAGCCATAACAATCAGTACCAACATGCATGACGCCCGAATAGGCTACGAGATACTGAGCTCTAGGCCAAGTTCAATACAGAGCAAGTCAATATATGTCCAAATAGCTCCTCGAGGACTTTAAATTACTATAAGAGGCTAATAGATTCTTGGCCAACATAGGCTGGATTGATTTTTTCCCTGACTTATATGATGTATCTGGATGTGACTAGAGAGGTCCTAGCTATCCCGTGGTATGGAGGATATTAGTGGTCAGACACCTAGGAAGGGACTATACAATTTAGAGCCTTGGGAATACCATATAGTATCACTAGGTGCAAATTTGTAGATGCCATAAGACTTCCCAGTGGAAGAGGTACAATTACACCACCCAGATTGATAGAAAGAGATAGATGGAGGGCTGTGACATTACCTAGAATAGTTTATGAATGGAACAAGGCAAAGAGCATGATGTTAGCTCTCTAGATGTATAGATACTTACAGAGAGTCTTATCTACCTCTTACCTTGGATGCACTGGGAGTCTAGGCAACGTTAATTTTGCAGATATTACTACCTTATGGGGTATACAGGAAAGCTACCATATAAACATCACCCACGAGATCATCACGACATTGACTAGGGTGAGCATTATGCCAGGGACCCAGATATGTGTAGAAAGAGTCATTATGAGATTGTTGTTGGCTCTGGAAGCACGAAAGGAGGAGTTTAGAGAGCTCGTCTTAGAGACTATGCACATAGACCTACAGGTGACCATTACTGTGAGCATGGTAGAACCTATAGATGAGTAGGAGGGCCGGTATAGACTATTTACAATGCAGGAGACTTAAGAGAGGTGGCCTTAATCCTATAGTCCTAAATATAGTGCCAAAGTAGGATGATCAGGACTAGGCACCAGCAGAGCTTAGGTACCTCAAAAATAGCCACCTCATTAGAAGGACCAAGCAAATCAGCCTTAAAAGGCAGAAGAGCCCAAGGATCAGGGTCAGATTTTGATCATGCTTTTGATATGCAAATTGACCTACATGACCTTTTGGGTGGGTCACCCCAGACACTAGTATGCCCCAAGTCTTCTATCAGACACCAAAAGTCACCGACTGTGAGATTCTCTCCTTACAGACATCCAGGAGCATCATCCTTTACCACTCCTCCACCTTATGAAAATCTGAGGGGATCTACCTCGACTGTACCTCTACAACATGTTCCACCATCTCTAGCCCAGGCACCTTTAACCACTCCTTTAGATGACATCTCCAGGAGGCTGGCAGGATTAGAGGAGACATAAAAGACCATACTCACAACTGTGCAGTCCTTATAGGCACTACCAGTAGTTGTTCAGACATTACAAAAGGAGGTGTGAGGCCTTAGTGGGGATATGTGTTGGGAATTATCAGTTACATGCATCTCATACATAAATAAAATTAAAAATTTTTAACTAATAGATCTTATCTTGCCATGAATTTATAATATACATATTAATGAGAATAAGAAAAGTCACCTTTGATTTTTGTTAAATAGTTGATTTTCCTTCTCACTGGGTTGTTGCAAACCACAGTGTCCAAAATGAAACACCTTCAATGAGTAATCCACACTAGAGAAGGATTGAATGAACCAACAATGGAGGATACAAGGCTAGCTAAAATCCCTTGATACTAGCAAGGGGAAAGTGGCGGCTAGGGTTAGAGAATGAGAGAATTTGTTTTTTCTCTTAATTGTTCACTTTAACCCTAAAATCCCTATCACTTGGATTTTTATAGTTGGGTTAAAAATACAACTTCATAATGGGATTGGACTCTTTAAAATTGCTAGAGAAATTTTAAATGGGCTTCAAGAATTATTAATAATTTATTTGGGCTCAATTAAATCCAATTTAAATCCTTTCATAAAAGACTATGCACAAAACCCACAAATTAGGCCCTTCATGCATACACTTAGATTTAATCACCCAAATGAATTCTAAATCCATCCAAATTAAATATGTAGGCTCCATAACACCTATGAAATATATTTAATTTATTTTTATCTAAGAATTAGGCCTCCAAGGCCTTCTATTAGAAGGTGGCATGAAACCCTTCCTCTAGAGGGTTTCTACGCCAAACTCAATTTTTTGGGCCTCCATTATTTTCTCCAATGGACCTATTAATTATTATATCAGCCTTGTAACACTTATATTTCAATAATAATCAATTATGAAATACATTATTTCAATTAGGTCTACTTTTACGGAACATTTCAAAAAAGTTCTGCGAACAATTTTACTTGATCATAATTAATTAAACTCTTTAATTAATTATTATCTTATTCACTTTTCTATCCCCATAATAATATCAAATATTATTATCCTTGTCATTTTACCATTTTATCCTTTTCTCTATATGTGTGTGAGCTATTGGGTTCCTGCCCATATTGGTAGTATAATATGTAATTTTGAATTCTATTCAAAACTCACATAATTTAAACTTTTTTAAATCATTTTATCAATCCCTATTGATATTCTTAATACACTATTATACAAGTCATGATTGGCCTCTAGCTAGGCATCATGACTACCTAAATGTCAGAAAAGTCAAGTGGTTTGACTATATCCTTCCATAGAAACAGTTACCGTGCAATTACTCCTTCCATCACTCTTATCTCAATTAGATTCTGAGTATGGATTTCTGTTAACTCATATAAATCTAATTATGTATGTTCTATTAATTTAACCATTGTTCCCAAAATACCCTCCATGGATCTCTATCAATCTTGGCATATTACTCTAGCCAGAGATACTCTGAACAAGGCAATTATAGAATCATGCGAGATAACTTCCCTTATTAAATCTAGGATGGTGAATCATTTGTCAATCACTCAACTATCTTCAAGTAGGTCATGATATACCCAATCTCCTAACTATGTTCACTCCCAGTTGGAAGTAATTAGTTATGGAGTCAAAATATACCACTTGCTACTTAAGATAACTTTGGTGATCTCAAGTCTAAGGATACTTGCACAACTACTATGAAGAGATTCCTCACTGACATAGATTTAATATCCATGTGAGGATTCTCTTTACAGGTCTCCAATGAACTCGTTCTTCTAACAAGCATCCACATATTAGCTTTGATTATCTTCCATAATCACAGTTATGAGAACCACTGCTTGAACCATTCAAGAAGCATAACATGTGCTAGTCTGTCCGAATTAACAATGCCCTATCTTGTTAATTCTATGACTAGGGATATTTAGATATTAACACATTTGCATGCAATAGACATCTCATATCATAAACACTTTCATGATTTCCTTTGCACTATGTTTATAATATCTAGGACTTTATTTATTAATTTAAGATTTACAAACTCATGTATTTAAACATAGCATTAATAAATGAATGATGCCTTTTATTAAAAATATAAATTCATACATATGAAATTCATCCCTTTTACATGGGCTCTAGGGCATACTCTCTTACGGATCTAAAACTTTTGTTCTTGTAAAAGTTATTTTGAGTTTTTATATAGTTTGCATGCTCGATTTTTAGTTTTCTCTTTGTATAACATATATTATTCTTGTTAGTTTTTATGTAAATGATGTTTTGAAATATTTTGTGTGTTTAAAATTAAGTTTCATGCTTGAAACCTTCACTTATATGTAAGTATGAGTGAGTTTGATGCTTGTTGGTAATTAGTTTCTCTCTCTAGAACTTAAGCTTCTCATATGGTGATCTTTTAAAATAATTGTTTTTAGTAGTCTTGTTGGTTTTTTTAGCATTTATGTTGATTTTGAGAGCTTTAGATGCCTTTTATACATTTTTTAGACTCTAGAATGCCATTCAGAATAATTAGATATAGTTATGGCATCATTTCAATAGTTGTTGGACAAGCTAGGGGTGATTCACGGCCTTGAGCTGTGAGTGAGTCATAATCTTGGGCCATGAATCGCTCCTAACTAGCCATTACTTGCTCGTATCATGGCTAGTGACTCACTTGAAGAGGGCTTGACTCACCCCACTCAGGGTCGTAACTTGCCTTTCTTCTTACTGGATGAGTTCGTGACTTATCTCTTTGGTTTTTTTTATTATTTTTCTTCTTAGTTTTGATTATTTCTTAATTTTTTCTTATACTTCCCTTTTCTTTTAAGTACACATTTTTATTGGTTTATTTATTTTGTTTTTCCTTTTATTTTGTGTCCTTAGTGATTTTTAATATTTTCCTAATAGTTTTCTTTTATAATCTAATTGTTCGTTTTATTTTACTTGACTAATTCTTTTGTTTTTTTCTTTTTCTTGACAAATAATATGATAATCTTGTATGGAAGAGCTTGAAAATTGAAAATCGAAGTTAATCCATTTTTATATTAATTATAGACTCACTAGTTTAAATATTTATTCATTTATTTTGGGCCTGTATTATTGTTTTCTTTCTTACTTTTTGCATAATTGGCTATAATAGCTAGTAAAAATGAGACTTTTGCATGATAATTAGGAAATTTTATGTCAAATATTTTATATTTAAATGATTGGCTTTATCCATATAAAAATGGACCAATGTCCACTTTTTACCCCTAAAAATCACATAAAAAGGGTTTTCATAAATAAGCATGAAGGAATTGGTGCTCTCAAAATAATTAATGGCCCAATTTATGTATGTTTTTTTTATCTTCTTGTTCTTATATTGTAAATGGCATGACAAGTAGTTTTCCAAACTCTAATTTAAAAACTCACCAAATAATTTTTATAAGCTTGGATAGGATTTTTTTGTAATAAAAGGAACCAATGCTCTAATTTCTTCACCCACAAAATAAAATTTAAATTAAAGATTTATTTCTTTAAAGTAAAATGCTTCTTTTACTATAAAATTAATTAACACAATTCTTTTTTCAGAGCTATAAGGGTTCAATTTTCCCCTTTTTTATCCAAAATACACCCACAATTCTTCATTTTTTATAAATACGCACGTGAGGACTAATGTTCTCATTTAAGTAAAATTTTAATTAATTCCCTGATTCATGCATGAATTATTATTTAATGCTTTTATATATATTTCTTTATTGCTTTCTACTTGCTCATGATGAGCTATTTAATTCCTTACCATCAAATGTTTGAGAAGGAGTTTGGGATGATTAATCACAAACAGTTATTTATGTAAATATTAACCAAGTTGTAAATAGGAGTGAAGTCTAAATTATCTCTGGTTTTGACTTCACAAGGTGAGAACTCACTTTTCCAGTGTTTTATTAGGTGCCAACTCTATGATACCTGCCTTGTGGTGCCCAACAAATGCACTTTTAGGTTGATTACCAATAATGGAATAGGGGTACCTCGAGATGCTGTCTCATGCCTTTTTAAGGCTCGAGGCATCACAGACTTGGGTTGAATCCTTATCCATTGAGAAGTGACCGGCCTTTATAAGTTAAATGAACCTTATTTGATCTCAAGCCCTAAAAACGGGCTTTTAAGTGCGAACTGGATGCCTATGAGGTTGGGCATGCATCACAATTATAGGGATTTGAACAAAGTTTTCCCTATGGATGACTTTCCCCTACATCCTATAGATGTCTTAATGGATAGTGCAGCTACATATGCTATGTACAGTTTTGTGGATAGGTATGCTAGGTACAATCAGATTTTGAACAAAATTGTGGATAGGATCAAGACAGCCTTTATCACTAAATGGGGTACATATGCCTATCGGGTCATGCCATTTGGACTTAAGAATGCAGGCACCACTTATCAGAGGATGGCAACTAGGATTTTAAATGACTTGATCCACAAGAAGGTAGAAGTATATGCAGGTGACATGATGATCAAGCCAGCTACCCAAGAAGGCCATTTTGATGCATTAAAGAAGTTATTTCAAAGGATTGATAAGAATAACCTTTACCTCAACCCAAAGGCATGCATATTTTAGGTTACCTTAGGTAAGCAATTAGGATATATGGTGAGTCAGAGGGGGATAAAGAAAGATCTTGATAAAGTCAAGGCCACTAGGGAAATGCCTATGCCATAGAAGGAGAAAAAGGTTAGAGGATTTATAAGTAGGCTTAAATATGTTAGTAGGTTTATTGCTAAGCTGACTTCAATTTATGAGCCAATCTTTAAGTTGAACCAATGGTTTAGAATGAAGATTGTCAGAAGGCATTCGGTACCATTAAAGAATACCTTTTGGATCTCAGTAAGAAATTCTCGCCATATAACGTTAAGTATGTAGAGGTAGAAAAGATTTTTCTTGCAGTCATCTAGGCTTTAAAGAAGTTAAGGCATTACTTCCATTCTTATAAAGTGTAAGTACTACATAAACATAATCCTTTTAGGTACTTACAAGAAACACCTTCAATCCTAGGGAAGATAGGTAGATGGTTAGTCCTCTTGCAAGAGTTTAATATTGAGTACATAATTAGGAAAACCATTAAAGGAAAAGTCATAGCAAAGTTCATAGCTGATCACCCACTAGAGGGAGAAAAAGTGGCTTACAAGTTACTAGATGAGGATATCATAGCTATAATAGTGTAGGGTTGGTAGATCTACTTCGATGGAGCTGTAAACAACAAGGGAGCTAGAGTAGAAGTGGTTGTAGTGACCTCGGAGGGAGAGAAGTTACCTTTGGCTAAAAAGTTCAGGTATAAATCCATAAATAATGAATTTGAGTATGAAGCCTACATCTTTGGATTAGAAACCTCGCTAGCTATGGGGGCAAAGACAGTAGAAGTTTTTGGGGACTCATCTTTGGTAGTCTATCAGGTGGAGGGTGAATGCTCTATGAAATAGGAGTGACTTTTGCCATACATCACATGTCTGAAGGCTCTAAGCAAGTAATTTAAAGTGTGCACTTTTAGGTACATGCCTAGAGATGAGAATTAGCGAGCAAATGCCCTGGCCACCTTAATATCGATGTCAAATAATGCAAAAGGGATTAACATAAAGCCTATTTTGATTTCTAATTTCGATAAACCATATTTCGAGATTGAACAAATAATGGATGTTAAAGTGGATGATATAAAGCCTCAGTACTTTGATATTTAGGTCTACATAGAGAAGTTAGTGTTCTTAGAAGAAGCCACCGAAAAGGAACAAAAGATGATCCATAAGCTATCTAATTAGTTCATTAGTGTAGGTAGAGTGTTGTATAAAAGACAGCCTAACAATATCCAATTGAGGTGTTTGAATGAAAAGAAAGCTAAGAAGGTTATGGAGGAGGTACATAGAGGTGTGTACGGGGCTCACATGAATGGCCTGGCTTTGGTAAAGAAGATCATGTGCCAGGGGTTCTTCTGGCTTACAATGGACAAAGATTGCTTGAGGTATGTAAAGGAATGTCAGTTGTGCCAACAATATGCAGACTTGAGACATTTACGAACTTCTAAGATATATCACATAGTGTCAGATAATAGGATGTAGTTCCATCATAAAACTTAACAGATGCTCAGAAAGTATAGGATTTAGCACCATAAGTCTTTACCTTATTGACCTCAGGTGAACGAGGTAGCTGAAGCAGCTAACAAGAATGTCAAAAGGATTTTAGCTAAAATAATTCTAACTTACAAGGACTGGGCTAATAAGCTACCTTTTGCATTGTAGGTTTATAGCACTACAACTAAAACTTCAATGGGAGCCACTCCATTTTCTTTGTTTACGGTACAGAAGTCATTTTACTGGTAGAGATTGAACATCAGTCTTTGAGGGTAGTTATGGAAGCTGATTTGCCTAAGATAAAATGGGCCAAAAAAAGGTTGTTACAGCTTAACCTACTAGATAGGGATAGGATGTGAGCTTACTATCACAATCAGATCTATCAAAAGAGGTTAGTTTGCTCATTTAGAAAGAAAGTTAAGAAGCATCCTTTGAAGGAAGGGGATTT